>JACTTY020000032.1:2400000-3000000 GCA_014595695.2 Epargyreus clarus clarus
ATCCCACAGTACCTACCAGCGGCGATATCAACTCGATAACGATACGTCAGATACGCGTATCAATAAACTGTCCTCACGACGCGTTGCGGTGTGACGGCATGACTAACTAACCCCCGCTCTACGGTCTATGCGCGCCACTCACTCGCTACCCGCAGATATTCACTACGTGCATTTTAATCTATCGTGTCGCTCTACCACTTGAGAAATCTTGAGATGCAATTATTTACATAGACATACGCACTTGATCGTCTACTATACGCTATGCAACGAATTGGTTATTCGCGAAGCGTTGCATCCAACAGCCGCAACCGCATCATACAAAATATATGAATAGATGCACAGATGAAGCTTCATCTATATAAATGTGATAATGCATTACATAAATTATACCGGTTGAATTATTTACGTTATTATGATTTGCATTTCTCTATCTCTTACTCTACTAGTCCAGGTGTCTCGCGGTTTTATTTTGGTTTGTTACAATGCATTCAACAGGCGCATTTAGTAGAGAGTAGTGAGAGGGGCTCACCGGCAGGGCGGGTAGTGCGTCGGGCGGGCTCGTCCTCCCTCAGGTCGGGGGCATGGCGGCGCGCCGCGGCGGGCGCGCTCGTGGCCAGCAGCAGCGCCAGCAACGCCAGCGCGGGCAGCATTGCGCCGCCCGCACCTACCACTGTTCGCACCGGGTTTTCACCGTTCCCGGCCACGAGCTCACTATTTTCGCCGCGCGCGCTCGGTTCGTCCGAATATCGGATCGAGCGTTTGATTCGAGCGGAGGCTCGCGAGTGCAGAGTGCGGCGCGACTCGTACGCGTCTTAGTAGTGCGACGGCGGAGCCGGACTGAGACGAGCGACGAGCGATTTCCCGGCTGTCGCGGGCGAGGGGGCCGGCGCGCCCCTCGCGGAAAACGCGGCCCACGGCGCGGTGCGGGCGGGGAAAATTGCAGCGCCGCCATCCAAAGCCGCCCGCCCCCGCCGCGCTGCACTCGCCACTTACCACGCTGCAGCCGCTTTTTGCATTCATTGCACTGTCAAACATATTGTAATGATCAACAAGTGTACGAATGTGTACCCAAGTATATTAGTGTCCATTTAAATGGTGATACCTTATATTTAACTAGGTGAAAATATGGCGCTTTGCAACAAATTTAAGTAATACTTACTAGAATGCAATACAAAATTGATCTTCGATGCTACTCTAATATGGAGTTTATAGCAGTATTATTATTTTATATATTTACTATTCATAAAGGAAGCTTTAACATGCATAGAAAAAACTACAAAATTTTGAAAAATATTGAATGAATTTAGATCAAATAGATAAGGAAATGTGGTAGAGTCCATAGAGATTGACCCCGGAGACACAGGCACCGCAACTTTATCTGCCCAATAACAACTGTTTAAGCACTACTATATTTTACTTTGAACGATGACATTAGCAACGCAGCCGATCACACGCACGTTGGCAATATAAGTATCTATCATGTATCTACCTAATCTACTAAAGAAAATAAGTGATTCAAATACCTACTCTAATTCTCAAAATATAGTCGCTTATGCTATGATTGAATCATGCAACGAATTATATCTAACACTGTAGAAATTCTTGTACTCGGGTTTTCTCTTCTGTTACACACAGCGAATATAAGAGCATGTGATAATGACGCCAACGTCGTTAAACCACGAGTCATCACTTGTCCAGTACCCTTACCAGGAGTTTTTACGTTTCGACAAATATGACTGTTTTGGTATTTGTTTACGTATTGGCCCATACGATTTCCTAGTTCTGACACAATCCGCTAGGGGCGTTGATTGGAATTTGTATGGGCAAATACGTAAACAAATACCAAAACAGTCATATTTGTCGAAACGTAAAAAATCCTGGTAAGGGTACAGGTGGTTAAGCTACATTAATCAAACCATATTCAATATTTTGTCGAAATTCTTTCTTACCTCATAAATAATATAAAAATAATCTCCATCTGTACCAAATTCTAATTAAAATTAAATCGATTTGTACAAAATTAGGATATTCAATTTCATATATTTTGAAAATCCAATCCAAACCTGGAAAGGTATGCTACCAACGTAATAAATGTACAACGTTAGTAAACAATAAAGGTCTTACGTAGGTACTAACTTTAAATAAGATACGTATCTAACTATCTAGGATACAACAACGGCAACAGTTATTTTAGAGAAGAAATGACGGCTGTCTTGCATGTAGGAGGCTTCTTTGTATAGCTGACACTGAACATGGCCCGCGAAACTGGCTCGCTCGCATAAAACCCACTCAGTTGAGGTAGGTCATAAAGTTGTTTAATACATTAACATGTAAATCTGCGAATATTGCCCACTTTGTTATTCTATTGTATCCGATTCGGCTTAATACGGACGCACTCCATGTACGGGTTTTGATAGAAAATAAGGAATGAAATGAATGTATTTGTAAACGTAACACGCTGCTACTTTTTACACCTACGTAAACGCGTAAAATGGTTAGTTGATGTGATTTTAGGTAATTTCATAAAAATATCTGGTTGTTATTTAAAATATCAATAAACGATAAAGAATTACTATTAATAATAATGATTAAATGAAATAATTAATTAAATTCTTTAGCCCTCTCTACATTTACAGCTTATTTATGTTGCAACGTTTACATACATATATTTTTATATACTCGTATCTATACTTTTTTTAGTTTTTAGGGTTCCATACCCAAAGGGTAAAAACAGAACTCTATTACTAAGACTTCGCTGTCTGTCCGTCTGTCACAGGGCTCTATCGCTGGAACCATAATAGGTAGACACTTAAAAATTTACAGATGATACATAATGACGGCCGCTATAACAACGAATACTAAAAATTAAAAAAATGTTGAAAATAAATGGGGGTCGCCGTACAAGAAACCGCTATTTCCCGAAGTTTTTCGCTTTATCTATTAATGTATTTACTTTAGTAGCTGCTGTAATAAATACTAAAAATAAAAATAAAATATATAAAAATGTTGGTAATACAGAACCCTCCATGTGCGAGTTCGACTCGTACTTGGCCAATTATTTAGCTTTTAAAGAATTAATAGTTTAAATTGTATAATACTCAAACATGTCATCGTATAGATTTATACAAATACATGTTTTTCGTTTGATATACCTACATATAAACTACAGCACACATATCATATCAATTAATGCAGCTTTAGATAATAAGCACGATTCGAAAGCTTCGAATTCGAAAATGTTTTTAATTTATTTTACATACAAACGGGGTCTTCAAATGAACACAACAAAGACGGAGGAACTGAAGTTTAGATGATTCCATAAAACCCGGAAATACGACGTAATGTTTCAAGAAAATTTATCAGCGACACTGCGTTCTACGGCTACGCCGAATGTTACCGTAGATACCTTGGTCTGCCGTAGTACCGTAGGTATCTACGTAAATACCTACCACTTTAATACAATACGTATTACATACATATGCTTCTTTTGTAAAAAAATATTACTATTTTTTTAGTATTTCTTAATCAAGTGTAAAACACTAGACCTTATTACTAGCGTCCGTTGTGTCCGTCTGTCACGGGGCTTTATATGTCGAAGCGTCATCAGTACTTGATTATTTAGTGTGTTTTACTAAGGTTGCAACAACAAATATCAAAAATAAAGGGTGGTTTATGTATGGACATTAAAACGGTATTATTTGGCGATTGTCAGTTTAATTTTGATATACCTATCAGTAGGTATTCCACGAGAAGCACGATTCCAGAGTGGCATATTTTCAGTATTAATTAATCTTAAAGGCTTTTCGTGGTGTTATATGAAATACCTACATATTAATCCAAAGATAAAAATGCTACAGCATGACTGTACAGTAATAATAACAGTCGGTAGGTATTTATCGCGACAATCCTAGTACTTAAACCATTAGGTACTTTGTGAAATACCAGTGGTTCGAATGCGTAACGAATCCGCTGCCAGACATTTTTCCAATACGTTTATATAGGTATTAGGTATTTATAACTTTGAAATACGCATACAGGCATATAAACAGGTACATAAACTAAATTTAAATATAAAGAAACATATATATATATATATATATATAAACTTGAACTTTAAACTTAGGATTGTGTATCTTTGTTTTTTTTTTGTTCACGAGAAGAAACTTCAAAAGGTACCCGACGCCGCAGAGCCGAGTTATCTTGGATTTTTACTGCTAAAACCCACACATACAGCCGCCCTTCCCGGGATCGCTTGCTGGTCACCTCTTAGCACCCGCAGAAGATAGCATAACCCTATTGTAGTCCCAGGACTACAGATTCATAGAAAAGTGTGCTCACCAATAATTTACCCTTAAAGTATGTCAAGTAGGTATATCCATGAGCTGCAACTGTATATTAGATAAACTTCATACCCTTTTAATTCATAAATGTAACTTGTTACATTTGATACATGCTTTATACAGTAGGTAAGTATTATGTCAGTATGAGTAATTTAAAACAGTTTCCTGCATTGTATTTTATGTTACCTATACGGGAACCTGCAGCCCAAAGGTTCGACTGAATATAAATTTAAACGTAAGAGGTGTCGATAGATTCAGGGAGTGGACTTTCGTGGTTGATAGTTCCGGGAGTGGATAGGCATTTTAAGAAGTCGCTTTTTTAATAATTTAAAACAAACAGGTGAATTTCACATTTCCTGAATGGGCTATAAATTCTTTTTTTTTTACTTTATATCTTCCCTTTTAAAGTTTCGACTATAAATTTTAACGTAAAATTGCACCTAAACAATTGTAATGAAAAATACATTTTTGACGATCAAGTCTCCGTATTTCGAAAGCGATAGTTCGACTCCGACTCGTACTCAGGGGGTAGTGGCGCATAATAGATTACAGGTCCATGGGCGACAATAGCCACTTGCTATAGGTGAACTGCATGCTCGTCTGCTACTCCTATATTATAAAAAAAACTTCCTGGCAAATTTTCTCATAATATTTTTTTTATACCATTTAAAAAGAATCATTATCATCATCTTTCATCAATGCACTACTGTCCTACTGCTGATCACGGGTCTTCTCTCAGAATAAGAAGGATTGGACCATAGTCCACCGCGCTGGCCAAGTGCGAATTGGTAGACTTCACAGGCCTTTTTTTTTAAGATTTCTTGGTAGACAGGTATTCTCACGAATTTCTGATACACACGTAACTTTGCAAAATCACAGGTGCCTGGGATATGAACCTCGGACCCCTCGATCAACAGGCTGTGTTAACCATTAGGCTATCACTGCTTTTATTTAAAAGTAAATGTTTCAATAAATATAATAACCACTGGATTTTCTCATTTTTCATTAAGTTTCAATAATTAACTTTTAATCGCCTCACAAGAAAATCTACAATTTCTACATTTAATTTTCTTCGTTAGGAAATCAAGTTTCACTAGAAATCGTAAATAGCCGTGTCAACATTCGTTAGTTTTATTTTTCCCTTGAATTGAGCTGTATTTCCCACTTTTCTAAACATTTTTTCTGCTATTCTTACTTTTAAGTCATTTTTTGCCTTTTTACAACTATACTCTCTGGACTAGTCTATAAACCATTAAATAACAAATAAACCTTCAATTTACTTACTAAATTGTTATAGCAATCACGTCAGTTAGTGCAAACTAACAACACACTGCGATAGTGGAGCAGGAGTAGTATCGTAGCTAGCTTGATAGGCCGCGTCCATAGGTGCTATCTTCAGGGGGCGTATTTTACCAATCCTAATAAAATAATTATATATTTTACAATTAGTTAAAGATCATGGCGCAAAATTCAAATGTTTTCAGGGGGCTCATGGCCTTAGCTACAACGCTGAAAAGCATGTTAAGTAGAATCCGTACCACGACCACGACTATAAAGGTGTCGTAAGATAGATTTTCATGAGAAATACAAATTTAGTCATCATCACATATACCAACGCATCTATGACTCAGGTAGGACGCCAATCACATTTGATCCCATGCTGCAGATTTCCATGGGCGACAGTACACTTACATACGAATGCAGTGCTTACTCGTTTTGTACTCCAAATGAAATAAAACTGTAGTAACGCTGATGCGAATTATCACCAGCTACTATGAATTAACGATCGTCGCATTATAGCTGCGGGTACAGTTGCACCGCTCCCCACACCGTTCAAGACAACCACAACAGCGCCTTATAATACTGTTACGCAGTGGTTTTACGCATAGGTGTGGCAGTGGTGTCACCGAAGTCGAACCAGTCTTTTACCACCTTCAAACTGCTTAAGAGGTATACCTCCTCCCCGTAGCATGGATCCCTAAAATCTCCAAATGGGAACATTTTTTCGCCAACTCATTCACCCGGCCAGCACGTAGCTTTACTACGCCACTGTTATCCCCTTCCCCCCTTGACGATAACGTTAAAAGCGTAACTGCAAAGTTATGCTTATTATTTCCACTCATTATTTCCGACATAGTAAGAAGTTAATGGCGACTTACTCAGACAAGTAACTCGATTAGTTAATATTTTTAAATAGTTTAATGTCAATAAAACATGTTAAGATCGATGATTATATGCCTGTATACAATAATCATCATTTTTGGGAATAATTTACTATACTGATAAAACTGTCTACGGTATTCGAGGCTACGAATTTTAGATGAGGTTGCACACATCAGCTCGGAGTGCAAATAAATTGATTCGAGCAAAGTTGTCACTTTGTGGGATCAGTGTAATGCAAAGGCGCGACGAGACTGTAAATATTTGGATGACGTAATTCCACAAAATACATTGTCAGATTAAGAGTCTATTTTGTTAATTCGTCTGTGTGTACTGACTTAATAAAGACCTCGTTACGAAAATGTCAATTTTATCTAAGGCTGAAATCATTTGTTTTGAATTAAGTATAGTCCGCGTAAAACTACTAGTCCGCTCTCAATATAGAAATGAATCGCGTCGCCATAGCAAATTGTATGACTACACCTGCTCGCAACAACTTCAGAGCGGACTAGCAGTTTGGCGCGGACTATAATAGACTGAACATCCTGGAATAAGCATTTTTTCAGTGTCATCATTTTCCTCAAGAAAACCGTAACTCTATTCATAAAATTAGGAGTCAATCTATTTAAATTATCAATACATTTACATGTTAAAGTTAAAATTTAGTTTTAACTTTACCTACCAGCTACCAATATCACAGCCAAAACACACAGATTTATTATTAGATTTATTATTTATCCTCATTATTGAACTTAACCGAATAGCTATACCAAAAACCATTAGCATAATAGGATTGGATTGCAAAATAATAAACCAACCTCGAGCGGTCATAATACTATATTAGTAAAAATGCCTACAAAAAATGTTGAAAGCAAAAATAAATAGTAAGTAATAATAAAAGTTAGAATAGTAATAGTTAATAAAATGACAATATCGGTTACATTATTTCTTAAGTTTTATTGGAAAGCCACATAACAACAATTTAAGGGACTAATACAAAGACAAAACTTGGTGAGGATATTTTATTCCATAATACAGCATTAAGACAAACCGGAATGTCACATTTTCTCTTCATTAGACTTCTTGATTTCCGTTATAATAAAAAAAATCTATCCACCACACTTGCCGCATAATTATATCCTTGAATTGTGTTTTAACAATTTCTCCTAAATTATTATAAAAATGCTAAGTTATAATTAATTGTGTAAGAGCAAAAAATTACCACCGAGAATTCTGAGCACTGTTCCCCGGTAGGTAGAAACACTTCTCAAAATAACACAGTGTTTTCTAATACATTTATAACCTAATCTCGGTCCGTCACGTAAAGTCAACTATAAATGCGGGTTCATCGTAATAAGCGGGTCAGACAAACGAGAACCGTCGATCTGAAGTGGTTCGACTGTAAAATACATAACAGCTTACTCTACCTAGTTAACTTCCATAAAAATAAACTATCATCCATACAATAAGTCGCTCAAATAATAAGTGGAATACACACGAATTGATGGTAAATATCACCGCACAATCAAAGTGGAATACAAATAGTAAGAAGAGGTCACGCGATGTGAATAGGAGGGCGGCGGATGGCGGCTGCTCGGAGACTCCGACCACGGGACATGCGTCCTTGGACCTGCTAATAAACCCAATTATACCCCATGTGGTATCTCTGGGCCTTCCCAAAGCAAAGCAAAAATATTGGGAACTAACCCATATTCATAGATATTTTATAATATCTCAAACGACTATGTTCTACACTGTGTACCTTACTCCACAGATGTATCTAAATTTAAGGTTTACAGAGACCATCCTAGTACTTTAGGTCACTACAGGTGTCCTCTAAGTAAACACTAATGAATTAAAGATAAAAGTGAATTAACTTTAAATACTTTATTATGACAACTTATTCCACATATTCCACATTATAGTATTATATATAAAACATGTTATGCTGTGATTCACTTTATCACGAGTCAGCTACACATACCTATCCACTTCACAAGGCGCGATCATTCGTTAAGTGTACACGTACGTTTTGTTTACTGTTAATTATAAACAAAATTGTAATTTTGCATTAACTTTACACACTATATTTGTTCAACGTCAACAGGGATCGAACAGACAACGCATCTCAGTGTGGACCGTGGTACCACGACGAGTACAGCGTGACCCCTGGCTCGATTGTACACTTTCTATTGCAACATTGTGATATCGGCGCGGCGGAGCGGCGCGGAGTGCGATGCGAGCTCGGTCGCCGGGTGACGCGTCGGTAATACATTTGATTCCGCACATAATACATTGTATTCATTTATAGCAAATAAAGTTAACATATCTTAAACCATAGTCTCTTTCAGTAATCAGATTTGTCTGTGAGTTGATAGCGCACATGCGGTTAGCGGTTGGCATTCTTCAGCTGGTTGGAGAGCCAGTCGAGGCCCTCGTAGAGCCCGTCGCCGGAGGTGGCGCACGTCGCCTGGATGTACCAGTTGCGGTTGCGCAACGAGTGCAGGCCCAGCTTGTCCGTTATCTCGGCCGCGTTCATCGCGTTTGGAAGATCCTATCGCACAAAACAACAATACTTCATTAAAATACACTTTAACAAAAAAAAGTGAAAGTATCTACCACTTAAAGAATAGTTTTCCTCTAGTCTGTTGAGAATATTTTTTTGCCAATTTACTTGTTTGAAACAGAAAAGAATACTGGAGGGATAACATTTAAAATGTTGATTATCTTGAATTATTGGAAAAAAGTTTAATGTATCTTATCAATCATAATAATAATCTGAAAGATTATTCAACTTGTATTATAGGATTAGTTTTGTACTTAGTTCTATTTATACGCATTTCTTTAATTATTTAGTAATGTCTGTTTATTTTCATTCTAAATATTTTGCATGTATGTAGATTCAACGAAATGAAACGCGTGATTAAAAATACGTCGCAATTTAATTGAAGGCATGCCGCGCCACCCATTGTGCAAATAATTATATTTACATCATCTATAGTTACTTAAATAGCATATTCTATGCCATTCCACAGTCCTATGTGGTAATGAGACTTCCAGAATGTCTTCATGTTATTCCTATTTATAACTAACATAATTAACCAAAAAAACTTAAAATTATTTAAATGTTATTTTTTTTATGAGGTTGCCTCATCTTTTTATCTCACCTGTTTGTTTGCAAAGATCAGGAGCACAGCATCTCGTAGTTCGTCTTCACTTAACATCCGCATGAGCTCCTCCCGCGCTTCGCCTATACGCTCCCGATCGTTACTGTCTACTACAAAGATGAGACCCTGCAAGCAAATACATTCCACTCCAGTAAATAATAACCAACTACTAACTATAGAAACAAAAAAAGGAAAATCGATTAATATCAACCTTATAGGCAACAACTCCATATTATTTATTAACTCTATATGACAAATTTATTACACAAAATTTGTAATGAAATTAATGTGACATTCTAATTATCACTTCAGAGATAATATTAACTAGTCATGTTTAAATTTAATCCTAAATAAATAATGTAACACTAGCGCTACACCCTATAAAGTATTGTAGTTTTTACCAAAGAAGTAAAGGCTCAAGTTAAAAACTGATCCCTGTTTGTTAAATTATGCCAATAAGTATGTAAAAATTATTTTCAAATTACAGTTGAACTACTACTTAACTTTTAATAATATATTTTACATAGATTGAAACAAATGTAGGCAGCCCCAAAACATTATTCATCATTTATGATGTAATAGCCTTTATCATTTGCATAGCATGTATCATTAATATTTACAGCAGATTATTATTATTGAACATATTTTAAATATACTGTGTTTAATGATTAGTTGTTACAAATGGTTAGGGCTTGAAGTAATGATGAAATTAATTTACTTTAAACAAATCATTTTTATTGACAATCATGCACGTGTCCAAAATGTTTACTCAACAACTCATTTCATTTACATATATGACTGACTAAAAGCTATATAAATGTGGAATTGTTATCTCACATAAAAACATTTTAATAATTCAATTTTATAACAGTTTGTCAGTATCAATAAGAAATTTTATTCAGAGCACGATAATTAAAATGCAACTATAGCTCAGAATAGCTGTATACTATAGACACATTGTAACAAGTATAACATTGTATCTATTTTATACTTTATGTGTAATCATCACACCTACACTAGTTATACTGAATAAATGCCAGTTTATTTTATGCACAGCATTAAGTTTAACAGAGATAGTTTTTTTTATGATATAAGAGTGCAGGCCACCTGATGGTAAGTGGCTCCTGTCATGCAGTACCTGTAATCAACCCCAGACAAGATTAGATACCTACCTGACGTCACCAACAGCTGCTACCCCTGAAGACTAAGCTGGAATGCCTCCCATAAGTATGTCTCCATTACCACACCCTTCAAACCAAAACACAGCAGCGTTTAACACTGCGAGTAGAGATTGTTGTACTGCGAGTAGAGTTGGTGTAGAGATGATGCTGCCACCTTCATAAATCCTAATGAAACTCAGATCATAATTACCTGTGTATTCTGGAAGTAATGCCTCCACAGCGGTCTGATTTTGTCCTGACCACCGACGTCCCACACGGTGAAACTGATGTTTTTGTATTCTACAGTCTCCACATTGAAACCTGCAATGATCATACATTTGTCAATCTGACAATTGATATGCTATTACACATGAGCATATTATGCAACAAGCCTACTCAACTTTCTAGTTTAAATCTGATTAAAAAATAATGAGAAATTATTTACTAATTAGTAGTAGTATTTAGAAATTAGTTAATACCTATTTAATTCCCTCTTTATGTTTATTATAAGAAGTTACAACCACAACAAATAAGTGTTATAAAATATTAAGCTACACTTCTTAAATCTGCATTTTTTTCACAATGGTAAAACATAAAACATTTTATGTAGCTATGCTTAATTGACAAATTACCATCACACCTTTTATTAGCAGTAACACCCAACTACTTTTTTGTAATTTAAGGGTTAATAGTGTCAGTTGCACTAACATACCATTTTAGTATACCCATGTGATTCAATTTTTATTTAAATATTTCCTGTAGTTACACTTAAAAGCTTTTTGAAACAAGGCTTCAAATCTCTAAATTTGTAACTATGTTATTAACATTGACAGTGGACATTTTCAATTTGGCTTAGTTTTTATTAATCACTGTTTAGTATCAATGACTAAAACCAATGGATTAGTCACTCACTGACAATTAAAATCTAACCAAGTTTTTAAATTTCATTTAGCACTTTAACACAAAATAATCAGAACATTTTAAACCTTGACCTAAAAATATTTATTGAGAATCATGAGCTTATTTAATTTAAAACATGTTATACTGTAACATTTAAAAACCTGATTTAAATTATATTGATCCAACTTGTTTTTTCTTTATCAAATAATCAGTTTTATGTGCAAATCTATAAAAATACAAACCTGTATATATTGTTTTTTTTTATAAAAGTTGGTTGGTTGTGAAAAGTTATAAATGACATAAAAATATCTAAGAAAGCTGATGATTAATTTTTATAAAAAAAACTGTTTTTTTTTTTATAATATACAAGAATTATGCAAGCAATGAAATTGATGGTGATAGTAAAAATTAATATTATCTGGTAAATAATTACTTTATTAATTAATTTTATTTAAATTTCACCATGATTAACTTTAATTTCATAAAATATTTTTTTCAAAATTTAAAAGATTTCGCAAATGTTAATGCTAATATGAATAAAATAAGCCAATATGATGACCATACAAACATAAATTTGTACACATAATGTATCAGTAAAAATATGTTTTATTGATCACTAATCACATAAAATGTATTATAATATGAGTAATACTCACCAATAGTGGGAATTGTTGTAACAATTTCGCCTAATTTAAGTTTATATAGGATTGTGGTTTTACCAGCTGCATCTAATCCAACCATCAATATTCTCATTTCTTTCTTGCCAAATAGGCCTTTAAATAAATTTGCAAACATATTCCCCATTTTGCAGCTTTTTATGTAGTCTGAAAAAGGATTTACACGATTAATAGAATCCCTATTCACTCTGACTCATCCATCAGTCTATACGTTACTATAATCAATGATAATGACATGGCAAGTACATGCATAGTAGAACTGTGTACACATCTTTACGACGAAATAAGAAAACAGTTGTTATTACACTACTACCTTCATCAAAGTTAGATAACGAGAAAACCCCTTATAACGAGCACTTAAACTGTTGTATTCTTCAACCAACAGAATTTTAAGACAAAGATTGGCTGACTTCGCCGTTGGTAATTCTGTTGCGGTCACCACCCCTCGTTCGTAATGTAATAACACTGTTTAATGCATTTATTCATAAATATTAATTGAATTGTTAATAGATGATCCTGTTTTACTTACATTTTCAGAAAGAAATCTATGCAATATGAAGAAAAAACGCTTCAATCCAGTGAAGTCTCTACAATTCGCTGGATGTCAAAATGGCGGCGAACGTGGAAGTTGTTCGTGCCTATGCCACGTATCGGCGAAAAGTGGCCAGTGAGAAATAAAATTGATCCTGTAAAAGCTAAATATCAGAGTTAGTTCTTTTTTTTCAATATTTATTTTCAAAATGTCTTTAAATTAACATAAAACAGTAATGATTGGTAAACAATAGGTTTAAATTTAAATAATGTGTTTCAAATTAATTCGTATTTTAATTTGTATTCTTAACAAATTATTTATATATTTATTTTTTGAAGTAATACGCTCAAGATGTAGATGTGGCTACATATTTATGGTATGGGAAATATTATTCATAGCCATCGTCATCAAATTCATCATCATTCTTTTTGTGTAAGCAAATGGAAACACGATATTTTATAGATGAAAGGTTTTTTTCCCATTTTTAATGTTTTTCTTACTAATCTATGGCATTTTAAGATATTTTTAGTTTTTCATATTTATCGATTTTCAACTACCCTATTACTTTTTTATATAGCTGCTCTTCGTATACTGATTTGCAGGTTCCCCATAGAAATACGAAGTGTTTGAATGACTTGTGTAGTCACAAAGTAAAACAAATCATAATCATTGGAACATCAATACAATTACTATCCTGTATCGCACAACCTGTGTGAAACAACATCAGACTTTCGTAAAATGACATCGACATCGACGCTTCCTCCGTGGGTCACTTTACAGTTTAATCTGTGTGAACTACACGGATTAATTAATTCAAACATATTTATAAATAGGTATTGTAGTTAATAATCTGTAAGAATCTATTAAACATGAGATAATACTTTGTTTCTTTCATATTTTTAAGTCTGTTATTAACTCGTAGTATGATGGCACAAGACAAAAAACATAACATATTCTTGGCGCTGCCAGCATATAGTTGACGGGCTACTTACACACTTGCCGCAGAGGCAATCTAGTCTCTAAGAGTGGGGATGACCCTTAATTGCCACCTTAATTGTGAACAGATGAGCAGGGGCAATATCCTAGATTGGCCCTGCGGCAGGATGGCCGGCGCGAGACCACCCTTGGTGCCTAGACAGCCCCCACCACCATAAATTAAGCAGGTCAACATACTCTATAACTCTGGACTGTGCAGATGACTGCAGTGCACTGCTGTGAAGTGTGCAGAGCAGAGATATTCCCGATATCGCTACGATCGTGCAACTTAGATTGCCCCTGCAGCTGGTGTGTGAGTAGACCAAAGATTATATATATTATATAATTATTCTAAAATTCAGTCAACCTAGAACCTTTATATATGTAACCAGAGTATAGTAACCTATATTAATAACTTAATGATATGACTTGCAACTTTAGAAACACCTTCAATCAATAAAACACACATTGACTACTCTACAGACTAATAAAAAAATATATATTAATTTCTTTGAAAATATATAATCGTACGTCTGAAGCACAGTAGAAATATTTGTACTGTGTCTGAAGAGACAGTACAATTGATTTCATCCCTCTTTGGATAATAATGTCACTCACTATCAATAATATTGACTAAAGACTGATCAATAGTATTATTGAACGTAGCAAAAACAACAATCACAGACTTTGTGGATATCGATTTTTTTCCTTCTTTTATATTATGTATGCTATACACATAGTCTGTTGTCTCCTTCTGTCAACAATCTGTCAAGTGTCAATACCGAATTCAGCGATAACCTATTGATTTGAATTTGATTTTATTTAAAAACTTATTTCTTAAACTGAATATCATTTCAATTTTATGAATAGTTGCAAGTGATGTCAAGTTGAAAATTAAAGGTATTCTGTAGTATGCATTCTATTCAGAATTGGCTCTCTGAAACTCCTAAATATACAACGTTCAGAATAAACAAGTTAAAAGGAACGGACTTAGAGAAACTGACAAAGTTCTTAACAGAGGTAAATAATATACATTCATTACTTAAGTTATATACTTTTACATACTTTAAATCTAAATAAATACATCGTTAATTGCAGCAAAATGAGGAGTTAAATGCACCGGAAATTCCTAAGTTTTATTTTTTAAAACCGGATTGCTTGATACTGGAGCAATGGATGTTGGAGCCGGCTTTAGCAACAAGTGGGAAAGAAGTTATTGTAGACGCATTATGTGCTGCTGCAGTTTTGAGAGGTGCTCATGTGTTTGCACCTGGTGTACTAGGTCTTCCTCCAGGTGAGACTATTTACTATACCTGCATACAGGGCCGGGTTTAGAGGTCTAGAGGCCTTGGGGCAACAAAGGAGTATAGGCCCCCTGGCCCCAAATTATTTTCCGAATTACAACGAACGAATAATAATGAACATTTTTTTCAGTTGAGTTTTTCAATAAATATTTTATTGTGAAACGCAGGTAAATTCTTCTAGTATTCATGTTTGTACAAAGTACTGTAGAAAAAAAATCAAAGGAAAAGATATTTTTTTTACTAGTGTTTGCTAGTCGGAATTAATAAAAAATCCAGACGTCTCTATTGTGGGGGCCCCTCTTATGTGGAGGCCTGGGGGCGGCCGCCCCGGTTGCCCTCGGTTATATTTAGTTAGTTTTAGCATTACCTATTATTTGTTATCAGGAGTTGAATTTAAAACTTTAATTTTAAAAGTTATTCTAATATATTACTAGAGTATAAGTATTAATGCAATTCCAGTTTTTTTTTAAGTTAAGATATTTAGGAAAGTTTTCTATAGTTTTTACCATGCCTCATTAATATTTCTACCTTTGTATTTCATATTACAGACTGCAAAATGAATGACAAGGTTGATATATATGGAGACTTGGAGGGTAAATGTAAAAGAGGTCTAAAAATTCCATACACAGGAAGAAAACGGTTTGTTGGAGTAGGATATCTCAAGATGTTACGCTGTGATTTGTTTGATAAAGGAGTTCAGCCAAGGTAAATATTCATATTATGAGGTAAATTCCTTGATGAATCATTATTACTGCTTTCAGCTTACTTAAAATTGCCTTACTAGCATACTGTGGTATTTATTATTACTATTATACTGCCTTGCAGAAGTAATTATTCATTTAACATCTACATTTCTTTCACACATAGGCAAAGTATTAAAGTTCATTAAATATTGGGATCCATGCTTTTATTGCAAATTATGTATTTACTCTTATGTGTCGATGAAAGAATTAATGGATTTTAATGTGGATCATATGATTCAAATCTCGGATAATAAATCAAGGTTGGCATATTGGTTGTCATGTTCGGATTCTAACACATTGCATAATATTAGATATGGACCTGTTCTGTTTTAGTGGTATAGCTGTTCATACAATACTTCCTGAATCGAGGTTACCTGTAGTGAATGAAACTCTTTTTCCTAAAGGAGAGGTACTTTTACAGAATTTGCCCTCAATTGTGACTGGATGGGTGGTAAATGCTCTGCGCAATGAGTATATATTGGATATGTGTGCTGCACCAGGCAACAAAACCACACACTTGGCTGAAATGTCTGATAATAAGGTACCTGTTCCATGTTTCTCATTTTTAATTTTTCATATCATTATGCTAGAGGATGCTAAATAAATGAGATTATAACTTATGGTTAATTTACTACATAAAATAAGGCAGATTTCTTTTCTCCTGGATTAATTATCTAAGTACAACATCCACATAAGAATACACTAAAATTATATTTACAGTGATAAATTGTTATTTGTCTTATAAAACTTTCATTATCGCCATTCCTCAATGCACCTTAGTGGTATTTAAATATGTATAATATAAATAATGTTATTTCAGGTTACACATATGGGATAGGATACAAAGCTTTTCTTTTCTTGCCTTGTCTTGTTCTCAAGTTAAACATATTTAAAATATGTTCCCTCTTTACAGGCTCGTATTGTAGCTATAGATAAAACAGATTACAAAATAAAGAAAATTAAACAGAATTGTGAATCACATGGAATTACTTGTGTTGAAGCATTTACTTTTGATTCTACAATGTGTTGTTCTGAAGATCACATTGGGGAGATAAGCAAACCACCATTTCCAAGAAATTGTTTTGATAAAGTACTTCTAGATGCACCCTGTAGTGGTTTAGGACAAAGACCACAGTTAGTGAGCAAAATGGATCCAAAAACTATAGACTCTTACAAGTATTTACAGAGAAAATTGTTTACAACAGTAAGTCTCTCTTAGTATTTTTAATAAATTGTTGCATATTCACCATAAATAATTTGTTTTTTTTTTTAAGATTTAATGTGTCAATAATCAGTATGAAACACACCATTTTTTTTAAATTTGTTATTATTAAGCATACCACAAGAGTGGCAATACTGCTTACAACCTCTTTTTTGTCCATTAAAAATATTTTTAGTTTAAAACTTCACGAATTTGTTATGCATTTAACAAGACTAGATATATAGGTTATATTGTTTTTTTAAGTCTATTAAATTTACAAATCTTATTTACAGGCTTTAAAAGTTTTAAAAACTGGTGGAAAGTTGATATACAGTACATGTACAGTAACATTGGATGAAAATGAAGGCATGGTTTTATGGGCCCTAGAAAAATTTCCATGTTTAAAATTGGTACCAGCTGAACCACTGCTTGGAGGCCCAGGCTTAGATAATGTTGGCCTCAGCAATGAACAAAGGTAATATTGTATTTCCATTAAGTTACAATTTAAACTGTTTAACTAGTAAAAGTCGGGAAAATTGAGATTAGATAATAGGATATTATATTAAAGAAAAAACCTTTATTAATTAAATATATATTATATTTTGTCTATAAATATGGTATATAATAAATACTTTAATAACCTTGTACCTGTCAATATATCACTACAATACAATTCGCAATAGGAACTACTTAAGCTAAATTTACGGTAAATCAAAAACTTTGAACATTTATAACATTTGTACCTTAAGAGTTGTAAGATCAATCGTAATTTCAATTAAGATGGTATTGAGATTCCTGACTACGATGATTAATAAATATCAAGGGCGCTTCCGCTAATGTTCATCTCTTCACCGGTTATTAATAATCAATCTATCCAGTTTTTTCCTACCATAGATCCAAATTTGAAAATTTATTATAAGTCAAAATTGTAAGAGTTGGATATTTAGTAGGCGAAATCTATACTAATATTATAAATTTGTTTGTTTGCTTGATTGTAATGAATAGGCTCAAAAACTACTGGACCGATTTTAAAAATTCTTTCACCATTCGAAAGCTACATTATCCACGAGTAAAATAGGCTATATTTTACATGACATAGTTGATAAATAGATTTTGAGGCGGTACAAAGTTTGCCGGGTCAGCTAGTATTGGATAAATTGACTATCAATAACAGGCCTAAAATGGTACGTTAGGGGGTTATGAAAGCAAATGCACTTTAGGCGTCAAGAGGGGACTCGGTTAAATAATAAATACGATTTATGATGATTCATTTTGTGACACATTAATTGAGTATTAAATTCGAGTCAATTTTAGCCCGAGATTCAGAAATTGTATACTTAAAACTACAAAATTGATCTTAACACCCTTAGACGTGGCAAACTTGGTAGTTATTGGTTTAATCTGTAGATTTGCACTATTATTCATCTATTTTTTTATAGTCTAATTATCACTTTGTACCAACGATAATAATCGTAAGTTAATACATTATTTCATTAAAATAAATATACTTTGTTAACTTTAAATAAATGGCAAGACATAATTGTATTTGATTTCAATAATTTTCCTCAGAATGATGGTGCAACGGTTTGGCCCAGAGAATGACACCCTAAGACCTACAGAAGATATTTATAAGAATACCATAGGATTTTTTATAGCAACCTTCACCAAAATACATGATATTGATAATCATAATATACAAAAATAACTTAGTTAAAAACATTTCAGGCTTAAAATCAGTTAGTATTACAAAAGCTAAATGATGTGCCAAAATTGTGACAGATTTTTTGTGGTAACTTTGGAGCGTAATTTTTAGAGTATTTTGTTTTCGAAAAACATGTAACATATGGGCATGCAAGCATTTGTTGTAATATAGGTGTTATTTATGTCACATAGTTATAATATTTATATCACATAAAATTACCATAAAACCGCAATATAAAATCTACTCTTGGTAAAGTTTTATGTTAACAATCTCTATACCTATATTTTACTTATAAATACAATATATATATTGAGTTTCTTTTATTTCTTTTCAATTTTGACCCAAAGCCCATTCTTCGCTTTTAATAAAAATGACCTTAGGTCAAACTGTACCGGATTTTCAGTTTTGGAACATGTTGAAAATTTAAAATTCTTTACAAGGCAAACCATTGCATACTTGGCCGTGAACATGGCAAAACGAAGACCTGCAACAAAAAACCCAAGATACTACTAAAAACTATTTACAGCGAAATATTGAATTAATTTAATATAAGCATAATTTATGCTGTTAATATATTTATTTTTTGTACAACCACTGCGTATTACAGGTATTGTTTTACAAAGTATAATTTCTAATGCGCATCAAATGTACTCTTACTAATGTTTTTTTGTTTCAATTAAAAATATAAATCTTCTACGCGGATTTAACACCATACCTTGCACACAATCGTACACAGAAGCTAGTGTATGGGTCACACACAATTAATTAGAAATAAAACTCACCGATACAGTTTCTCGGTCCAATTCCGAAAGATAAGAAATGCGATGGTCTCTTTTTCTCTTCGTTCATAAATCTTTCGGGTTTAAACTCTTTAGGATCGGGGTATAGTTGAGGATTCATATGTAAAGCATAGATGGGAATTGAGACTATCTCTCCGACGTCTACGTGTACATTAGAATCGGGTAATAGGTATTTCTTTGTACACACTCTATCTACTCTTGCTACCGGCGGATACAGGCGTAAAGTCTCTGTAATCAATAAGAATAATTATGAAGATAGGCGACCGGCTTCACAAGAAAACAACAGTAAAATTAACACCACTAAAAATATGACCACACGGTATTTAATAAGTAGTAATGAGTTTCCTTCTGTAGAAATTAATATTGATTCATCTTAAGATATCGAAAAGTCTGGTTTTTTATCGGATGTATTTAAATAGTATTGTTAGCGTATTATTAGTTAGTAGTATTATTAGCCGCACTGTTACTTACCCAACAAAAATGCTTCCAAGTAATCGAGCTGTGAAAGTATTTCGTAGGATATTTCTTTGCCTTCAGTAACCTCTTCAATATGATTGCGCAATTTCTCTTGGAGTTCTGGTTTCACCGCCATCATGTAGGTAGCGAAAGACAGCAATGTACTCGATGTTTCGTACCCTGCTATGAGGAAAAGCAGCGATTGCGCGTCTATCGTATCATCGTCCAAACCTGTGAATTGAAAAATAATAACAATGACATTCCCGCTTCACTCACTAACTCACTCCCACCTTCGATGTTTCCCGATATAGAGAACCTGGGATTTTTCAAGTCAAAGTTGAATAGGCTAATTTAAAGCAAGCGTGTTTTGTCTAAGGCTGCATCTCATTTAACATCATAAGATTGCAGCCAAACGCAAACCTACAGCGAAATAAAAAAGAGCAGCCAAAGAAGCAATTATGTTTACAGATTTATCGTCATTCATAAGAATATTAACCACATTTTTTTTTTTTATAATATAAGGGTAGCAGACGAGCATGCAGTCCACCTGATGGTAAGTGGCTACTGCCGCCCATGGACATCTGTAATCAACCCCACATAGGATTAGATATTCCTACCTGAGGTCGGCCACAGATGCACCGCTACCCCTGAGGACTAAGCTGGAACGCCTCGGAAAAGTCTGTCTCCCTTACCACACCCTTCAAACTGCTGTTATTAGGTAGAAATAGGTGTGGCGGTGGTGCCGGCGGAGTCGAACCACAAAGGGTTCTACCACCTTCAAATAAGTAATTACTTTAAATTGACAATACATTAATTTCTTGTACGACACATTACGGTGTTAGTAAACATGAGAATTGTGGACTGAAAAATTTGGGAAGACATACATGTATTATTTTTGGATTTGTCATTTTCGTCACGATCCTTAGCAGCTGCATCAAGTAGAAGTTGCAAAAAGTCGTTTTTTCTGAAATAAATATTTCAAGTTGATCATCCAGGTTTATTCAAACATTCTTTTAACAAACATTTTTCATTTTTTATTTACCTGATATTAGACGCTTTTCTTTCAGTTTTCGTATTTTTTAACATTCTCATTAACTCACTTGTACTCTCGTAATTGAAAAATGATATATTCAAGAATCTAATTAATTCTGGCATGAACATAAGCAGGGAAAATAGAAGCACACGCTTCGGTCCAGATATATAATTAAACCTCTCTGCTACCTAAAAGTATAAATAGGTATTATGTAGTATAGTATTATATAAATATTATGATTTCATCTGTATATCAACAGTGAAAATTTTGATAGGTTTTAAACGAGACATTAATACTTTTTCAATTCATAACGTACCGTCAATATTTATTAGAACTTTTTCTACTGCTTTATACTGCTGTATTTTAATTTTGTGATTTATTTAGCAGAAACTAATAAATACATATGACGCATTAAGTTAGAACAACAATGTATAAAAGCTTTAATAAATTAGAATATAGAAACGCGTGACCATTGCTGTTATAATTACCTATAAATATACTTCGTGTTAATAATTAAAGTTGTGTTATATTGTTAATTTGCATCAATCAAATCTGCAATTATACTTTGTTATTTTTATGTACCTACTCAGTGCGCCCTACCAGTACTTATTTATTAACTCAATGTCATCTGGACTTCATCGGTTAACCGATAAGGCCGCCTCTTGAAGTGAGCTGTTACCTTTTTTCTTAATGTTTATTATCTTTGATGTGCAATTAAGTTAATAATAAAATTAATGACTTTCCAAATGCATTTTCGGCGATTATGAAAATTTATACTTAAGATAATAATTGAATACTTAATGAATTGTTATACCTTGACGAATCGCGCATTTTCATCCTCAAGTGCATTAGATTTGATTCCGAATGCGCAAGTGCCTATTACTTCCAGGGTAAAATGGCCAAGCACATCTTTCATCTCTATTTCACTTTTATCTGCGGAAAAACATGCTCTCTTAAGCACAGACCACTTTTGTTAGATATAGGATATCTAACAAGATATAGGATATCTTAAGATTTCAGTAAATTCATAGTATCTAATACTTACGATAAATGTCCACGCAAACCTAAACTAAACCAAGAAATAAATATTGAAACATTCATCCTTAGGTATAAGTAGGTGAAATAAATTATTACGCAGTTTTGAAAGCAAAACTAACAACAATCATCGATGTAGGTACATTTAAATAAATGAGTGTAAAATAACGTTTGAAACATTGTTATGAAGTGGAAAGAATAAAAAAATACTTAACATAAATATGTTAAGGATATTTCAAATGGTTTCGGTTGTGATTATTGCAGAGTTCATGGTCAAGTAATGCAATTATATTTTTTAGTATTTGTATACCTACTTATAAACACATTAAGTACATAGTAGGTCTTACAGGTACCTAATTAGGAAAATAAGATTTGTAAGTTGTAAATGCAATTGTGGAATTATTACTGTGCACAATGCATGTTTCTTGTTTGCTGATCGCCTATCTATACTCTAGTTATCAGAACTCTCTTGTCTATATGGATATTTTGTTTGCATGTATTATTTAGAGAAGCAGATAAGGGTCTTATTATAAATGACAAATAGTTTCGTTTCTAGGTATTCCTACCTATTTTTAATATTACACTTTGAAGTAGTAAGTAACTTTTTCAGTGATTTCAGTTTTCCCAAATAATTAATTTGGTGTATACCTCAACAATAATGATAAAACATTTATACTTAAATAAATTTCTATTTAAAGCATTTCATCCATCTATGTATGTAGATTGAAAAGATTAACATGGTCAGTATGTCATGGTTAGCTTATTAAATAAATAATTGTCTGATGTCCTTCGTTTTTGTTAATAATGAATTATTTTTAATTAGTTACTAATGTTAACTGTCTTGAAATATAAGATTTATTATATTCTCTTGATAGACATTCTAAAACATACATGCCTTCCAATGTACAGAAGAGCTACTTACCATATTGGTTCAAAAACTCAACCATCTGTTGTGAACACACCTCAATGAGAGGTAGCATGATTTTTAGTCTTGATGCACTGAATGAAGGAGTGATAGTGCTCCGGACTGCCTTCCATTCTGAGCCCTGGAAATATGAAAGATAGTCGAGAGATATTTTGTTATAAATATCAGTGGGTAGTTAACAAATTCTCATCATGTCCACTTCATATTGTTTGTTCACAGGTGGTGAACATAATGAATTAAGATAAATATGTTATGCCTGACTTAAAATGCATGTATACCTTTCAAACATTACAGTGCAAGGGAAGTAATGGTCCTTTTGCAATTGAACCATGAGTTGTTAATTTAGATTTAATATAAATGTATATTTAAATTAATAATATTAACAATAATGCTTCATATTTAATAATATAAATATGCCACATAAATGTGGGTCCTATGGGCATATATGAAGTACCTTCAAATTAAGAAGAGACCTGCTTAAATATCTGGGTTCCTTGCTGTTAAACCTTTGCCTGTCAACAAAGTATTCGAAATCTCGAATGCACACAGCCTTAATTAATTCTGGATCGAAGAGGTACAGAATTGGTCGTCGGCCTTCAAAAAAACCTGTAATGGAAACACATTAAATTTGACCTTTACAATGTTTTTGTAAATGTTATTCAATGAATAAATAAAAATAACTTCAACAATTAGTATAATTGCATAGTGTAATTCAAATATGAAATAATATTTAATTACAAAAATAATAGTATAATAAAAACATAGTAATAATAATTTTTAAAAGCACTTACCACCAAAACGTTCACCTCTAAAGTTGTTTTTTATGTCTACTTGAAATTCATGAAAAGATTGTTTTGCAAAAAATCTTGGACCAAGATTTCCAAAGAGGATACTTGGTTTCATAAACTTAACCCCTTTCTTTTCAAAAAAGTCAAATGAGTTCGTATAATAAAAATATAAACAGAAAATAATAGTTAAAAGCAATAATAATTTCCATTCCTCTAAAATAAAGAATAATATTTGTTTGGTTCCATTACCCATTTTCCTTAATAAACTTGTTTATATTATACACTATAATTTTAGTCGTAAAAATGTATTGTTAGGAATTTCGAGCCCGCGCGACTGGTGAAGGTAACAGAAATGAACGGTGAGTAAACACAATCACATTATCTTATCGTAAGCCTTATCATTAAGAAGTTAAAGTCAGTGAATTTACTCCAAAAACATTTTTGATCTCATTTCATGTCTATTACATTAAAATTATCTGAAAATAGAAAATTACATTTTATTACAATGTACATACAATAAATCGACTGAATCTGAAGACTTAAATTAATTTAATTATAACAATGAACACCAAACAGCATTAAAAAGGCAATCAATAGTTATCGCAAAATTGAAAAATACTTACGTACATAGAATATTATGTCGCAATCATGTCGCAATAATAAAGTTAAAAACTTTGCGTTTGCTCGGATTTTTGGAACCAAACTCAAATTTAGAGATGCAACTGTCAACTATTTTTATCGAGATATCGATCATGTCCACATTTACATGGATGTAGAGAATATTGACTATCTACTAAAAAAAAACTATCGATATCAAAATATTTCCTATAGTAACAGGGCTAGGCCCGCAGTGAAAAAAAATCATCTATACTCTGATTCATAATTAGGTGTCCAAAATGTAAACAAAGGTGTTGACCTATCAAGAAAGTACGTTAGAAATGGTAGTTTTTAATTTTGTCGATATTAAAATAATACGACAATAATAAAATAATAATATAAAAAAATTAAGATTAATTCACATTTTCTAATATTTATATCACCTCAATTTCGTTCCATGCAGTAATAATAATAAAAAACAAAGTTTATGGTAGAAAATTAAAATGTGATAATGGTAACACAATCGAAATCCAAGACATTTCTTGTGCTGTCATTTTTAAGTTCCGTAACTGATATTATTCATTTTCGTGATTGTGATCGAACTGTAATGTTTTCTCGTTTACATAACGCGATTGTTAAATTGTGTATATTTGTTAAATTTTCCTTTTTTGTTGAGTTTGTAAAAGTTTTTGTTTCTTGTTAATTTTGACAGTGACATTTCTTTGTTTACATTTTGGACACCTAATTATGAATCAGACTATAAATTAGTAACCTTTAAATTTTTCGAACTTCATTGCTGAATATTTTTTGAATTATCGATAACAATGTTAACGCGATTTTAAGTATTAACGATCATTATTATTTTCAAAGATGTTAATCCCTGTTTCCAACAAGAAATATGTCTGAAACTCAAACGTTATGAAAACAATTACCTAGTACTACGGTAATTTCGATATCGCACACAGTTGGCAGTAAGCAAGAGCAAGATTGGACATCATACCCACTGATGTCTCATATGCCGCGTCTGCGTTTTCAATATGAGGTGAGTGTGGTAAAGCTTATTCGGGTAACAGTAAAGACTAGATGGCAAAGGTATGACAACGCTTGAAAAAATATATTAATAATTAAAGAATGAGCTAGCAAAAAAAGGATTGTTACGAAATTTATTCCCTGATTGTAGGATTTCGGAAGACCCGATTTAAGTGAAGTAAGATTAAGCGAAGAATCGATTTAAGTGATCGATTAATTAAATCGATGATTCTACAATTATAATCGATTATTTTTTGACATCCCTACCAAATGGTCTACCGACAATCGACATCTGTCATTCTGTCACTGTCACAAAAATATACTATACTCGGGAAACACGGGGTAGTTCAAGTTAATTACTTATTGTGTAGTTTTGTTTGTATTTATAAGCTTATCCTCAATGTGAATGAAAACCATTCTTTGAATGTACCTAATTGCTAAGCATTAATTTGAATTACATTGGTGTTGAATTTTAATTACCAGCAGCTATTCTATGACCAGTAGTGAATATATCTATATTGTTGGTTATAAATTATAAACTTGCTGTCCATACTCAATAATCATGGGTAAGACTTCAAAAGACAAAAGAGATATTTATTATAGATTAGCCAAAGAAGAGGGTTGGAGGGCCAGAAGTGCCTTTAAGTTGTTGCAAATAAATGAAGAATTCAATATATTTGAAGGAGTTCTGCGCGCTGTAGACCTATGTGCGGCGCCTGGAAGCTGGAGCCAGGTGTTAAGCAAGAAACTTCGTCAGAACACCGATAACACGGACAATGTGAAAATAGTCGCGGTAGACTTACAAGCCATGGCAGCTCTACCTGGTGTCAAACAAATACAAGGTGATATCACAAAAGTGTCCACCGCTAATGAAATTATTAAAGAATTTGAAGGCTTGGAGGCCGATTTAGTAGTTTGCGATGGAGCACCTGATGTCACAGGATTGCATGACATTGATGAGTATGTACAGTCACAACTTCTCCTTGCAGCGTTGAACATAACAACCCATGTTCTGAAAACAGGGGGTGTGTTTGTTGCAAAGATATTCAGAGGCAAAGATGTCACACTGCTTTACTCACAACTGAAACAGTTTTTTGAGTTTGTTACTGTTTCAAAGCCAAGGAGTTCAAGAAACTCCAGTATTGAAGCATTTGTGATATGTCAAAACTACAAACCTCCACCAGGCTATGTACCCACAATGGTTAATCCATTGTTGGATCACAAGTATTGTGATTTCAATGAATTTACAGGTCCTAACCGATTTATAGTTCCTTTCAATGCCTGTGGTGATTTAAGTGCATATGACTCTGATACTTCATACTCACTTTTATTGGAGGGTCAAAGTTCTTACCAATATAGAGAGCCAGTGCAAAGCCCCATTGACCCACCTTACAAAGATATAATTGAAAGGACAAAAAATTTAAAAATTAAACCTAATGAAGAAGTTGCAAATAAAGAATGAATTATGTTGCTTTATTTTTGTTTTATTTCATTAACACTTTTTTATTTTAATACTTATATAGTTTGTTAGTACAACAACCCTTGTCCTAAAAAAAATGAAAACTTAATTCGTTATAACATAAGTTTCAGATTTGAAGAAACATTGTAATGTACTTGGTTATAACAATGATTTATTTCTTTATATTACTCAACTGGGCACAAGTGTATCCCTACAATCACCCATAAAGTTCTCCACAAGTTTAATCAGCTGGTGTGCAAAGGTACACCTGGAGAATGTTAATGTAAATATAATAATTATTGATTCTACTTGTGGTCTCCTCATATTATTGTTTTGTTAGAAATATAAGATATATTCAATATTACCAAATGAGTAATTTTAAAAGATTATTCATTTAAAAACTTACTAAAACGTTTATAGAACTGGCACATAAAATTCCAATCTTTGTAAAAAATCTAAAAAAATAAAACTATTTCAATCTATCAAAATTTTCAGTTTATGATAGAGTAAATTTTAAAATTTGTTGTGTATTTATTTCTTATTTGTTGGAACTAAAATTCTTAAGTGTTAATCAAAATGGGGAAATTCAAAATGCCTACTGTTCAACAATTTTTGAAAAAAAAGGTAAGTCAAAGAGAAGTTCCTCTGTTTGATATACCTAAGTAATGATATAAAGGTTTACTTAACACCATACCGAACATAATTAAATATTAATATAATAGGATCACAAGAAGTGAGATAATTATTATAAGTGAGAAGTGAGTGAATTATTTTCATAAATCATATTTATTCGTAAATAATTTATTTCAGATAATTTACGACAAACAGGAACCTGTTTGGGTGTATTTAGAAAGGGAAATGAGGCAAAATGTCGATAAAAAACCCTATAACGAAAAAGTGGGAGCGTGGCTTAGGTTTCTAAGAGACTTAAAGCATTACTTCTATCGCGAAGGTACATATTAACATACATTTTATCTTACTAAGGTTCACTGTATATAAGACGTTTTCACTTTCTACACAACTCATAGCCATCTACACTAGGATTCCTGCCTTGGGTGTGCATGGACACTCAAAGACAAATACACAAACATCCAGAATAGATATCCGATTTCATCATTCAAATACTAGCCTGGCCGGAGATCGAACCCGGAACCCTTTGCGCGACAGACCGGGATCGTGATCGCACCACCACGCAGGTCGTCATCTACCTACGTAATTCTTTTCGAGAAGGGGTTAACATTACTAACGACCATACTATTCAATAACCGTTCCGGTCCGTGTCCGGGTCTGGACCGTGGTTACCGGACCCGTCCGACACCTGAAACGCTACAGGTTCGATTTCCGGCCAGGAATTTTAAATTACGAATTTAAATAACCGTTTTCTGTTTTAGTATTTATTGTAAACTCTTCCTTCTGTGTCCATAAAAACACAATATATGTAATTCCTAGTTCTTAGCTTGGTGCAAAAATATATTTTTTTAACTTGGACTAGAAAATTAATCCCACTTGTTTAACAAAGGTCTAAGAAAAGCAAAAAGATTACATAGAGAAGCTGGTCCTCCGTGGTATTATGAATTGTCGAGTAGCCAGAGAGATGTTCTCGGGGTTTTGAAAGAAAACATTCATCAAGACTTACTGGAAGATATACCTAACCGAATACGTAAATCACTGTCTGACCTGGGCGTTACGTTGAGGATACCGAGGTCCATATTAATGAAGGCCATGAATGATTCCGTCGAGGATCCGGGCGTATTTATTTGGAGCCTCTACACAGCATATTATAAAAAGCCACCAAGTGAATTACGAGGAGGTAAGTACAAAAATCAAATTAATGACCATATGTGGAAATTAGGCTGTAGATATGCGACACTATAAGTAACACGTACCTATGCATATCTACTACTTACTTCACTCATATGTACCTATACTTCATTCTCTAACATATCTTTTGCAAGAAATTTGGATGGTGATGGTGACTTTGGTATTTTTAAGTATAATTATATTTATTTCTTCAATTACAGAGTATGATATGAACGCAATGATATTGATGTCGTGCCTGGTATTTATTGATTTGGAGGAGTGCATTGAAAGACTGGAGAAACTAACTGCAGCAAAAAGAGAACCGCCGATAATTACGCCAAAAAGTGAGTTTGTGATATATTTCTCATTTATTTTAGTAACTTTGTGTATTATAAATAATTTATCACTTGCTTTAACGGCGAAGATAAACATCTTTAATACTTTATTTAAATACTAAAATCCTACATAAATAATACTATTTCAAGAACGCATACATAAAAATTACATACACACATTCAGACACACACGCACACACACATGCGTACACATGCACACATGCACATAGACATATTAGACATAGATAACAAAACAAACGTACCGAGCATTACCATACGTTATTATTAATTTAAGTTTCTCATTTTAAGTGATAAATGTGTCTTTAAACCCAACCTAAGCGTTCTAAAAAAGGCGTGTGTGTTTGCGTGTCAAGTGTATCGACTCTCACTTGGTCAGCGTGGTAGATTTTGATCTAAACTCCTTTCTTTTCATCTAATTCCTCTTCTAAGCGGAGATCCGTGCAGTAGTGCACTAATTATTTGCAGGATTTACTCTGAAATGTTTTGTAACCGCCGTTTTCAATTTTTAATATCATAATATCTATAGTAACGGCCGTTATTTTCTGTAAGTATAATCTTATGTTTTATATTTTTAATATAATTTTAATTAATTGCAGAGGTACAGAAGAATACGCAGCCAAAGGTACGTTATGGCGAATATTTGCAAAAATGTTACGTGCCCTGTTACAGCACACATACTAAAACGACACAAGAACCTCAGAAACCATTGCCACTTGGGTATAAAGTCAGATTAAGGACGACTGATGTACGTAATTATCTTTTACATTATTATACATAGATACATAGTTGATGGATAAAATTGTTATTATGTAATTAACGATTTTAATACGCTTTTTTACAGAGCTATGAAAGACTTATCAAGGACCTTAGCTTTGTAAGTATTTTTTTTAATTTAAATACCTACTCGTATTCGTGTAAATAAGTACCTACTTACTAAACTTTTTATTAAATACTGTTGCCTAATTCTATATTCATATGGTTTATTATTGATTTAAAAGATTAATTCGCGTTACAGTAATTCGTATAGCAATTAAAGTAGTGATTAGAAAGTTACCTATGCAAATTTAATTTCAGTTGGAAAAAAGAAAAGATAGGAACAAAAAAGAAAAACAAGCAGAAAGGATCTGCACATATAAATTCTGGGAACCTCCCAGTACTCTGCGTAAGTACCCACTAACTTTGCTTACATGGCATACAATTTAGCATATTTAATTAAAAGAAACCAGAAAATACTACCTCTAATTGATCATAAATATTTTAAGTATTAACTTGTAATGTTTTTTACACAGGGAACACCGATCCTAAGATGTGCGCCTACGTTAACAAATTAAAAATGCTGAGGAAGAAAGCGAAACCTAAATTTAAAGCGCCTTATAAAAACGTCCAATACCTTGTAGGGGGCGTGGCATTTACAGGAGGCCACCCTCAATATCTTTTGTCCAGTAAGTTATATATGATTCTATATGAGTTCATGAGAATATGTTTTTTTTATAATATAGGAGTAGCAGACGAGCATACAGTCCACCTGATGGTAAGTGGCTACTGCCGCCCATGGACATCTGTAATCAACCCCAGATAGGATTAGATATTCCCACCTGAGGTCGGCCACGGATGCGCCGCTACTCCTGTGGACTAAGCTGGAACGCCTCGGAAAAGTATGCCTCCCTTACCATACCCTTCAAACCAGAGCACAGCAGCGCTTAACACTGTTGTCGTTAGGTAGAAATAGGTATGGCGGTGGTGCCGCCGGAGTCGAACCACAAAGGGTTCTACCACCTTCAATAACGTAAAAAAATTGTATCATGGAGTGTAGAGGTAAAGAAAAACCTCTGCACAGAGAATCGACTACATAGAAACGGTTCTTCTTACCTCTACAACGAACACTTTTTGATATAAAAATAGGTATTAGTCGAAAGATCGAAATTAGGGTGGCGTAAGTATAGCACGTGGACAAGTTTATTTTAGCATCCAAGAATATTAATTTTGTTTACAAAAATTTGGTTTACAATTTATTCAGTGGATTATTAAAATATTATAGATGTCGCTGTATTGCCTACCGGTTATATTCCAATAAATGCCGGCACTGTAAGTGTAGTGGGAGATTACGTTACCAATATAGCAGGGTATTGGAAATTCCCGAGAGAAGTGAAAGAACGGTGCGATGAAACCTGCGATTGTTTGGCCAAATGGTAAGATTTTATCAAACGTGCAACGTATTATTATTTTTGTTTATTGTTTATAGACATTTGGCACCGTATTATAAAACTTGTAAAAAAGAATGGCAGATAAGTTACTTTTTCTTTTTATTCTATTGGCAGTTTGTAAGTTACAGTGATGGAATTATTGGGACTTTAACTGCTAGTAGGCATATCATCCACATGTAATATGTGAATTACTACATAGATATAAATTTATTTTCAGGGAAGAAATTGCGATGAAGTATTTACAAGAATCTAAATGTAAATGTGGTCATCTGTATGACTTTTATCGCGAGGGCAAGTCGAAAGAGAAATATTTTCACCCGCCAACCAGGCATGGCCCACATTGGATAGACGCCGCTAAAGTGTACCAAATGGATCCTATGGAAGACTTCATTAGGGACACGTTTAGAGATGCTTTATTATCCCAAGAGCCTACTGTAAGATATATAATAAATTGATTAAAAATTTAAAAAAAATTTGGTGATTAATATTCTTTGTTTACTAAATTGCCATACAATTTCCAGCCAGAACCTTCGATGCCAACAATATCTCCTTCTGGTCTCAAAGAAAAAGAATTATTAGCGGTATATTTCACAACTACATTATTTTTATAAAATGAATGTTTTACTGCTTGATATAGTAATAACATTGCCTTTAAAATTGTTTCAGGCTTTTCTAGCTGAATTGTCTGACACTCCGTTGTTAATACCGCATTTACCACAGGCGAATCTGCTAAACAACCTTCAGGAGTGGGTCAGGAAACGAGTAAAAGGAAAAATGACGCCAGCGCAACATAGTATGTTTGGGGACATTAATATAATACAATAAAATTGACTAGCTTTAGTCATAAAATTAGTTGCTATAGCTTTATTGAATATAGTTGTAGCTATCATAATTATTAAATAGCGTGGGTTTTGAACCCACCGCAAAAAGTAAGTCTTAAATAAAACGTACAGCATGCATGTGTCTTAACAAAAGATAAAATATTAATATGGTACGTTTGACATTAGTTTTATGTTCTGATATAAATTCCAGAACGATTATTACTACAATCGCAGCGTCGATGGTTGGATCTGAAGCATATGGATTTTAGAGCAAGAGCCTATAGGATACCGTTTACTTTAAAACAATTAGAACACATGAACTGGTCACATCGGCAATTAGTGCAGAAACTGGTATGAAGAAAATGTTTACCTACATTTGATTGTAATGATGTAATACCTACATGATTTTTGTAAATAATTCATTGATTAATTTATAATAACTCTTGAAGTAGTAGTTGTTCATTATGCTTGTAAAGGTTTTAGCTTGTTTTTGACAAAACCTTGGTGCTTAATTTTACTCATTGAAATATAACGTTCTCCTACTCAAAACTTCCGTACTTAATTGGTAATGATTATATTGTCTTTCTTATTTTGCACTATACTTTTCAGTTTGAGATTCTATTGGATAGTTTTGTCACAAGGAACAGACTGAATCAACTTGAGCAAACAAGACTATGGTGGTCCACGACGAAGTACGATGCGTATCCCAGTAAACCGTTCTTGTAAGTATTCCTAAATAAATCTCTGATATACAAAAGCAAGGTTACCAAACTTGCTTACCATATAAGTAACTTAGACTTAGTATAATAACAATATTTCACTCAATTGGCCGCTTAATAAATCGTAGCTATACTCGTTGTGTCTGCTTTATAATAAGGATTGCAATAATAAGACAGTTCAATATTATTTATTGAAATTAACATTTTAATATTATTTTCAGACACATATTTTTCACCTACATGCCTGGCCGTATGAAGGACACCTTCCTCATTAACCCATACAGTTCTGACCTTACACCTAAACATGGTGCCAAAACATGTCCGTTGTAAAAGTTTAATAATTGTCGTGTAAGTTTGTTTAAAAGTATGGTCAAATGTTTATTATTATATATTTGTATCTAAAATGAAATCTGCGTCGTTGTTTCCTAATGTGCTATTAGATTTAGTTAATTTATGTAAGTGAAGTATCGTAATAAATCCTTTCAATGTGAATTGTTTTTAATTCCATCTTTTTATTCAAAATGAATTTCGAAAATCTTCGTCATTATTGTAAGGATATCCTCTAAAACTACAGCTTGATTGCGATCCAATTGTATTAAATAATTAAAACGTGGGAAGCGGACATGCAGCGTTAGTAGTTGTAGAAATTTTCTCGTATTTCACCTTCGTATTTCACATAACAATTTGAACGCCGTCTGCCACCACTACGTTAGTGACATGCAGCATACGCCCGCAACGGGTGCACACGCTCGCTTTTGCGGAAAGTATAAAACATATAATTATGCAGTTTTTTTTTGTTCTTAAAACCCTAAGTAATCCCTTAAGTATTTATTTTAATTTGCATAACCAAATTCATAATAATTTAAAAACATTTTTTTGGTTTTGTCTTTGTCTATGGACTATGGTGTAGACCATATGTGGATAGCCTATGGTATTTAATATTTAATCTGTGGGAATTGTCAATCAATTGTCATGTCACAGTGTCACTCACTTTTGACTGTCATTAGTGTCAGTCAAAATAAACTCATAATAAATTGGAGCCCTATTAATAAAATAGTGCCTGTACAATGTCGGCACGGCAAGTCATACAAGTTGGGACGAAAACTGTGAGGCCAGTTCTGTCTTTAAACGAGAGAGAAGCTAAGACCAGAGTGCTGAACCTTTACAAAGCATGGTACCGTCAGATTCCATACCTAGGTTTGTACCTGTTATGTCATCAAATATTCTCTTTTTAGGACCATATTACTATTATAATGGTACTAAATTATGTACTCTGCTTCATGAAATATTTAAATCATTGACTATCATCTATAGTGCGCCTGAGTCTTGCTTTCTGACAATAACAATGTGTTGTCACAATAAGTTCAAACCACTCATGTCCAAAAAAATGTAGACACGGCGCTATTCACAAGCCCTGAAACTAATCTGTCAACTCTAACACGATAATTCAACATCAGGCTTTTACTACTACTACTACAGCTCTCTACTGTCTACTTAGTACTTATATCTCACAGCTGACTGTGTGTTTTGAAATAGTCTATAAAAGTCTATGCTGGCCACATATGGGTAGCAAAATGTTACCTTTCAAAAGCTGTTGCTTATATAATTATTATGTTTTCCTTTACTGAATTCCTGCAAAGTTACTTCTTGCAGAAAATACTTACATTGTATTCAATGTCCGACTGGATCAATGATGAAAAGTTACTGCTCCAACTTTTACAGCTTCTTAGCTAATGTTTACTTTGTAGTGAGTTTTTATTCAAATGTAGCAGTAGTAATGGTTTGCATAAATAATATTTAAATATCTGTAGTATGTAAATAAAGGCTATGTAACTACAACTATAGTGTTGATATTAAGAGAAATAATTTATTGATAAAGTATAAGAAATAAAGAAATTATATATGTTCTACTTTCAGTGAAGGATTTTGACATCCCAAAATCAGAGGATCAATGCAGAGCTAAGCTAAAAGAGTTGTTCATGAAGAATAAGGATGTTTCCGATATTCGAGTTATTGACATGCTCATCATTAAGGTAAATCTTATCGTGTAATAAAACTTTTGAAGTAGACTAATTTCTTTAAAATCAAGAAATATTTTAATACCCTTGTATATCTATAACCATTATTTCATGTTTTTGCGAGTTAATTATATAGAAGAAAAAGATATTATCCTATTCCATAAATATATTATTTTTATAATCATATATAAATATAAATATGTAAAAAGATTTTTTTTATAATCAATGACCTATCTACTGTACCTAATTTTTCTCTTATATGATTATATATGATATCTCTTATTGAATGTGACGTGTTGTATGATGTGAATGTAGAAAGAAACTTGGTGGATTACTTAATTTAAAACTCTTCTCTTTTGTCTTTTCCAGGGTCAAATGGAATTGCAGGAATCAGTGAGGATGTGGAAACAAAAGGGCCACATCATGGTTTACTTCAAGCCTACAGAAGAACCCAAACCCAAAGATTTCCTATCGAAGTTCTTCACCGGTGGAGATTAATTTATCTGTTAATTTAATTTGTATATAGAAAATGAATCATTGTTATATGGAATAGATTATGCCGAAATAGAGAAACATCCTTAAATATTATGGAGTCTTATTTAGTTAAAAACTAACAATTACATTCATTTAGAGATGCTAAAATATGCATAAATTTTAAACATTAAATGTAGTTGGGTTATCAATTTAAAATGGTGGATGTAGGTATTTCTGAAAATATAAAGTCACACCTACAAATAAGACTAATCCAATGACTCTTCACATGATTAAATACATCATAGCCCAACAGGCTGCAGGGCATGCCAAAGAATGAGCCATACCTACATAAGCTCGAAAAACATTGCCCCCCTAGAATTGCCCTCTACAGTGGGGTAAAATAGCACATAATACTCGTAGAAGGTAAATTGAATATGAGTCAAATCGTCAGATTAGTAGAATGCATAGTCACTTAACAGGCGGCATACAATGTGAATTTTTAATACCTATTATGTAAAACCTTTTTCTACCTAGTACTTGGCCAGCTGGTATAGTTTTTAAAAAGTTAGCTACTGTAAACGTCATAAAATTTCTTAGTTCTTATCTGACATCATATTACGAAAACGAAGTGATTCAACATTACCAAAATATTATTATTGACAATTTTGAATTGCAAAATTTATTTTATCCCTAAAAATGGCCAGAGAAGAGGCAATGAGAGCTGCTTGTAAGGCGGTGAAACCTATGCTGTCTAGAGATTATTGTGAAGCTCACAGGCGAGTCATGGGGCTGTACAAAGCCGTGTATCGTTATATCCCTTATATAGGTTAGTACGATTTATTCAAACATTCAATAAGTTTATTTAAAAAATAAATAAAAAAACAAAGTTTTAAGTAACGGCCTCCTTAGTGTAGCTCAAGTAACTCCCTAAAAACCCTTTCATTTGATAATATCAATGTCATAGAAGTGCCATAGATTAGTCTATGGGGAGTGCATACAAAATAAGTAGTTCATCTTAGTCTTAACACCCTTTCTTACGCTGATAAATTTTCGCACTCATACATTTTCACAGGCACATATCTGCAATTAACTGTTTTACTGTTTTTCGTGTTTGGAGGTTCAGAGCGGACCGCCCGGCGCCCCTGCTCCCTCCCCACTTTTAGTACGCCAGTGCGTCCACTATATTGTTTAGAATGACGTCACTAATCTAGTTATGCATGCCATCCTAACTAAACGTATATGCAAAATTTCAAATCAATCGGTGAGGATTAACTGGTTTTCAGTTAAGTTGCAAGATTTAACTTAAAGCTTATAATAAATCCACGCTCGTGTAGTTTTTTTATTTGATGGATCGTCAATCTATAATATCGTGGCATAAATCTATAGAGTCCATATCGAGCAACGATAATGTAGTGGTGCATTATTAGTTTTCCACCACAGAAATTGGAGTTCTTAAGTTATACGGGTTTAAAAAATGTTTTATAGATTATGAAAAACATTGTGATACCTTTGTTAACCATCTACACATGCACATATGTATATTGCGCAACCGGTCTAAATCTAAATTAATCTATTATTCAGATAAGTCAAGATAGGTATACTTAGATGTTTAGACCAAAAGTAGGTATTTTAAGATAGTTTCAATCATAGGTAGGTATACAATCATTAGATGTTTTGTTTTTAGTGAAATATTTCGACATTCCAAAAGACGAGCAGGCGTGCCGATGGAAAATCAGAGAATACTTTTACAGAAATGCTTGTGTAACGGATATTCGGATTATAGATACGCTAGTTATTAAGGTAAGTTTTATGTCGTACCTATAGGTATAAAAGTTCCCCCATAAAAGTTATGTTTGTTACATAAACCATGTTTGTCTAATATTAATATCTATGATGGTTTATGGGTATTTGTGGTAGCTGTGACGTAGGCGCACGTTTATTACAGGTCCACAGAATTGGGAGAAACTTTCTAGCATTAAAAGATAACTGTTTTCGAGTATTTTTTTTTAAGTTTTTGCTAACTTTTCTGTATAATTCTGCTCCAAACAATGACACTTAAAAGTATCTCGAAAAGGGTTTTAACTAGTCTTATTTGAAATACTTACTTCATATTTGTAGATCCGTACCATAGATTAGATCCGGACCTATAGAATCTCTGAACTAACATGTAAGAGAACATTAAATTCCTAACGATTATGTAGCAAGATGTGACAACTATATAATAACTTGAATTATACTGTCGGATAACTTTAGACCTCTACTTTAATTCCAAACAGGGTTACATGGAGCTAAAGGAGATAACTCATAATTGGCAACAAAAGGGTCATGTTATGAATAATTGGCATCCCACAGCTGAACCTAAGCCGTGCAGTTTTTTGGGCAAGTTTCTGTCTGGCGCAGATTAGTTTTATATCCAAGGTTCCTACAATATTTTCGTTACTTATCCGTAAATTAGGAAGTTTATTAATTTTTAAATAAAATAAATAACAAATTTAAGTTTTATTGATCACGTATCATTCATATCGCCTTTCAAAGGCAATTTTTGATAAACAATTGCAATTGTAAACTGTAGTTCCACGTTCTTAGATTTAAATGAACATTGCCACTCACAAATCTCCAGTATTATAATTTTTCATATGTTAAAAATATCACAATGTGTAAAATGAATCTGTATTTAAATATAATAAGTTAAAAACCTTTTTATTATTTCTCAACAGATCTTGTTTAATGTAGAGTGACTATGTTCATTGAAATCAGTGTCGAGATATACAGTGTTTACTATGTATTCCAAATATTATACATGTTTCCTTACATTTTCCAAATATTCATAAAATAGTGTCGGTATAATATTTAAACATGTTGATATAATAACTGTCTAACCGACCTGTAGTAGGTAATTTTCGTAAACCAGGCAACACAAAATAAATTAATATTAACAACGTTTCTGTGTATTAACATATTTCTATTATGTGTTAAATTATGGTTGTTAGATATAAATATATAAGCAGTGTAATATGTACAACATTCTAATACAAATGTATCATTCACAACCGTAAAATTGCAATAATCAATGGATTTTAGTTATGCAATACCTAAACTTACTACGTTATATATTAGTTTACATATACATCTCAAATGTCTTCTTGTACCAGAGTTTCAATAAACGACAGAAAAATAACATTATATTTTATTTTTATTAATACTTCGGCCGGCTTTACTTTGTACTGTTGAAATGTTATTTGAAAAATCCGTTAATTTGTGACTAAGGTTGTATACAGTTAAAAATGTAACATTAGACAATGTTTACATCGTACAAAATGTATGTTTTATTGAATATAACTGACTAGTTTTCAGGCGGCAATGTGTCCTGATATTTTACACGAATATCAATATCCATATTTCTTATCACATGTTAAATAAGTAGGTACCTGCAAGCAGTAATAGGTTTAAGTTAGGAGTGCAAATGTATGGCAAAATTGTATCTCCACATGGCATTGCTTTTTATTGTAAGGTCAATAATTTGAAATTTATTAGTTTAAAATTTTCCACGAGTCACTGCTTACAAGCACATATTCTGTGAGACACGGCAATATAATAAATATTGATATGGCTTGTAATTATTTACCCTACACATGATAATACAAGTACATAGGTACACGGTTACATAACAACCTTTACAAAATCTATAACATTAACCTAATGCGATAATTTCTTATAATTCTCTAACATTCTTGTCTTTACTTCATAAGCAACACTACAATATTCTCGCTCATTCAGAAGCATCCTCTCGCTGGTGACGTCATGTCACTCGTCATTACATCTAGTGAGGTCTTTCTTGTTCAGTGAGGTATCTTACAACAGCATTTTCACGAATTCTGTAATAAAAGAAATAATGATTTGAGTACTTATAAATCATTGTATTTTGGGGTCAGATATTCTTCGATTTAAACCGGAACGTCTCCATGTTGTACGCGAAAGATAACTGCTTAAAGTTGATAGATGCTTTTGTAGTTTAACTACGGCAGCTGTGAAATCACTTTCTGCCTTAAACTTATAAGTACTTTAGTAGATCAATATTACGTGGTAAACTCCAGCCTGGTTTCAAGAATGCGGTAAAGCGTAATTAAGCAAAGGTTCGCACACGGCGTTCCTACTTAATCTTAGCAATACTTCTAAGGTTGACCTTAGTGAGAACTCTAATTCTATTTGGAATTTACAAGAAATGTCCAGGCAGCAGTGATCACTTACCATAATGGACTGCATGGTCCTTTTCTATTTATCACAACAATTACTTTAAGTAATTTTGTTTTCTCCAATAACTATTAATCCATACCTTCATAGTCAATCCGGCCATCGTGGTCGATGTCGCCGATCGCTAGCACCTGGTTCAGCTGCGCGTCCGTGACGGGCTCGCCGATCATCTCCAGCGCCGACCGCAGCTCGTCGCGGGTTATGTACCCGTTGTCGTCTCGGTCGAACACCCTGTTAGTAAAATAAATTAAAGTGGAATATCCATGATAATTAGTTATTATGGGAGATTTGTGTAATTTAAATTAGTTACCCTACTGCGTGCCTAAGTCTACGTCGGGCGGAACTCTTTGGAACCATCAACATCGATTTGACTACTGTAGTGTCGTTCGTCCCAGTCGTTTTAACTGCTTGGCAGAGCAATTGTGATAGCTACAATTTTTTGTAGGCAGATGCATCAACTATCACAAATTTAGGATTTTTTTATAGGAAGACCTGTATCTTTTGTCGAAAATCTCAACACATGCTGCGCTGTTGTTTCTATACATATGTGGCATTAGTCCACCGTGTTGTCCTGATGAGGGGGCTCACAGTTGAACATTTTAGAATACTCAAGGGGCACGATATTAGTATCATGTCTAGATTATCTAAAACTATCTCGAATATAAAATTTTATAAATAGTCTTACTTGAAAGCAGCAAGAAGGTCTCTCGTGATCTCCTCTTCGGAGTCACCGCCACTCGCGCCCACGTCTAACCCTTGTATCGCTTGTATCTTCGTCACCCACTGCATAAACTCGTTCTCATCTATTAGACCATTACCTGTGGATGCCAGACGGGTTACATCATTACTAATTAGTTCATGTAAGAATCCAAAGTTCCAAGCTAAGTTTAATCACACGTATTGAACGTAAGAAAATAGTATATTTGTCTCAACGCCACTAGTTCATATGTGTATGCCTGTGTACTAAAATTATAAAGAGGAAAACTTTGTTTGTTTCATTGTAATGAATAGGCTCAAAATTACTGGACCGATTTTAAAAATTCTTTCACCATTCGAAAGCTTCATTATCCACGAGTAACATAGGCTATATTTTATATGAAATATATTTGATAAATAGATTTTGAGGCGGTACAAAGTTTGCCGGGTCAGCTAGTTGAAGATAAATTAGATGCTTACATTTTAGAAATCTAGATACTTTGGAGGTTAACAATGTTAGCGTTCTAAGGGCTGTCTGTTGTCTTTTTTCATCTCAATTTAAACCTGTAGGTATACATAGCATAACACCGTATACTATTTAATTAAAAAAAGTAGAAATAAATATTGTGTTGTTAGAGAATCTACATGTATGTATTATATTGTTTACCTTAGCTAAATAAGGTAAACATCATTATATCATACAATATTATATCGAATAAGTAACCAATTATATACGTAACTTGATCGTTAAAAAGCAATATATCAAATTGTTAAGGGCTCAGAGTCAATACGTAAGTATCAAGTCTCTTTGTAATTCCTTCTAAAGAGGCACGTGGATCGTCTAGCGGGGTTAGAAGTATCATAACAAATATAATGATACCTTTTATTCATACAATAACAAGTTATTGGTTTCGCAACGCGCCTCTATGTGTGCCTACATAACACATATGCCGTATAGGTAACATTAATGTGACAATTAACGAAAGGGCTGACGTCGTTAAATCTTAATTAACGTGGTAGCGAGGAAGTCATTAAAATCATGACGTCAGCGGTTTACTCGCCCTTCGGTTACCACAGCTACATTAGCTCTCACTTAATTTTTATTCCTGTCGGATATTTCAGAGAATAGAAATACCTATGTAGAGAACGTATATAAATTATTGTTTTCTATAACATAATAGCTACGGATTGTACTTTAAAACATGCCCGGATTGGCAGTGTTTTCAAAGTTAAATAAATCTGTTCTTGTATACGCATACCTATTTTGTACTATGTACCTAATAATAAAATTTTGTAAGAAAAGCATAATAACATTGTTGCATGCACCTGCTTATGTGAATAGAGCTGAGAGTATAGGTGTTCTGTGATAGAGCTGAAGTTATATGGGTACCGATCGTAACCCTAAAATAACCACACTTTTTGTTTAATGATGCTTCTCTAATTTACCGTTAGTCTTTAATTAACCCGTTTTAAATTTTTTACCGTGGTCTACAAAACGAACTCAATAACACGTCATAATTACAACAAAATAGGACGTAAACATTGCTGCTCATTTTATTATTACAGCTCGATTCCTATCACTATCCGTTACATTCTCATAACACTCATATTAAAAGCTATTAAATGTAGATGAGCTCGATATTCCAGATTACGCCCGTACTAAGTGCCTAAGCGAAAGTCAATAAATCAGAAGGCTATCTGTACTCATAGCCATACTCGTCTTATTTTTTATTAGGAGTAGCAGATGAGCATTCCACCTGATGGTAAAAAGCTAATGCCGTCCATGGACATGAACCATAATCAACCCTTGATAAGATTAGATACCTACCTGAGGTCAGCCTCAAATGAGGCACTACCCCTTATGACTAAGTTTGAATGCCTTGGAAAAGTATGTGTCCCTTACCACACCTTGTGCCGTAGGTGCTATGATACCTACAAAGATACGTTCACAAACGCCCATACAATTAACTTTAATCTATCGTTAGTCTGCCTAGGCGGGAAATAATTCGAAATTATTTATTAAAAATCGAAAGGTATTATCGAAATAATAGGCATCAGAATAAAATGGTACATACGCTTGACCTATTTCTTGCGTAAATAAAAATTAAACCAGGAACCCAATGCGGAGAATACCGCCACAGTGATCGCTGTTGTACGCGAATCATCATAATGAGGCATCATAATCAATACGTTACATAAATACCTAAACAATTCTTTTATCGGGTAACGGTTGGTCTATACTACTAGGTACTTGTAGGTTGCGCAGGTATGGGAGGGTGAACAATCTGATGAGATAGGCTGGCTGATTAGCATAACGCAACGTAGCATTACACCAGCGGCGTGGGTTAAGTACCTACCTACACCAAAACAGATATTAAGCGCGAACCTTCTGCGAATATGAATTTGGAAATGTTGGCAAAATCTTATTGTATATTTTGTGTAGCTCCTGATAAAAATAGTAGCATGAAGACTGCAGTTTTTAAGTTATGTTAAACGCTCTTATTTTAGTGACTAATTTTAAATAGGAAAGAGTTCTATTTGAATTTGAAGACGGTAGAACTCTTTGTGATTGAACTTTGGAGCCACCACCACCTATTTCTGCCTAATAACAGCAGTGTTCAGTGCTGCTGTATTCCGCTTTGAAAAGTGTGATAAGGAAGACATACTTATCTGAAGCATTGCAACTTAGTCCTCAGTGGTAGCAGCGCATCTATGGTCAATTGTATGGGCCAATACGTAAACAAATATCAAAACAATCATATTTGTCGAAACGTAAAAACTCATGATAAGGGTACTGTGACGTAGTGCTTACGTCACTGGCGTGACACAACGCAGTTTTGGAACAACGGCAATTGACCTGTCGTCGAGTCATTTTTTAACTAATTGGTGAAGCTAAAAGCCTTTTGAAGCGTAAAAGCTCTAGTGACGATAGCTTTTGACTTATTAAACGTTGACTGACATACATGCATGAATACCTACCACGTATGTTGTTGGATAGAAGCAAATAATACAATGTACACAAAGAACCAACCAATCAAATTAAAAGGAATCGTTTTATGATATTCTATGGTTACATTACTGAAATTGACATTTTAAAGTTACGTTTTATCTACTTGTTTTAGATTAAATTTCTCTTAAGTAGTAAGGTGTCTTTACACTTCTCTGAAACGCACTGGGTCTCACGTTCGATCCTCGGGCAGACAGGCGTCTAAATGATTAATTCGAATTGTATTCGGCTAAGTATAAAAAATATGTATATTTTTAAGGTAGTTTTGATATGTTCAACATTTCCTTGAATAGACCTATTGTTATTTAAATAAGTATTATATTTTTTATTATATAATTTTAATTAATTTAAAAATCAAAATTAGGCTACAATCTATTATAATCGATTCACTACCATCGATATTCTAGAAATAGAAAAAAGGTATATACCTAGATCCATCAAAGATCTCGTTATTAACACTTGATAGAGTTCAAAGAGAGTCTGGCGTAGAGTTGTTTACGTTTATAGCCCTTGCCCGAGACACCGCTACACGTGTCTTTTATGATTCTTTTGATCAATTTCGTAAACAAATTCTTAAGAACACATCAATCTTCGTTTGACAGATACTTAACTACTATATTGATGCTTTATAAGAAGCTAGAAGAATTTTGAAGGTGAACCGTTTGTGATTCGACTCCGGCGGCACCACCGCCACACCTATTTCTGCTTAATAACAGCAATGTTTAGCGTTGCCGTGTTTTGGTTTGAAGGGTGTGGTAAGACATACTTTTCCGAGGCGTTCCAGCTTAGTCCTAAGAGGTAGCGGCGCATCTGTAGCCGACCTGAGGTAGGAATATCTAATCGTATCCGGGGATCATTACAGCGGCAGTAGCCACTTACCATCAGGTAGACTGCATGCTCGACTGCATACTTCTATATTATAAAAAGGCAACTAAAAATTTTGATATATTAGTTGGACTATTCTGTACAGATATAACACAATATATTATACATAGACATCGGTACCCACTTGCACTTTTTTTGAGAAAAGTCAAATATAAACTATAGGAATACTCATACTAAAAAAACTCTACAAAGCGATTCACGTTCTTAAGTAGCTTTTGTACGATAATGAACATATAATATATCATATGTAGGTACATAAATAATGAGTTTAGTAATCGGTACATTTAATTTTGGCGACATTTGGAAAGCCCCTAAGATATGTGAGCGACATGACAAGAGGAAATGCTTTGTGAACATGCCAAATGTGTGAAACTTACATATTTATTTAGTACAAGTTTAATCTTCTACATCACTTTCATTAAAGCATTGAATATGTATGAAGATAAGAAATCGCATTAACCTTTTCAAGTCTTAATGACGTCATTTCTCTGTTCTGTTTATTGAACTTGGCTCTAACGACCTTTGAGGTATAGTCGTACATTTTGATCTATGTATATGTATCGTATATTAAACTGCCCCCAATGTATTAGTAGTAGGCATTATTGTGTATATGACGCATATAGACTTTCACAAGCATTGACAGTCTATTTATTAGAAATCTCAGCCTAGAGATCTGAAATTCCAATCCCCGACAAATATCTCTGATTTTTAATTCCTAAAACTCACTCATGACTTGTTTTGTGTAAACTTTATTAATCCGCACTTGGTGTTTATTTTACATTCGATTTTGTTATAACATAATAAAATTAAGTAATATCCATAAATAGAAAATTAATTATTCAGTACAATCAAAGTAAGTCTCTCAAACGTTATTTTTCTGAAGAATTCAATTTTTAGGAACAATCATTGAATTCGAAGACACGGGCGTCGGTTTCGGGTTATACTTAGGGGTGTATTATCTAATTTATATCATCGTATCCAGATTTGGCTTCTGTAAATGACTGTAACCTCACGCGAGGGCAACCTTGCTACCGGCGAGGTCACCGGAAGTCACCGGCCTACACCTGAACCGAATCAAAATAACCAACGACTACGTGGAACCGAATTATCTCCATCGATTTAATGAACTTTTGTTTATTTTCTTAACAAACTCTATAAATCAAAGACTATTGCGCCAACAATTTTTTGCTCGCCAACAATAATACCGATTCGAAGCTAAGTAAACGTAAACAAACCTAATTTTACTCACGTTTTGAATTTATAGCGAAAATCTTGCAAACTTATGCTCAGGAATTCATTTAAAATGTCTGAATACGAGTAAAAATCAGCGCGACACTGCTTATATTTGGCAGCAGTTCAAATCAAAGTGCAAAGTGGGCGATGCTCGCAGTCATTACTATTTAGCAAGGACATGTACCTATTTTAAAACAAAACTGTTTTTGGCTACGAATTTCTAGCTATTAATAGTTCGCTGTTTTTATTCTTTGTGATAATGATTTTGCATGTAATATAATTATCGTAACAACATAATACCATTATTGATTATGAATAACATATTTGTACGAAATAAAATTCGTGTATTTTTATCAATTGACGTAGTGCAAAAACCACTCAATTACCGAGCGGTAAAACGGAGCCTACTTTTGATGTGGATAACATCGTAGCGTCACTGAAATCCATTAAACGGTTGGTACCACGTGCCTACGAACGTAGCACGTAACTTTTGTATAGGCGCGTGACATAATTGGATTACTTTAAAAGAGAGCGTAAATATGTCCGGAAAAGACAGGTCTTTAACATGAACGTATTAATTTCTCAATAAAGGTAAGAAAATACGGTCTATCGTCAACGCATTACTGTCCTACTGATCCAAAAGAGAAAGGAGTTGAGGCTATAAAATATGGTTAAGTTTGGATTGGTAGAATTCTCACACACCACCTAAACCACTAAACCACAACCACTAAAGTCACACACCTTTAGATATTTTTTTTCAAGTTGTCTTCAAACGTGTCTATGTAGTCGCGTTGTTTTAGTTTGTTGTTCGCGCAAATGATTATTAATTCAAAATATGCCAATAATTTTGGAAGATAATGCATCGCTGATGCATGCGCGGGATTCGAATGTTGAACTCACTGATCTACAGACCGAGTGTCAAACCACTATGGCTGCTTATACACCGCTCAAAATACCTTAACTGCCGAGATAAGGAAGAATGTAACCAGTAGATAAAACAAGTGGGGCACTGACCAGTCTTACTGGCGTCCTTAATGAGATCGGCTATGAGGTCGTCGCTGACCTCGATGCCCAGGTTACGTAGCATGAACTGCAGCTCCTCGGGCGTCACGTGGCCGTCGCTGTCGCGGTCCAGCAGTCCGAACGCCGTACGGAGATCTGTAAACGAAATACACCTAAGAATAAGACAATACATAAGTATAATGTTTAGATCTATCAAGAAAGTTTGAGTTCTGATTGCCATTTATAAATATAGACTAAAGTGGCAAACGAGCGTACAGTTCTCTCCAACCAAATCCATATAGAGCTGGGGAATCCCTGTAGATTTCAGGGAGAATTACCGGAAGTCAATCATATAAATTGAAACTCGTGAGGTTTACTAAGATGGTTATCTCATATGTAAGCCATGGACACCAGAAGACCAGTGCACACTTAAGACCTGGAATATAATATAAAATATGCTGCTTCACAAGAGTCGTCTTGTTAATATTTGCTTTTCATTCCTTCGTATAGATAGAGTTGGAATGAAGAAAAGTAGAGTCGCTTTTTGTAGCCGACAGTCATGCAGCCTACCACAGAGGCTAACATGCAGTCTGTCTGCTGTTCAGAAGTAACTGCAGGTCATGAGAGTTCTATCAGACGACACCAAGACGCTATGAGACGTACAGTTTTATATCCCGTTATGTAAGCATCTTATATAAAATAACCGATCTCAATAATTAATACCACGTGAAATACTGACCTTTGACAAACGTTTAGCGATTAAATTACTAACCATAAAATATTACAAATAGTTAAAAGTACATTAAAAATATTCATAGGACATAATAGAAATGCATCACTTACAAAATTCATTATTCTTTTTCGACATCTCGCTTGCAACTTCAACATTTACATCTTCAGGAACTAACTAGCAAGTATATAACAACCTCTGCTAAGTACAACGGTTCAATTAAGAAAACGCAAGGTCTCTCATCAGGTCGGCTTATAACGTTGACAATATTGACAAAAGATTAGGCGAGGTGACGTGTTTATTCCTTGACTTTCTTATCTCATCTTTCAGTTTTCAGACTCAGACAGTATTATTTTCTGGCACATTTTTAAGTAGTTAATCAGAGTGCAATGATAGCCTAGTGTAACTAATCAACTTCCTGTATTGACATCAAACCTTTTTGGATTTTTCGTAACCATTTAAAGTGTGTTTTATTGTGTTTTTATATTATAGTAGTTACTTACTGAACCGAGAGAAAACCTATAAGAATTTATTATCATTTACTTTAACGCGGAAAGAAAGAATATGATCAACACCTACATGCATAATCTATGATTTAACTCTTTATGTGAACTAGTTACATTATGCAAAATTATATAAGAAGTAAATATGTAAGAATGGCAATGCTTTAATCGCCCTAAGAATTCCTTAGGGCGATTATGGCATTCCCATCACCTCAACCGTCGTAAATTCGCATAATACTCGGCTTGCCAACAATTTCACAGTATAGTTGTAATGACTAGTAAACGCTACTATTATTTCGAACGGAATTTATCGCATGTTCCCAAAATACTCTTCCATATGTATCAACATATGTCGTGGGCAGATCTCGGTATCCGCAGTTTTAGCGACGCGATTCATTTTCACCATTTTATGTAGTTCACAGCATTCCTCACGTCGACAGGAATGGTGTCACTGAACTAATGCTAAAGTATAAATTTGTTTAAACAATCACAATTGTCTAGCGATCTGTGGAATTAGGGGCATTAATCTTTTCAACACTATTTCTACTACGGGAGACTGAATTTTTCGCATTCTACTTTTACAATATCAACAGTTGGCGTAGAAATCTTTTATCTGTTAATAAAATTAATGGAAACATTTACGCGAATTCAGGTTTACAAGAAACATAATTAATTATAACAAAATTATATCTTATCAAGCAATTGCCAGCATCCCACCATAAACCCATAATGTTTCGGTAAATAGAGATAATGAGAGAGATAGAGATAAAATATTACTTTGGGTACACGCAATATGTCACCGCATTATGCTGATAAATCATTAACGTGGCATCTTCTGGTCGACATTTTGAAAGTAACGAAGTTGGAAAAAACATTGACAGATAATATTATGTACCTACAATATATTTAAATTAATTTTGCGTCAAAAATATTATTAAATATACCTACCCAATTATATTATGCATCCTAACTATAACATTCTAATTTTTGTTGTGTATTGAATGGAAATGGAAAAAATACTTTGTTGCACTGATATACTTATGTAAACTATAGACTAAGCTTATAACTATAGGTATCTATGTATGTACTAAAAGTAAGGTTACATATCTATATCGCCTTTGGTTTATATGCAACTAAGTTAAGTATACTGCTATGTGGATCGACAAAGTATGTGCCATTAGTTACAATGTACTGTATCTACATAGACATCAATAAATGTACATATACAATGTCTTTAATGTTAAAGCGTAAACAGTGAATCAATTAATGAAAATTGATATCATAATGGACATTAGGAGAATTACATTCCTATACATAATATAGGTACCTACATTCGTATTCGTAGGTATTTTATCGCTTTTAATGGCAATATGTATGAATGTTAATACTATTAATTAGCTTGACCGATATACGTATTTTATTTATTATATACTAGCTGACCCGGCAAACTTTGTACCGCCTCAAAATCTATTTATCAAATATATTTCATATAAAATATAGCCTATGTTACTCGCGGATAACGTAGCTTTCGAATGGTGAAAGAATTTTTAAAATCGGTCCAGTAGTTTTTGAGCCTATTCATTACCACCAAACAAACAAACAAAGTTTTCCTCTTTATAATATAAGTGTAGATTAGGTAGTATTAAGATTATGAATCAACTTTGCTTATTATTGAGATTTACGAGTACTTGCTATTGGGCAAAAAATAGAATTAGAGATAAATACAAATATAAGAGTTAATTAACATCTTTCCTACCATTATTTATTTCTCGCTGCTCCAATTAGTTTCACCGTAGATGAAACTGAGATAAAAGGTTTCTAAATTGACTTCGTACACAGCCACTTTCCAAGTAATCCTATATTTGCAACGAGCTTCCGCTCTCTTCACTGAGCTTTTCCGTTATATCGAATTAGATAACGTATGCATTTGTAGATTTGCAGGTTTTTAACGAATATAATATAATAATGATAACGCTTTTTACACTCATAACTCATACTAACATTAATTATAGTATGGACACACAAATACACAGAGTTGCCTTTTCCTAGTGTTCGAAAACGAACATAAATTTTCTTTTGTCGTATCATTATAATTCGTTTTATGAACGTAGTAACTACTTATTTATAACTAATTTTACTTTAGTAGAATTTTCATGAAATCAATGGTGAGAATTATGTAGAAAACATAAGTATTCTTTGAATAAATGTAAAATGTAAAAAAAACCTATACAATACATCCAGCGGGCACAAACCCAGCTGTTGGACCCAAATCGATGTTTTTCAAATAATAAAGTATAATTAGCATAATACTTGTATGACAGAATTCTTTTTTTTCGCCGAATTATGGCAATATTTATAATACACTAGCTGACCTGACAAACGTTGTGTTGCCATATATATAAAAAAAAAGTTAAGGGCCTAGTAGCCGATTCTCAGACCTACTGAATATGCATATAAAATTTAATGAAAATTGGTAAAGCCGTTTCGGAGGAGTGTAGTAAGTAACATTTTGACACAAACATTTTATATATAAGATATAAACTTATCTACGAGTTGTACCTACTCTAATGACTTAAGTAGATTTTATGTGGGGGCAAAATCACCCCCTCAACAGGGGGATGATAGATATTTTTAATATTTGTTCATTATTTTATTATGTTTTAAATAACATTATATTATTATGAATAAATATCAAGAATCCGGGGGGTATTCACCACCTGAGAATCTGCCCGGGCAAAGAGGGTATCCTCGAGACCCGAAATTCCATGCCCACCGCCCTTATGTTAGCATTGCCTTAGCATATGAGAGACCCGGAGGGTATGACGTCCCACTACTGACTGACTACTGACTGACTGATTGCGACCCTGCTCTTCCAGCCAGACGGCACTTATCACATCCGTCCGTGCAGAATGGGAGGTTCGATTCCCGTAAGATTTATATAGGTTACTTTTAATTACATATAATAGCACGCATATCACAAGGAATCAGATCTAAAGGGGTTTTATATAAAATAAAAAAAAGTTTAAAAAATGCACTTACTATTGAGCATTGCTTCACTGGGGGCAGGCACTGGCGGCCTCTCGTCCACAGGAGACTGTTTCTTCTTGCTTTTTTTCTCATCCTCTTGCTGTAAAATGTAATCACCATTATCATCGGACATTCACACAACTATATTCTATTATAATAAGTAAAACATGTACAAGTCAAGCGAAACGTTTGCTGTGTAAAACAAAGATGTCACTGCGTAAAATTACTGATATACAGATTTTTTTATCAAGTTATGTTATCAATCTTGTGTTATCACGGCGCACTTATCATTCTATTGTCTGATCAATAGAATGTATAGTTTAATATTTTTTATAGAATGTTTACGAGTTATTTATTTATTTGCATTCCTACAGTTCAAAGTATAGGCAGTCGATTCCATTTGCCATCGTCTGGAGCCGGTTGGCAGCTATCGACCGCTCCCAAGTCTTGTACAAATTAGTTTCATAAAATACCATTTAGAGCAAGATATTCCACAATCATTGTTTAATGATTTTATTTTTATTAAGATTTTCATGAAGTCTACAATGCACATCCTTGATTTTCGTTTATTTGGCTAAAGGTCAATTTGATATTATTGGTGCCTCTAACAATAGTGCCTTACTGACACGTTTTTTTAGGATTTAAAAAAATATAATTATTTCTTAAAATGTATTATTGATGTAACGGTAATATAAATAGGTACATGATATTTTCAAAACTGTTTTTACTTTATTAGAACTACGAAAAATACTAGAAACTATGAATTATTTTTGGACTATTATAATCTACCCATCTCTGGTGTACCTGTCTAATAATATGTAATTACACTATTTAGATATTGGTGTTAAACGAAGATAGAAACTAATTAATAATAACATTTGAGGTACGAACCGTCTCTTCATTAATAATCATGAAGTTTTGAAACTTCATTGAATAATTTTATACTTGACACTGTTAGGAGAAATGTCGTATTGTTGATAATGTATGTTAATGTTAATACTTAATATACAACATAATATAAACATTTTAAACATATAAATTACGAGGATTCATTACTCTATCATGTTAACTCCATTATTATCCATATGGATTGATGAATAATGTACAGTGTGTATGTTTACTGTTTCCTAATACAATGTAGTTAGAGTGTGATCAACTAATCACATGACCTTTTAAACATAGTAGCAAGACTCGGTTTCATACTACGCTCATATATTGCTTATAATCCAATTAATATATCAATTAAGCTAATTAAATTACGTGTATAAGCAATGTATCTATTATCGAGGTATACCTATCCATTCAACAGACACGATGAAAGATGAAGTCATAAATTTTAAGTTGACATAACACTCACGAATCTAGATGTACATACAATAACTGATTGCTACATATGAATTACGTGCCAAGTTCAACTAATAATAATCTTCTATATATAGGATGCCATTAACGAGCATGCTTGCGAAGAATTAGGTGAATGTTGTAAATATTCTAAGGTAATGGCTACAAGCTACAATTTTGCATAGAAATAGCTTATGTCGCATTTGGCACGACGTCAAGTGGAGACATGGGCGGTAAACACCGACAAAATGTGACATTTAGAACTTTGTAGTAAAACAAACCGCGGGTGAGTTATGGTTAAGTACAAAGAGATGCGCGGAGGCCGCAGCTAGGCTGAACCGTCTTCAAAGACCACATTAAATCAATCCGGTTTACAAAACACACCTACGTATTTTTAACGTTATGCTGGCTTTACGAATTTCTAATGAAGACATATTTCGTTAAATTAATCTTCAAGTGTACATTTAGCTTTAACCGGGTATTAATATAAATTAATTAAAATATCCATTTCGATTTTCAAAAAAATTAAAGCCCATAACCAAAATAAAGTTAATATTAAAAAAATATATGATTGTAACTAAAATTATTTGTGATTAATAATTTATACTTATATTAAATTACTTAAATATTTATTTATTGGAATATGAAACGATCGAACATCATTTAGATGGAAGCCATAGGCACCTTAATAGGACAGGAACATTGCTTGAGGTCGGTCTCAGGCAGCGTAAGGGCTGGCATAAATATCAAAGCGTCTCAGGGACACTCATGTAGCTATGACGCTAGTCACAGATAAGTCACACCCAGTGGCGGATTTACCAGCAGGCTGAGTAGGCTTGAGCCTAGGGCGGCAGATTCTTGGGGCGGCAAATTTGGGGACCGAATGTTTTTTTTTTGCTAATTAGGAAGCTAGTTCGTTCATGCCTTAAACGTGTCATGAACTGGCGTGACGAGCGAAGAAAAAAACACGGGAACCGTATCATAAGCCGGCGCGACGACCAAAAAAACTACGGGAAACATGTTCTGAAAATCTGAACCAACGTGGCAAGCAAAAAAAAAAAACAGGAGCGCAAGCTACCTAATCCGATAAACTACCTAGTCCAATATACCACCTAGTCCGGGAAACTACCTAGTCCCTGAACCAGTATATACGCCTCACCTCTAGTAAGACATGACAATTGTAGAAGTAGGGGCGGCAAAAACTGTCCAGCCTAGACCTTACATTTTTTTAATTCGCCACTGGTCACACCTTTAAAGTTAAGTAATAACATCTTAAAAACCATAATGCCATATTATGTCTGCCTTACCTAGCTCACATAGATTACATACTTGCTACTAGCTTACATAGTGCTCTACATAACTATTATAAATCAAAAACAGGTGGTGTAGGAAAGCTCGCGTAATGCAACTACAAACACATCTACTAATTTCAATTAGTGGTACTAATTACTTCTCAATAACACTGACACAATATTATAATTATTTTATTTACGGAATTATTATCAGAACTAGGCAGATCATTACGAAATAAAGCCGTTTATATTATGTATGTTTGTGTTTCGAAGCAAATTATTGCCGACGGATAGTAAACCATTTATTTAGCATTGAGATATTTTTGGATTCCACCGCTTGACACTTTGTCGTTTGTGATAAATGAATAACGGATGTAAAATCCAGATGTGGAGTGAACAAAACAAAATCAAAGCTTAGAAAACTAGGGATATTTACATAGCCGTATTTCGTTTTTATGATTTATTACAACCGATATTAAAAAATTAAGGATGTTTTTAATGATACAATCTCGTCAACGTAAAGTAATCCAACAAGAATAGGGTTGATAAATGAAGAGGCAAATAATGTACTTAACTATTTTCCTTGTATTATATATATGTACTATACATATTAGCATGCAGTCCGTCTGATGTATGTGGCAACTACGTCTACGGTCATCTATAGTAAACAAGAAATAAGTATTGAGTCCTACTGGAGGTAACCCATATGATCCAGTTGCATGGTTAGTCCTGAGAGAGCCCCTGACGACTAAGGTCCAAGGTGGTAGAACCCTTTGTGGTTCGACTCCGGCGGCACCACCGCCACACTTATTTCTACCTAATAACAACAGTGTTAGGCGATGCTGTGTTCCGGTTTGAAGGGTGTGGTAAGGGAGACAGACTTTTCCGAGGCGTTCCAGCTTAGTCCTCAGGGGTAGCGGCGCATCTGTGGCCGACCTCAAGTAGGAATATCTAATCCTATCTGGGGTTGATTACAGATGTCCATGGGCGGCAGTAGCCACTTACCATCAGGTGGACTGCATGCTCGTCTGCTACTCTTATATTATAAATGGCGCGCCTTGAATAAGTATGTCTTCCTTACAAAAACTTTCAAACCAGAACACAGCAACTCTAAACATTGCTGTTATTATGCAAAAAATAGGTGTCGTGTTACTACTCCGGAGTCGAACCCCTGAGGGTTCTACCACCATAAACTTTTTTCTCTTTACTTATTTATATACTAGTGTTCGCTTAGTGGTCAAAATTTGAACATAATATAAAATTATTTTATTGATAACATTAAAAGTATTAGTACAGGATCCCTAGTATAGTTTTCATCATTTATTAATAACAAGCTGATTTTTCGTGAGTAGCTTCGTTTCGACAAGACGCCCAACATTTTTCCTTACAGCAATGTTGGTAAATGGTAGCTTGATGGGGCAGCAAGGATAAAATATGTTGACCGGACGAATTCTAAAAATTTATTACTATACAAATTTTTCTTTGTTAATTATCAAGATAATTATTTAAATAACGTGAAAAAATATTTGTCCTACAAAATATAAGGTTTTTATTAAGGCGTCCCCCCTCTCCAACATGTATCATAAACAAGGCCATGAAAAATAATTACTAACCAGCTGATTTTTTTTTTATTGGCTGTCTACCATTTACATAGTCTACCATGCACATTGTCCTACAAATTACATGGTATGTCATCTCGGACCTACACTTAAAAGTTGTAGTACTAATACTTAATGTAAAAATAATTAGTATCAAGCTGAGTGTTCCAGAATAGCTTCGTTTCAATGAGACGCCCAACAAATTCTCGTACGAAAGTTCTCGATTGTGGTTTATAACTAAAATAATAGGGATGAAATATGTTCATTTGACGAATCAAAAAAAAATATTACTAACCGAATTTTTTTTTATTAATTATTGAGACAATTATCTAAATAACGTGAAAAAATATTTGTCCTACAAAATATAAGGTTTTTTTTAAGGCGTCCCCCCTCTCCAACATGTATCATAAACAAGGCCATGAAAAATAATTACTAACCAGCTGATTTTTTTTTTATTGGCTGTCTACCATTTACATAGTCTACCATGCACATTGTCCTACAAATTGCATGGTATGTCATCTCGGACCTACGCTGAAAAGATGTTAATTCCGCAGGATTATTTTTTTTATTAGTAACTGTAGGACAAAGGTATCACGTGATAGGATAATATAATTTTTATCTAAATAAAACAATGTCCTACAAAAAAAAGGGTAACTTTTATTAATCCTACAAGATTTGTAATTTAACTATAATATAATATAAATAAACTATAAAACTGGCGGACTGGAATAACGTACTTCGCAATTTGTAGGACAATGTGGGTAGTAAGCTGTGTAAATGTTAGACAGCTAATAAAAAAAAAATCAGCTGGTTAGTAATTATTTTTCATGACCTTGTTTATGATACATGTTGGAGAGGGGGGACGCCTTAAAAAAAACCTTATATTTTGTAGGACAAATATTTTTTCACGTTATTTAGATAATTGTCTCGATAATTAATAAAAAAAAATTCGGTTAGTAATATTTTTTTTTGATTCGTCAAATGAACATATTTCATCCCTATTATTTTAGTTATAAACCACAATCGAGAACTTTCGTACGAGAATTTGTTGGGCGTCTCATTGAAACGAAGCTATTCTGGAACACTCAGCTTGATACTAATTATTTTTACATTAAGTATTAGTACTACAACTTTTAAGTGTAGGTCCGAGATGACATACCATGTAATTTGTAGGACAATGTGCATGGTAGACTATGTAAATGGTAGACAGCCAATAAAAAAAAAATCAGCTGGTTAGTAATTATTTTTCATGGCCTTGTTTATGATACATGTTGGAGAGGGGGGACGCCTTAAAAAAAACCTTATATTTTGTAGGACAAATATTTTTTCACGTTATTTAGATAATTGTCTCGATAATTAATAAAAAAAAATTCGGTTAGTAATATTTTTTTTTGATTCGTCAAATGAACATATTTCATCCCTATTATTTTAGTTATAAACCACAATCGAGAACTTTCGTACGAGAATTTGTTGGGCGTCTCATTGAAACGAAGCTATTCTGGAACACTCAGCTTGATACTAATTATTTTTACATTAAGTATTAGTACTACAACTTTTAAGTGTAGGTCCGAGATGACATACCATGTAATTTGTAGGACAATGTGCATGGTAGACTATGTAAATGGTAGACAGCCAATAAAAAAAAAATCAGCTGGTTAGTAATTATTTTTCATGGCCTTGTTTATGATACATGTTGGAGAGGGGGGACGCCTTAATAAAAACCTTATATTTTGTAGGACAAATATTTTTTCACGTTATTTAAATAATTATCTTGATAATTAACAAAGAAAAATTTGTATAGTAATAAATTTTTAGAATTCGTCCGGTCAACATATTTTATCCTTGCTGCCCCATCAAGCTACCATTTACCAACATTGCTGTAAGGAAAAATGTTGGGCGTCTTGTCGAAACGAAGCTACTCACGAAAAATCAGCTTGTTAGTAATAAATGATGAAAACTATACTAGGGATCCTGTACCATATGTCAATAGTCGCCAAACAAAAGAAAATAATGACCAAAGAAAAGCGAAAATGTATTGAAATGTTTTGTGGGATATGCGAGTATATTTTCGCACAATTTAAAATAATAATTCAAAGGATAACACAAAAAAAATACAACCAACTTCTATGTCACTACAATGTAAAAAATAATTCAAATAAATGTTGTAAACCAACATTAAAATCGGTCCACTAACGGCGGAGTAATTCGTGTACACTGTACATACATAAAAAAAAAGATACCGACCGAATTGATAACGACCTCCTTTTTGAAGTCGGTTAAAAACGAACTAATAATTTTAATATCAAGCCAATTCGTGATACCGTAGGTATTATTGTTAATTCCAAGTACGAAGTTTATTTTCTGTATCATGAAAGCGCAAACAACGTTAATCACCCTTCGGCACAATGCCATCAATTTCAACCATAGGTAATGACTATATGTATATCTTTACTACTCTACAATACAAAGATATTCATGGTACAAAATTAAACACGGACTATAAATCATTTAATATGCGTATAATGTGTGTATATATTGCAAAACGTAAAATGTTAAAGTACGTAACCTAACATGACTACATACGTAGGATCAATACGATCGTATTTACCTTACTTTCAAGATCTTATATAAATTTCACTTTAAAACATCAAATGTCAATAGGTTGTTAAACAAATAGTTAGCCATAATAGCCATCAATTACTTACTATTTTATTTAAATTAAATCATTGCATCATAGGGCCTTGATGCAATTCACGTATCATCATACTATGTATTATAATTTGCATAAAGAATAAGCTGTGCAAGAGATTTTAAAAGATTTACATTTTCCTTATGAAATATTTTGATGGGATACTTAATACTATTTAGGAATTTAAGAAACAAGAAAATAACGTCTCTACATTTTATGACAAAGACTTGCATATTATATTGCTTGTCCGTCTACGAGCTACGAGTGCTACGAGACATAAAAATTGTACGTAGACCTACGATAATTCGTAGCAAGACTACAAAAACGTAGTCGCAAAGTTACGTTTCTCCGCTACTTTATTTATTATCTATCTATCTAAATTATCGATAAAAATAATCTATTTACTATTTTTTTTAGAATTCCAAATCTAAATTGAAAATTTATTTCAGACTCTAACTTTTGTATAACTTATTAAGTATACATTAAAAATAATTCTGTAAATCCATACACAAAACATATATAAATAATGTATTGGTATATGCTTTTGATATAAATTAGATGGTTTTGACTCCATGTTTCAATATCAGTCATATATAATAAAATTTATATTATTATATATGACTGATATTGAAACATATAGTACTGACAAGAGGATAAAACGGACTAATTAAATCCTTGTGAAAGTCACACAACACAACAACTTTTCAGTAGCAACGCTTCAGTCGTAGATTTAATAAACAAAGTTTTAGTGAGAAATGTCAATGTTTCAGCTGAAATCTGAATAAGTGGTCAAAGTTGAGGAACGTGCAATATTGTGTTACAGTGTTCCACACATAGTTGGAATGTTCTCAAACATAAGTGACATATTTCGTATGGTTTCGTTTGCGAGAGAGGGTACTGAAAGATTCTAAGCATTCCACTGTCGGCGGTATGAGTTGTAAGTTACGAAGTGGACATTCTGGCATTGTTTGCCACTCACAACCCTTAGGTTATGTTTGCTCCGTGCATCGGAGGTATGAGTGAACGTGTCAGCTAAATGTAGGTATTAATTGGTACACGTGTAGCATCGATTTGCTTTGTACATAGGACGTAGAATAGTACAGATACAAAAAGTAACTACAAGCGCGACAGAAGTACCACTGAAATTAAGCCACAAAGAGCTCTACCACATGAGATCCATAATGCACCAATTATATTTAGTATTCTAATAGATACTTAAACATAATTATAATTGGTTTCTCATAACGGGTGTATAATGTATAAAACATTGGATTAAATTGATTTATTGGTTAATTTAAAATTGTTTTACTCTTTAACTTGTCAAAATGGCAAAAAATCATTATTACAGGAGTAATAAAATTAATTTATTTTTTGTAACACTCAAGAGTTAGACGACGACATAGAGGTTGAAATAGTCATACATTGATATAAGAATTAGATATTATCTACTAAGCAACAGGTGGCATTGTTAGCGTGGGGACATAAATTAGTATAGAAATATTTTATTAGGTATGTATAAGTCAAATTAAGTGACTAATTTTCAGTTATCGAGAGAAAGTTGGTTTTGTAAAAAGTATTAAACAAACTTTAACGCTCGTATGATATTTATGCATATACCTAACTTAAGTTTATTATAAATTTAATCATTTGTAGCAACATACCTTTCGCCTACTTCTTGATGTGGTAGCCATGCCCTGAAAAAAAGAAAACCATTATTATTATTCTCATTTATACATAAGAAATAATCATAGATATGAACTTATCATAAATATTATTTTAATAAAATTATATATAATTATATTCTTCAATAAGTTACCACAAAAATATCACCAATATTATCAAATTGGAAGTCGCAACAATCAATCTTAAGCAGAGGTGTTCCTGTCTCTACGACGCTGCTTACGAAGATCTTTAAGGACTAGGCAGAAACGTCACACACAACTTTTTCTAACTTAACATCCTGATACTAAACACAAAATTTACAAGAAATAATTCGAAGAAGAGTCGAACACTACATTAATTTTTGCTTTACCAACTTCATTTTATTTCCAAGTTTATATTTTATTGCGATTAAGTCAGACAATTCAAAAGTTGTAAAGACATGACATGAATTTAAAGAAAATATCAACAATGTCTTATGTAAAGCTTACGAGCATTATTATAGTTTAATATTATGGTATAATTTATTTTATGATCCCGCATAGACAGAATTAGATGTTTGCTAATACTTACAGAGTATAGGTTTTGATCGACGATGATATACAGACAAATGAGTATATCGTTTCGTTTTATTTTCCAATATTCTATCATATCTCTTTTAAAACTCATCCATTCAACCAATTTTGTACTCAAATTTGATATTCATATGACATGTAATATAGAATGTAATTACTACATTCTACTGTACGTAATTAACCGTGCTTGTAGATTTAAAATATTTTTATTAATGAAATAGGTATAACAAACCTGATTCTTAGTGGTAAGTATTTTTGTTCTTAAAACAAAGAGATTTTTAGGTAGGTATTCACATACCTTAGCTATGAGTTCGCAAATATGCGAACACATCCGGACATTAACTAGAGACAATTATTAAATTTATCTTCAACACAAACGTTCCCGACGGGAATACGCAAACAATCGGCGCCAACGCAATAATATTATTGCTATCTGTGCCCATTCGTCAACGTAAGTATTAGAAAGATTGTAACGTATTAAAAATACATTAATTCGCACATAGCATCAAAGGAGTTAACTGTTCAATACAAGACATATACCTACGGGTAATTATATGACATTTTACAGCAAAACAAAGTAATCATGCGTGTAATTCAATAAGCCAAAGACGGTGAATACAGTCAACAGAACACAAAAACTTACATAACGCGAGAATCTCAACAGTCCGAGGCGGATGTTTTTAAATACCCGTCTCCATTGACAATGCGAGTTCATTGTAAATAGTTTCGCATTAACCTGTCCGTGTTCTTGATTTCGGCGCAGGTTTCAATCAGAAATAGCAGGAGCAGTGGCCGAGTTCCCTATCTTCTATTTTTAATCGCCAAACCGAACGGACTGATGCGTACCACTGTCCAATTGGTGTTTCCCACTGTTCAAACGGTTCCGAGAAAAATTACTCATCACTTTTACCATTACGTACGTCTCTTGTTTTTTAAAAATACACTATTCCCGAATATTAAGCGACGCGACTACCTATTCTCAAAACTTATTGTATGCACGAATGAAATTCGCCTAACGACGGTTTCCCGGAGGTACAAGTTCTACGTATGAGTAGGTGGTTCTTGTTATTCACAACTTCGACACAAGTTGACTCAGTTTTATAAGTACAAAGCAATAAACCGATATCTTAAAATGTTAGACTTAGAACACCAAAATTTACTAATAAACACTACAATTTGCCTACATCAAACAATTACCCACGTTCATGTTCAGTAACTTTATGAATAAAACTCGATAAGTGTTGCCCATGTCACAAAAACTAAAAGACTTCAATAAAAGCTGGATATGTCGCTTCGAACTTTAACATAGAATTACAGAAGAAATGCTGTACAGCGTGTCACGTAGATAAACAAAGGAAATTTAATCTTAAGCAAAGCAATGTCAACGCGTTCCCGATCGATGCGGTCAAACCTTTACACGTTGGAACCTTGCACTCGGCTCGTTCCACTTTACATTGAAATAGCCTTTCCGTGCTGTTAAAGCTTATCACACGTCACATCAACATTATGCTTATTTAAATGGATACGTCGAGAAGATGGATTCTTTCCTTCAGAAATCGCTACAAAGCATAACTTCGAGAAACCTTCTTTGTTACTCATAAACCAATTTTCACAAAAAGGACGTAAAGAGGTTAATGGTTAAACATTCTGGGTAATAATTATAGAAAAATATGCGCTCTAATATGAAATAACCAAAAATGAATAATGAAGGTGATAGAACCCTTTTTGGTTCGACTCCGGCGGCACCACCGCCACACCTATTTCTACTTAATAACAGCAGTGTTAGGCACTGCTGTGTTCCGTTTTGAAGGGTGTGGCAAGGGAGACATACTTTTCCGAGGCGTTCCAGCTTAGTCCTCAGGGCTAGCGGTGCATCTGTGGCCGACCTCAAGTAGGAATATCTAATCCTATCTGGTGTTGATTACAGATGTCCATGTGCGGCAGTAGCCACTTACCATCAGGTGGACTGCATGCTCGTCTGCTACTCCTATATTAAAAAAAAAGAAACACTATAATAGTCACTATTTTTTTGTAGTTTGCTAAAATGATTAACTTTCAATATAAAAGATATCTTACGAATCAAGTCTGGAATTATGTACTTAGATTAGTTATTATGATTATATTTCTTAATTACAATCTACCCACGTATGTTCGCAATTAAAAAATCTGTCTTTGAAAAAGACTACATCTGAAGATCTGTTTTTAGTTCGCTTTGAACTCTAGTTTATTTTGTGGTAGTACCACGAAAAGTGTACATTTTTATTTTACTTTTTTATTGTTAAAAATACCGCATTATTGACTGTTACTGACCGTTATCCAATTTTTTATGACATTGAATTTGTAAGCCGCTTACATTATACATACCTACACATAGTTGGCAATGGTGGAATAGTATAATAACAATAAAACATGTCATTGCAATAAAAAAATCCGTATCTATCCGTTACAATAATAATTAGATGAAAGAAATAAAAATAACAAGTTGGAAAGGGAAAAATGTTAATGTTTTTTTTTAATAATGAGTTTGAAGTACTTTTCATAAAGCTAACCTTAACCTCTATACCAAACGTACGGTCCATTTTATTTTCATTTACTTGTTGACGTTTATGTCTTAATAAAATAGATATAAATAAAGATACCCATGAATATGTTAAATATTTTTTGTACATCAAAGATCTACTCATAAGTATAAAAAAATATTAATCCCTTAAGAGATTTCAAAGAATTTGCGGAAACTCATATTGAAGGAGTTAACCTACTAATATTGGCGGTGTGACGTCATTAATCTAGTATTAAGTTAGGAACAGCCTGAAGCACTCTACAAAACCGGAAACAGGAAGTTCGCGCACTGCTGCCTTAAATTAAATTAACGCCAAGTTAAATAGGTAATATTATGAGGTAACTTAATAAAATTCACGCTTATTTTAACTCAAAACGTAAAATATAATGAGAGATATACCTTTCATTTGATACACCAGCCTTTTTTTCATATTATGGACTATTATTTGGTTGCAATAAATTTCTAAGCTCTTGGTATTCTATGGCGTTGTAACTGCACTACCTATATATGTAATGACATCAAAAGGCAATATAATCGCCTTAGTTTTTAAATCCGTACCATATGTTATCTAATGACTTAATTTTATAAACTAATACGTTGTTATTTATATAGTTACGTATTATAATGTTAAAGTTCTTTTACTGAAAAGCTTTTGAAAACATATCTCAATTATTATGTTAGGCTGTTATATATATATATATATATATATTGTGTAGTAATTGAACACATAAAAAGCCTGTATAATAACAACCTGTAGAAGAGAGTCAACGACCGAAACGCTTATAGGATAATTGTAACGGTTATTGTAGAACCGTTTGTAGAGCCGAAGAGTTTTAGTAAGTAAACCAAATAAGGTGGTACATGCTTATAATGTTATATTATGATAATAATATAGTATGATTAAATTTTTTTACGTAGTAAAATAGCAAATGTATGTCGCTCATGGAAACCTGTGAAAAAATATTTTTTCTTAAGAACTGGAATCCTATTTGAGTTTGATTATAAGGTGTACATTGGACTAGGACTGAGGACTAAATCAGAATGCCCTTACATAGGTAAATTTGTTTTATAATACCCTATAACCAGTTATCAGCAGCACTACGTTGCGGCTTAAGACGTTGCGGCTTAAGGTGTTCACAGGTATTGAGGTTGACCTTACGATCGTAGCACCACGCGATCTTTTCTTTCAATAATTTGACAAAAACGAAGTTTCTGTGTTACTGTCGAACCATAATATCATCTCCAAATAGTAGATTTATGTATGGATTTAATAGCCATAGATTTAATAGCATAATGGGAGGTTTCTATGAATAAGTGATACATGACAAAATATTAATTAGTTTATAGTAATTAAGTATATAGTTAAATTTTATATGTATATTTTGGTCAAGGATTTGAGATATTATTAAAAACATACATCTTTTACACCGAAATATTAAAATTAATGTTATTGTTTTTTTTTCACTAGTCCAATTAGACGTTACAGGCAATATTTTATACTTTATTTATTTACAGCCTATGTTAAAATAATACAAAAACAAAAATATTACAATAATTAAAATAATATATTAAAGATAAATGATAAAATATTACAATATGTCAGCAATAATAATTAGTACCTATAACATATTGAAACAATGATAACATTCTGACCAATTATTATTTGTAGATGAATTAAACACAATGTGGGTAAGTATCTTGAAACACGTGCACGATATATTTCGTAAATAGTCCCATTCTAAGTTTCCCAAAAATCTAACTATTAGATATTCCACCGATATCATAAATATTTAATAAATGTGTCAGATACATTTCATTAAAACTTACGAGAATTAATTAACTTTAATTGTTTAATTTATAAGTATTTTTTCTACCAAAATAATATATCCCAACCGAAAAAAATATAATAATTTAAAATATAATTTCTAACATGGCAAATATTAATTAGGTACGTAGAAAATCTGTTCTAACACACACACACAATTTTAACATAGTTCGCTAATTGCATATTATGAAAAAAATATGTCAATTACTTCCTGATAAATGATTTGTTATTTTTATAAGGACACCTTAGGATTAAATACCTATAAAACCACGAATGTTACGCGTTTCGTAAATTATATATTTACTGCACTTTCTACTTACACAGTAAAAATAAAACTTGTATCGATTTGATTACACATTTCTATTTTATTCAAACTAACCGCCAGTATTGGAAAATTAAATGAACACTAAACATTGTTTATTACTAGTTGTTCATGACTTCACAAAATTTCTATGGTAACGGCGTCGCTACCATAAATTTAGAGAATATCTAAATATTAGTTCTGTACCTATAATCGCAGACGAGCAGTGAGTCGGAGCAATGTCGCGGCGACGTCGCGTTAGAGGTGTCGCGAGATGCCGGTCGTGGTAGCCGGCTTGCAGAGTTCGTACGAGTGGCTGATGTCGCGCCCGGCCTTTGTATACCGCGCGACGGGTGTTCGTTTATTGCGCGGGTATTTCGGTATATCACAGCCATCGGACAAATCACGGCCGTGCGACCCGGCCCGAACGAGCACTCTAATAATAAACTTGTTTATATTTTTTATTCCCTCGATCACTTTTCCGACTCCATGCTCCTCCTGCTCCCGCTGGAGCCCAGAAAGAACGAAGGCCTCGCTCGTCGACCTCGAAAAGCACGTGTGTCCCGAAATAGCAACGTCGCGTCACTTCAATCGCCGGCGCCGGTTACGCGAAATAATGTAGAACGACAAGGAGAGCGTTTACCGGCGACAGAATGCGTTTTGGACCGCGATGGAGTAGCGAAGCGGTGGGTGTGGGCGGCCGCACGAGTCGATCGCGTCTACGTACCGAGAGCGTGTCGGAGAGCGCGCTGCAGAAGGCCCCGAAGCCGGAGTGCGCGGCGGGCGGGCTCTGCGGCGGGTCTGTCGGCGGGTCCGGTGGCGGGTCCGACGGCGGGCTGCTCGCCCGGTCCATGGCGCGGTGTGCCCCGACGGTCGGTGGAGCACTGCCGCCGCGGCGCCCGTTCGCGCCCTCGTGTTACATAAACCTCGCTGCTTTGCCCGCTGCCCGCTCCCACCTGTCTGTTGTCGCTACGTCTTGGCATCACATGCAACCCACAACAATAACACTAAATAATTATAGATATGGTACGTTATTTTAAGCGTACGTGCTTACTTCTACGTACAACTCATACTAATTTCAAACGCTTCAATATTTTATTGCGAGTATATTAATAGTAAAACAGATATATAAATAAGTGGCTTTAATGTCTCTTTTAATTAACAGTTATCACGTATAGTCATCTGCTCTGCAATTTGCAATCTCATTAATTAAATATGAGCATTCTCAATAACAGTGCGTTACATCTTATGAGATTTACTCTATTTATAATATTTATTTACTACAAAAATGTAAAAAAAAAACTCGTAAATATCACTATCAAAGTTTTGTCACCAGTCAGGACATTGACTGCAAGATAAGCAGTCGTCACTACATATCAATATTAAGAATAACTTTACACTAAAACCTCTCGAGATAAGTAATAGTCGTTTACAAAAATATAGTGACCCTACCAGATTAAGTCTGGGCGATTGTAAATTTCTAGATATATTAATCCACTTTATCAAACTGAGAATAATCACATTATATTCGTGTAATTAAATTTTCTTGTATGTTTTTGGTTAGGGTAGAAATTTCAGACGAGCAGCATCAAGCCACTAAATAGCACTAGGTGAAGTATTGTTTCCGATCCGAGAGCACCACAAGGCTGCGAGCGCTTCATTTACGATCACTTACATTCAAAATATACCGAGGGCGGACGAAAACGTGAGAAAACGCATACAAAAATATCATTACAAGTGTATATAGTTACTTCCTATTTGTATTTTGTACCCACAAAATTAATTAAATTTTGTGTCAACTTAATAATTATAGATATGTGAATGATTGCAGAAGAAGTATGGTTTGACCAGGAAGGTACTTCTAGCGCGAAACAGTTCTTACGTTTCGATACAAGGTTGTGGATACCGAGTGAGTTACACATGAGGCGACTTTTTAAGTCCTCAGGAATAGCAACGCCGTGATTAACTTCAAGTAGAGTCTCTATTCTGTATGAAATTGATTACAGATGTCCATGGTCGGCAGTCAACACTCACCACCAAGAGGACTGCGTACTACAATGAACCACCAGATAATCATTTATCTAATCTGACAACTTTTATTGTCTATAATTCATTATTTCAACACTTGTATACACATTACCTATGTCACGAATTTCTTTTATGTGTTCTTCAAGTAGTTACCCACGCGAAGATATGTGTAATGTGAAGGTTACATTTTACTTGAATATACCGTAAAATGTCAAAAATGGTGTTAATTTTGTTGCTAATTGGACTAATTGATGCGAGAAGAGTTAAAAGAGTGATAGGAGGTGTCGAAGTTGAATGTGGTACGTCATTTTAATAATCGATCAACATATCGTAAAATCTTTCATATGTTGTAGCGTAACGTAACTAACTCTTTATAAAAAAAAACTTAATCTGTAAGAAAATTAAAGATTTAACTGACATGTGGTAGGTATACCAAACTAATTTTGTTGGGCAAAGCATCTTTGACCGATAGTAGAGTATCCGCATCACAGTTATTAATGAAATTCATGGCCATTTCAAATAATTGTAGCTGCTTTTAATCCATATGCTACTTCTTAACTTTGAATTATGTTAAACTTCATAGTCTGTTAATAGTGTGTACGACATAGCCCAACGCGTTGGACAAGTGTAAACTGACTGTCCTACACACGCTTTTTTTTTTTTTTTTTTGTTGACGAGGGGGAAACCTTCAAAAGGTACCCGACGCCATGGGAGTGACGCCGTGTTATGTGGGATTTTTACCGCACTAAAACCCCCCCGGTGGCCGTCCTCAGCGTTTCGTGGAGAACTCCGGGATCTCCAACGGAACACAACCGGAGTCCTCCTAACGCGATGCCCTTCTATCGGGCTCTGCCCTGGGGGAGCAATTTACGCTCCTCTCACATCCCCTGGTGATTACAGCGATATGCGACCACACAAAACCGCTGTCCTTCCCGGGGTCGCTTGCTGGACGGTTTGAGCTCCCACTCTTGCCGCCCGCAACCCCGAAAGCCCCTTTTAGTCGCCTCTTACGACAGGTAGGGGATACCGTAGCCCTATTCTGGTCCCGGTACTACAGGGACAGTCCTACACACCCTTGAGACTACTATGAAGAAAAGTATGTTAAAGCAAGTGAGACTTAATTGATTTTTAATTTACATTATGATACCATAAAAACTTGAAAGTGCCTGCCAAGTTTATCCCCCTTGTATCCAAAACTTGGCATGTCTCGTCATTAAAGCGCTATATTAATAAATAAACAATTATCGGAAATTTAAAAATAATTTAACAAGCGTATCAAAATATGAAGTACCTATAAGTTTAAAATGATCGTCTCTACTTTACTTTTGAAAAAAAAAGCAAAATAAATCTTTTTCCGATAATGCGAATATTTTTAGAATTCCATTATAAACGGAACTATACAAATGCAGCTAGGCATTCAGGAAGCCGGCAGCCCGCGGGCGCGGCGTAATTTAATAAATTGTGGGCTGATCTAGCCCCGGTTTATAGATAGCTGTGCTTGGATAGCAGCGAAAAATACGCGAAGCATTTCAAATACTGTAAAGTTTATACAGACTGGAATTTCTATATTGCATGGAAGCAAAAACTGAGTCTCCGTCTCAAATATTAAACTCTCTCAAAAGGACGCAATGCATTGATGTAGGTACATTGTTCCTGACCTATGAATTCCAGACGGATTGTCAGTATGCTGTATCCATATGTAAGTTATGTAAGTGTATAAATATGTATGTGTGAAACAGACTGTCTAGACTTAGAAACGTTGGTACTCAAACTTTATTTTATTTGCATTCTGCTCAAAGTTTCCTGTATCGGCAATTTCGCAACCCTAAAATATTTATTATTTTGGGTACCGCGCTACAGAAAAGAACCTTGCTTTTATTAAATTAACGTAGCTAACGGATGCGCGATCCGTTAATGTGTAAGAGGTCAATATCAACAATTAAAATCAACCAAATGTGAGTTGGGGACGCCGTAAGAATACGTCTACCTTGCATAAATAATTACCTAAATGCTGTGATAAGTACCTAGTATCTACTGGATATATAACCTTAATGCACGAGCTCGAGTAGTGCTACCCTTTTTTATTTTTGTTTTTTATTTTGACTATCTACTTTTACCAGAGTATAAATTGTTTATTTATATTTCAAGAATAATTAGGGTTATATATCATGTGCTCATAACATGTAAGGTAATGAACAATACGTTATAATATTAACGTAATGGGTGCTCTTGTCACGAGTAATGAGTCGTGAAACATAATTTCTGATATATTATATAATAATTCAAGAAGCTACAGTTTATAACAATTAAATTAGTAATAATCCACTACCCTATACCCAGGTACGCAAATGAGGGTTGCCTCTTTGAGAAATATCAGCAGTAGTCAACATATATGTGGAGCTACCTTGGTGTCTTCGCGCTTCGCCGTGACCTCCGCTCACTGCGTACACTTCGGCCCACGAGAGTATTACCTATCACTAAATAATTACTGCATTGACGATAACCAAACATTTCCAACGGCTGAGGTGTTAGAAATCATTACACATCAGTACTATCATGAGTGAGTTTTATAAGAATATCGTATAGACGCTATATTTGAAATTATTAAAACTCTACATGATTTAACTACGGTAGCAAAAATACTACCCTTGTTCTCCTTATAAAAGCGTTAAGCGCAATAACTTACACAGATAAAATACATAGCGACATAAAAATAATATTGACTGATTATTCAAGTATGTAATTGATGGTAGTATGACCCTGTCGTTCGACACTGGCGGCTCCTCCGCCACACCTATATCTGCCTCTTAACAGCAGTGTTAAACGCTGCTGTGTTCTGCTTTGAAGGGTGTGGTAAAAAGACGTACTTTTCCGAGGCGTTCCAGCTTAGGTTTCAGGGGTATCGGCGCATCGATGGCCAATCTCAGGTATAATATCTAACCCTATCTGGGGTTGTTTACAGTCCATGGGCGGCAGTAGTCACTTACTATCAGGTGGACTGCATACTCGTCTGCTACTCTTATATTATAAAAAAAAGTATTCCAGTGAAAAATTATGACCTCGACTTAAATGAAGAGCGCCAAGCTCAAGCATTCATTGATGATTTTATCTCTAGCGCTTAAGCAGTAAAGCGAAATTGTTAAAAGAATGTCTGCACAACGACTTATATGGTTTCAGGCGCACGAGAGCACATGACATTGCGTTATTACGCATACAACTCAATTTAGATGACACAACTTGGCTTAACGACACCTTGCTGCCTAAATCATCTTTTGGTTTATCAGGTAAACTATCTATTTCTGAAATGATGATTTGTAAATCTGCCAAATGTCGTTACTACCTACTACTATTTGACCTCAATATTATATCGCCACTTGTCTTAAGCGAATATCTTGATCGCGATAATATAAATCTAATCGCCTGGATACCTGATTTATTCAAGATTTTATACAGTAACTTTTAAGAATTTTAACAAAAACAACCAGGTCTCTACCATAAATGGTCATATTATGGGAGAGTTATATAAAGATAAATTTGTAACAAACTTTCGCATAGACAAAATTGTTTTACAAAAAAATACAATTTTTTAAATTCACATACTAAAGTTTAATCGTAACGTAATATAAATACGATTTAGGCGAGAATGATATTATATATAGTGTAATTTGCCTTCTGGGCAACTTCGAGGGCGATTTAGCAATAAAAAATTAAAAATACAAATATATTTCAGGCGAATGCGCTATATATGGATATGGCTTTCAAGATGTTTACAATATGGAGATTTCTGATAAATTGTTGGCAGCGAATCTCAAAATAATATCACTGGACGAATGTACACAGTTGCTCGGCACATTCGTAGCGCCCGGCCCCGACGACGGCATGATATGTGCTATTGGCAATGGAGTTGATGCTTGTCAGGTAATACCTATGTATAGGAGAAATATCTATGTGCTATAAGTACTAGACTTATAAAACGTTTGTATGGACAAAGGCCAAAACAACACAATTACTTCTATTCAGAATATGGTATTCTGGAAATAAATGAAAATTTAAGACTGTTTTTTGTTTGTACAAATTACATACGAGTAGTTACAGGTTTACATGGAACTATCGCGGTAACGACTACAATAAAACATGTAATCTAATATTGCAATTATAGATACCTCTGAGTTTTGTGCGTATTAGAAATTAATTATCACTTGCTATACGGTGAAGGAAAACATCGTGAGAAGACCTGTGTCTAGGCATAGTAAAGAAAGAGCTCTTTCTGTACTATGCCTAGACACCTGAGAGAATTTAAAAAAAAAAAACAAAGAAAAAATCTCAAAGGTGTGTGAAGTCTACCTAAACGCATTTGGCTAGCGCGGTGGACTATGGCCTAATCCTTCTCATTCTAAGAGGAGACCCGTAGATCCTTATACTGTGCCCGTACCCAGTAGTGGGACAATAGTGGGTTGATGACGAGATAAAATTATTATTAATTACAGTACATTATTACGGCACTATGTAAATATACTTAATATAAATCTGCATAATAAAATTTCAGGGTGATTCCGGTGGACCTCTCATGTGTGCCAATTTCCTGGAAGGTATATGCAGCTACGGCCTCAGTTGTGGCGTGCCTGGTCTGCCAGGAGTCTACGTCAGCATAGGTCTTCACTTAAGCTGGATCCGTGACGTAATGAATAAGTTTTAAAAATGCGTAATAGTAACAACGACTTGGAATACATGCATTTATTTATAAAATATTAAATACAATTTTATAACATAAAGTGAGGCAATTATTTATGCATATTTTTCTTTTTTGTAATTTTCTTATTTCACTATCAGATTCCACAATCAATATTTTAGTAAAGCGGTATTTTCGTTTAGTATGGACATATCTGGTGCGAGGGACCAAAAAATTACGTAAGCTTTATTAGAAGCTTAGCTTCGTCATTTAAAACAAAACGTGTTATTGTTATAAACTTTCTGCTTAACAAAGAGTACTTAAATTTACTTACTTACTTGTATTCTTCATCACAAGCAGTGATAGCCTAGTGGTTAAGAAACTCGACCTCTCGATCGAGGGTCCAAAGTTCTAATTTATAACAAAAAAAACAGAAAAAATTTCAAAGGTGTGTGAAGTCTACCAATACGCCCTTGTCCAGCGCGGTGGACTACGGCCTAATCCTTCTCATTCTCAGAGGAGACCCGTGCCCAGCCGTAGGACAATAATTGGTTGATGATGACTTGTACTTATTCTTATCGTAGACATTTGGTGCAATATGCTGCGTGAAAGGGAAATGTATGGCTACAGGTAAAAATATATGGTTTAGTTAAAAATTAAACACTAATCAAATATACTAACACATTTTATTATCTAGTCAACTGAACATCAACTTAGAATAAGAAATTGGAAATATCAACAAAGCACAACAATTTATTACGATACTACGATTTTACGATGACGCAGTTTCAAGCTGTATAATTATAAAGAACATTTCTACTTTGAAACTATTCTTATTTCTTACTGAAATTGAAAAGGGAGGACTTTTTAACAAATAAATTTAGTACATTACGTGAAATTACAAATTGTTTAAATTACATGTAAACTTAAAACCATACTATGACAATATTATACTAGCTAATATTGAAGATTAGTCCTTTGCAAAGTAGTAAAAGATACAATAACTAATTCCACATAGGAAGAGTCTTGACAAGGATATTTTTAACAACACAATTTAACTAATTTCTTCGCAACAAAATAGCTACATTGAATTCACGATACAACACTTAGGACAGAGATAACATCAATAGTTAATATATTAGTAACAAAGTATCTACTGTTTTAAGTACAGAAAAGTGAGTATTGGAAAATTACTATTGATTTTTTAGAACAATTCACAGTAAAGTTAAAAAGATTAGACATTCCATGTTCTCTACAGATCAAGATCATATTGCAATATTATATGGAAAATATGATATTGCAATTCATTATATTGTAACATAGCAATATAATTCCTCAATGGATAATTTGTAATAAAAAATTCTCTACAATTTATCTACTATATAATAAATAACAGCTTTCGCCATCAAATATATATTCTAACGTTAATATTCAGTGTTGCCAGCAAAATGTTGAACCATTCCATCAATATTTTTCTTTTACTATTTAACCCACTTCTTATATAATAGTGTTTAATATAAGAGTCAGTATATATCCTTTATGATAATGACCTCACGCACTAAAAGTGTGTTCCATCTACATAGACTACGGAGATCTATATTTCGACTAAACATTGGTGTGTGGATGATCCCAAAACCACATTCTATTTATATATCTATATTTATCTAGAGAGGGCGAAATATAAAATAAGGAATGTACAATGCAGTATGTTGTACACTTATGCCGCTTCCAAACGTGTATGCGAATCACATTATTGGGTGGATCACATTTAATAAATTACACATTTCTGTACACACCTTTAAGGACTTTAGGGTCCTATGTTTCGGCATTGAAACACGTGATGGTCAATTAGTCAAAAACCCATCAAACATTGTTTATGTGCTTTCCTGGGACACGAATCTTTCATCCCCAGTCATAAGCATGCATACATTATCTATTTTTCCATCTGAAAGCGACCTAGGTGATTGGAAATTATTACTCCCATGAAAATATTATAGTTTAGGCCAATACAATTACACAACGTATTTACTAACGACATACGGACTAATAATACTAAAAAAATAAAAATGGAAGATAATTTAGTCAAGTTCTCTAATACTCATAATGAAGAATGTAAGCGAATAGGCCATTTTGTATAAATAGTACTGTGACATACTATATAATTATTATTTATACATATTTAATTAAACTAATAATAAGTATTTATTTATCTACATAAGTCGATAATTAACTTAGAGGAACTAAAACTGATAATATCTCTTCAACTCGCCTCATATATAAACAACAATTTTATATAATAAAAAGAAATATACTACACATGAACACATGTATTGTATAGTATAGAATTACATGTAAATTCTCATGTCGAACTCTGTCAAGATTACCTTCGAATATTTCGAGACTATTCAGTAGAATTGTGTAGCTCGCGAGTGAGTGATATAAAAGATATATATCTTCACCAAAGAGCTAATCACTCATCAACTCCGACGGATTTGAATTATATCTTTATATCCGCATCACATGGTTTAGTTCATAGATTCAAACGATTCCGGATATAAGATCTTCTTCAACTCAACAGTGTTATACTAGCTCGCGAGTGAGCGATGAGTCAAATGAGCGACTGACTGAGAGTGAGTAGTGAGCCTGATTCGAGTCAAATGCGTTGATTGAGATATATAACAGTTACGGTTACGTATTAAACACTAAATTAAAATATTTTATTGCTAAGAACATGGAAACCGGGATATACAAATAGCGTTGGCTGTGATAATTCATATATAATTTCTTGCCAGTTTTGTATTAATTATAGGAATCAAAAATGTTGTCAAAACATTTTGATCTGATTCTCTGATATACTGATATAAAATGTCGCGTATCTTTACAGAGCTACTGAGCTAAAGTGAGCTATTGAGCTAAAAGAGTGATATATATCACTGAGTTCAAAAGATATATATCACTCTTTTCACTTTAGTGATACATTTTGCGCAACTCTACTATTCAGTCGATAAATTCGATCACATTTATCGGTGTCATATAACACTGTGGCGACTTCCCGCTACTCGTCAAGAGATGGCGCCACGAGTATTCTGAATCACGCTTTCGAAGTTTTTTAAATATTTTTCATATAGTCAAGCTCCGAACTCAAAACTGTCGGAGCACAATTATACTCATATCAGTCATAACAGATTTTTACCAAACAACGTTCAAAATACAGTTTTTCTAGGCAGTTATTTACGTCTATCTATTTCGATCCAATGTTTTTTGATTTGTTTTCATAGACTTTCTAGGACAATATTATAATTTGATAGATGCGAGTATTACTTTAACGAGAATATATAAAACATATAAACTCACGCCCTACATAATTCGGTTGGTTTAAAGTTACTGTTATAAAAATATAATGGTTTTATCGTACATTGCCCTGATTATATTTCAGCTAAAATTAAACTAAAAAACGAATGTTTGTTCTGAGTATTCTTTTCTAAAATATGACTATTAGTTCTAATGAAGGAAATATTTTACTAAATATAATTACATACAAGTATTATGTAATTTACTAATAGGTTCACAATTTCATATTTATAGTTATAGAAAGAGTGCACTATTTCTAATGTAATTCACTTTAATTGATAGATAAATATATTTTCTCCTTTTTTACTTTGTACTCAAATTTCATTGAAATGTCATGTCACTTATGGATAATCTAAATTGGAATTTACAACTATGACCATTCGAGGGACTTTGGTATTGCACTACTTATAATTTATTCTTAATGTATTATTTTATAAATGGCGAAAACATAGGTATTCCGATATAATATGTATAGAAACATAAATCCATAGCAAACAAATATTACCTAATTGTTATACTATAAAGTATGACGTCAATATCATTTTACATCATAGCCAAAATTACATAAATATGAAAATATAAAAAAATCTAACGGTAGGTAGCTCATAGAGTTACTTTACCTTAATTGTTATTATTAAATGTTAATTTTCAATTTTATATTATTTATGAGATTTTTGAAACTTCTAAATTGCAGACGGTAAAACTCTTCGTGGTTCGAATGCAATGGCACCATCGCTGCATCTATTTCTACCTTATTACAGCTATGAAAAACTACTACAATAATATTTTATTTTGAAGGTTGTGGTAGTGTAGATACAGGACGACAGAGAACACTTCAGGTGCGCTGCAATAATAGGCAGAAATTTGTACTAATTTAAAATTATGTTGTTAGGTAGAGTAACTAGGGGACGTCCATTAATTACGTGAGGCGTTTCATCTTACTTTGGGGAGAAGGGGGTTGTCAGCAAAGAACACGTAATTTAAAATAGTGTCAAATTAAATAAAGCATGTTTCTTTATTAAGATATGATCAAATCATACAATTACATTTATCGACATTTCCCGGAAAATCGGTATGAACTTCTCACGTAATCATTGATCACCCCTATCAGTTTACTAACAATTAAAATAAAATATATATACTCACAAAATACATACATCAACACGCAAGACATTCTCATGTAACGTTCAGCGAAGCAAACACGTATTAAAAACAATGTAGTGGCGACACTGATGTTACACATAAAAAGTTAGTAGCCCAATAAACTGTCATAATATGACAAATGTTACAAGATTTCCTTACACTTAACACATAGGCAAAGTAATCGTACCCTTAATATGAGACATGCATATAACTATTTTCTAGCGTTACAACATTTACACAATAAAATGACAAGTTTAAAATATACTTGTGTGACTATTAAGAGCCCATTTGGCTACTACGTCATATGTACATTTATTATTCCGATGTTTTTATGACCATAAATGGAGTTTTCAATGAAGTGTTTAATTCAAAATTGTTAACCACTACTATTCCATTATTTAAACATATCATAAAAAACAAACAGAGAATCGTCATTTATGAAAAAAATATCATTAGTTTGATCATGAAGATAATATCCATTGTAAGTGATTTTTTCTATTAAATTACATAGATGAGTGTAACAATTACGTTTAAGACCAAGAAAACCATGACTTGGTCTCTCCTGTCGGGGTACCCACAGGTGTTTTCGCTGATTTTGGTGTTTGTGGCTGTGAAGAACCCGATTTTTGTGACCCATCATTTTCGAGCGCTGTTTTTACCTGTTAATATTTATTGTATTAAAACTTCAATATGTCATTAGAAATGAAGAAAAATGACCCAAAGTGAAATTGCACCCCAAATTGTGAAAGAACCTGAAGGAAAAGGTTTACAAGCATTTTATATGAGTCGACAAGTCAGTTAAGATCTGTAGCAGCTAATATGTTATGTTGTTATGATATGGTGTTGTTAATTGTAATTTAAATAGTAATAATATGCATGATACGCTTCATAATAAACAATCACTAAATCTTAATATTAGATAAATAATATTACATATTTTTGCAAAAAGTTGCTAAAAGAGCTTTCTTGAGCCTTGGGATAGGACTACATAGATTAGGTATAATTTTACCATACACAAAGTGGATGTATTAAACAGATTTATGAAAGTACACAGTAATAAATTGAGCGATAAAAATATAACTATACCTTCATGTTAGTTTTAGCTTGCATTTCCTTCTCATAATTCCTTACGTCTTCTATGGTCATATTATACCACTCGTCCATCCATGTGAAAGCTTGTCGATGTCCCAAGAGAAGAATTTCTCTGATAGCCTGGAAATTATAATATAAAAAATACATAATATATAATGGACAAGAAATAATCTTATTAAAATAAGTTCATTTAGTTTTCATACATTGTTATGAAAAAAGGAAGTTTTATTTTTCAAATTTATAAGATCAAATACCACCATGAGTAAACTACTCTCTTCAAGGAGTGGATGCTTATTGGATCATTGCAATACATAACAGTATACAAGTAGCAAATTTTTACATAGAAAATACTAAAAATAACAATAATTAAAGTAAAGATTATACATGAGAGCTTTCTTACCACTTGTACATATTCCTCCACTCTAGTCTGTAGGCCCCAGACTTCAAACTTGGCCTCGACTGATTTGTAGCAACACATGATAGGCTGATGCGAGTCCCTCCATCCCTCCCTGAGAGGACCACGGCCCGACTTCTCAGACTGGAAGAGCTTTGGATCTTCCTCTGCCTTGTAATGATGTGGCTTCATCTCATCATAAGCTATATCTATGAAATCAACTTCCCTGCTTTCCAATTGTTCTGGTGTCATGCCCAAACACTGAAATAACATTAATACAGCATTATTTTAATGCAATTAATTTCTAAGTAATAATTCATCACTGCACACACAACTACTTCTATTACTACTAATACTTACTAACATACTTAAGAGAAGGTACCCAACAATATTGTAAAACTATACATGCAATAAATCATTTTTATTTATTTTACAATATTGCATGTTTTGCCACAAAAGGAGTAGTGGTTTATTAACCACTATTTTATAGTGATTATTTAGAGTGGTGACTTTCTTATAAGAAACATTAAAACTTAATCCTTGGGAGTAGTACCACATCTATGGCTGATCTTAAGGTAGATTCAGATAATTACAGATATCCATAGTATAAGCAACAATTTACCATCAGGTAGATTGCATACGCATTTCCTCCAACCAATTTAATTAAAAAAATATTAGGGCTGTAATAAACTTACATTTTCAGTGGTCCCATTGTTATCTTCATACCGTGTCTGAATAGATATAGAAAACTTAGGTATGAATGAACACTGAAAGAAATATAAATATCATGTTAAGAGTAAACAAATAAAAATTAATCAATAATGTATTTCTTGAGGCTTTTTGTTATATTCCAATATTATTTTATTTCAAGATGTAGTTTAAATGATGCCTATTATTCTCAAATGTGTGCTAATTATAATAAACAATAAAATTCAACTCACCGTGTATTCTGTGCGGATGAACATGAAACAAATAAAACATATAAGTAATAGTATGTTATACATATAGGCTATGTAATATTAATTACATAATAATTAATATTATAGAGTTACCTGTTATAGTATAGGGATAATAGTTCCAAGCCTTTTCAGTTATATAAAATATTTTTGGAATGAGGCTCTGCAACCAATAGGGTAAATGACTGGAAATAAATATAATAATAATATTATACAGGATAATATACAAAGTTAAACTTTCATTTCTTGTTACATATACATGATGTTTTATTACTATTGATAAGATAATTAAATACCTAATTAATTAATAATTAATACTTCATTCATAGTACGACATTATTTTAATTAGATTTTCTAATTAAGAAACACAGACATGTTATTATTTGCAACTACGCATTTGCATACCTAGACAAATGTATCCTCTTCTCTGTGAACTGTCCGCGCCCGTTCGTTTCGTCTTCAACTTGCTCGTTACATATCACCTCCACGCCCTCACCGTTACTCGACTGCTCGAAACTATGCCGAGCTATCATATACAACTGCCCGATGCGGTACTGAAAGCAGCCATAAAGGAAAATTAGATAAAAACATAACCTTATTTTTTCTATACACAAGTCTTAACATAATAGCGAGTAAGCTTTACCTCTTCTACCGTCATCGGCATGCAAATCCTGTATTCCTTCGTAAGGACCATGTTTGTTTAGATTAAATAATATAATATTTGATATAAAATTTCTTATCGACTGAAAATACTGAAACACTGAAGTAAGAACTGACTTGACTTGTCTTGCTTGACAGCTGTCACTTCATTTTATATTCTTAATCCCATTATATAATCAAATGCATTAAAATTATAGAGCCAAATTAAACCAATATAACTTTAAATACACTTAAATATTATATCATCTAATATTACCAGTCCAGTCCATGAAATATTATTTTTAATGTTCATTTAATTTCGTTAGAATCGATTGTATATTACCTATTTGAGTGATAACTCGATAACAGCTACAGCGTAGTATTTGAGGGTAAGGTCTGTCTGGTTCTACTAAAGCGGATTAGCGGCATAGCGTGTTGTTTCCACCAATGCAGAGATATGAGTTAGGCAAAGTGGAGACAAGAAAATAAAGATTTCTGATTTATAATACACAATACGGCTTATTTCCACTTTAGTGGAGAATCACAATTTAGTGGTTTCTGCTATAGTGGCTTAGGATAATAAATGATACAAATAATATTTGTAATATGATTTTATAATAAGTTATATATTATTTATGCCTAACAATAACATTCCATAATTAATGGACAAAATTAATTCATGTTTATATTAAGAATTTTATAATATGAAACATACTTTAAAATAATCCCTATAGCTGTCATCAGGATGCTAGTGCATTTAAAATTAAACTTTTGTATCTAAATACTATAAAATTCAACTATTTTAATATAATAATTCATAAGAATAATGTTAACTAATCTCTTACACAATTTGATCCTTAAAATATAACATATTATCTTTAAAACACATAAACACTTGCTAAATCATCATAATCAAATGTTCTCTTTAAGAACAGATCAACTAGAGATACTCCTGTGATGCTATGCAGGCCAGTATTAATTGGTAGAGCAGTTAAATTGACATAAGTTGCATTACCAGGTTCCAAGGGACCTAGTTTACGATTAGAAATTCCGCACCAAAGCAGACTGGAATTTTGAAGCGATCTCAACTTGAGTATAAGATCCAGTGTTCTTTCACTGGCATTAACTATCTTGCAGTTGAAATTAAATGGCTCATCAACAGTTACTTTACTGGGTAGGTTTTCATACGTAACTCTAATGTCTCCATAATCAGGACTCATCCTTTGTATCTGACTTGTTTGTAATCTCCCCTTCTCTCCCAAGTTAGATCTCCATACAATATCCAACTTGCCAATGTTCCTCGCGGCAGCCATCACCTTTATCTGCTGAGAAACATTTTCCTTTGGAGTGAGGCAGTATAAATATTGGCAACTTTCTTGTGATTGCAGCAAGGTAACATCCCCAAACACTGACTGCCCATCTCCATCCTCATTTAATGACTTGACGGCAAATTGATGTGAACCTTCTAAAGATACTTGTTCAAGTATAATAGGGCCAGAAGTGATGTTTTGAACTTGTGCTTCCAGGAACACTTCATCTGATTCAGCATTGTAGATCTTAGTTTTTACATCCAATGGTTTCATTACCTCAAATTTGAAGAACTTTCTGAATGAGGCCAATGTATTGTAGTTAGACATATATGTTACCTCACATACTAGGATGTGAGTGCCTAGATCCTTTACTTCATGATGAATAACATCACTGAGTGTCTCATCTACATCCAACATTACCGGTGATTGGTTTTGTTGGGTCGATAGTGGTATTCTCTGAGAGGATGTCTGCAAGTCAGCTTTAATGGATACACTTTGAACAGGTTGGGTTGTCTCATTGTGGACACACACGTAGCAAGAAAATGTCTCTCCTAAATAAATATTTCCGAAACTTTGCGGCAACAATAGGAACTGACCTGCCGCCAAAGTTTCCATCTGCACCACTGATGTCGCATCGTCTTTTAAATAGTTATTCAAAATATTTCCTGGTAAGTCTTTGAAATCACACGTAACGATTGTTGGACTTATTAACGCAGGTTTTGTTAGTCTCATCACTTTGAGAGCTACCAAATGTTCACCAACTTCTTTGCTATCCATTATTGTAAATTACAATTTATCTTACGTGTAATATTATTGTACTTCGTTCTGTACAATATGTTAATCGTGATGTTTCTTAATTTACTATATTACACCTATTTTGCTATAGTACAAAATAATTTCATTTTTACGTGTGAACTCAGATATTTATTATCGTTTGTCAAATTTGACAATTTGACATTTCAATGCATATTGTTCAGTAACATTACTTTCCTTTTTACGTTATATTTTACATTTAAAAACAACACGATAACGTTTGTTTAAATCGGCAAGCCTTAAATTCCATGATATTTTATGAATAATTTTTATTTTTAAATTATTAGAAAAAAAAAAACAATATATTTAAAAGCGAGGAAGTATCCTCATTATACTTTTTTTCTTTTTTTGTTCACGAGGGGAAAACTGTCAAAAGGTACCCGATGCCTTGGGAGCGACACAGGGTTATGTGGGACTCTTACCGCACTAAAACCCCCCCGTTGGCCGTCCTCAGCGCTGCGTAAAGGACTCCGGGATCTCCAAAGGAACGTAACCTGAGTCCTCTTAGCGCATTGCCCCGTCGGGCTCCGCCCGGTGAGCTTATCGCTCACCGCACCGTCTGGTGCGTACGACGGTATGCGACCACACATACCGCCGTCCTTCCCGGGGCCATTTACTGGGCAGTTCGAGCTCCCACTCTTGCCACCCACGACCCCAGAAGCCCCCTTTTAGTCGCCTCTTACGACAGGCAGGAGATACCGTAGCCCTATTCTTGTCCCGGAACTCATTATACTAGCAACACTGTATTGTTAATAATTGGAGTTGTGACATGTGTCAAATATTATAAATAAACGTCACTTTTAATATTTCTACTCTGCTTGCTTTTTGCTTGAATTGAATCTGATGTGGCCCAATCATGAAGAGTCTAATATTATTTTAACTGACAATCTAATATTTTTCTTTTAACTTTGTTGATAATGTGTGCATAAATCATCGTCAAAACAACTTTAAAAATGGCATATCAAACATTTTTGCAAGAGTATATGCTTATACCACCAGTTACAAGAGCCTATACAACTGCTTGTGTTATCACTACATTGGCTGTTGTGAGTATAAAGATTGTATTATATGTATTAATATGATATAGGTTACCACTACATAGCTTTACACTTGTACATCCATTTTTCATTCTAAGAGGTGTTACTGTAGAACTAACTATAGGCTTGCAAACATACATTTCAATAACACTAAAGACCAATCTTCGACGAATTTATTGTTTAATGTTAACAACAAATTACATAGCCATTTTCGTACAAACTACTAAAAATAACAATTTGTTTTGTTTTTCAGCAAATGGACCTGGTGTCGCCCTTCCAACTATATTTCAACCCTATACTCATATTGAAAAAGTTCCAGATATGGAGACTCCTAACAACATTCCTTTTCTTTGGAAACTTAGGGTTTAATTTCTTCTTTAACTTGATATTTACATACCGATACTGTAGGATGTTGGAAGAGGGCTCATTTAGGGGAAGGACGGCAGACTTTGTTGTTATGTTTATGTTTGGAGGAGTGCTGATGATTGTATCCTTTTTTTTACAATTACCAAATAACATTTTGACTCAATATAGTCAAACTATGTTCTATGACTTTATATTGAAGCTTGTAAGTCTCTATATGTCATTAATTATTTACATATTATGTAAATTAATATGCAATGAACAATTTAATTCAAATGTAGATTGCCTATATAATAATGAAATTTAAAACAGCAATGATATTAAACAATGAAATCTTATGTATTTACATTATATACCTACATTATTAGTATCTTGCAAAACAAATATTAGAAGTTTCGTTATATGTGCAAATAATAATACAGTTACAGTTAGAATTGAAGAAAAATTATTTATAGCACTCTGTGACCTAAACCCGCATTTTAACTACGCATTTCTGTGTCCAAAGTAGCCGATTTTTACACCGTACGAATATTAATACACTACCCTCACAGTTGTAAAAAATAAACATAGCTATGAACGTTTCATACTTTTAAATTCCATTTAAAAATTAAAAGAGAGTAATGAGTATTTTGTTTAAAGCTATAATTATTTTAATATTTTATTTTGGACGTATTTATAAATGTTTTTGCCATTGTGTACATACTAAGCAATAGCATCACTATAAGACTAACTATTGGGCTTTATCGAATTTTATTGTTTGTTTTGACTGTGTTTGTTTTATTTTCGCTACACACCATAGTAGGAGATATTTAAATTAGGAATAGTTATCAAAATTAGCCATAATACTACTCCAGTAGAATCTCGACTGTTGTTATTTGTTGTCGTATTTGTGGCATTCGGATTATCGAAAATTTGGATAATTGAGTTTATGAAGAAAAGCTATTTAAACCGATTTAGGAAGGTGATGTTTTTCGACTATATGTTTGTTACGTATGTATTTTTCATTCTTTGGCAAACTCAAACGACTTCATTAATGTTGATACATGATGTGTCGCTGAATTCGTCTAAATTGTGGCGATAACATAGGTTATATTTTTAGCAATCGGGTTTTTGTTTTTTATAGTAACTTTCCGGAATTTAAATGCACAAGTCACACAAAATGTGGCTGATCTGTAAGGGTTATTACAAAGTTACTTGTTCACATTTCACAATCCGAACAATCGCGAATATTTATAACTAAGGTCCGGATAATCGATTTTCTACTGTATCACTAGTATTAGTTATGTATTAGTACATTATGTGATTGCTTATCATATGTTTCTTTAATACACCTGTATGTAGCCTGAATGGCTTGATAGATTTCGACGTACGTGTGGTGTTAGATTTGTCTTTATCACAAGTGCAGAATAATTACTAAATTTTCTAAATTTCAATGGTTTTGGTTGTGTCACATTTTTATTGCTTTTTTAGTTCATAATTTTTAGTTTCAATCATTTATAAGTTTCAAAATAATTATCATATTTTTTCATATTTCTTCACAAGTATAAGCGGGTTTATGTCACACGAGCTATAAAATAGTATACGATACTTGTGACAAAAGTAGCCTATTATCTGCACGGCGTTTAGCACCCTCGCTGCGCTCGGGCGCTAACTTCACGCCGTGCAAAAATAGGCTACTTTGGCCACGCGTATCGTAATGTACTATTGTGTTGTTTCAGTAATATAACTGTAACTAAATTGTATTACATGGTTGATCAAACCAAAAATATGTGTTGATTTGACATTTACAAGTCACAATCACTAATACATTTAAATTAAAAAATGCCTATAATGAAAATCCTTAATAAAAAATCAGCTATGTGCTTTCTTTGTAAACTTATTATTTTTAGGACAAGCTTTCACCATCATGATTGTTTATGTGTGGTCTCGCCGCAATGTGTTTGTGCGCATGAACTTCTTTGGTCTGATGAATTTCCAGGTATATTTTATTTTTTCATAAACATGAAGCAAAGGAACATTCTGTCCGCCTTATGCTTAGCCGTCAACACCAACCATGGACATCTGTACTCTAAAATGATCTCAATATTAACATAGGCTCTACCTAAAGCCCATTATAGGTGCATCACACTCCTGAATAAGGTTGTTGCCTCATATCTAAGTCAGCTGTCATCTATACCCTTCCACAGAAATACAGTTGAATGTTAGAAATAGGTGTGGCAGTGGTACCTCCCTGATCTAATCATGTTGGTAGTACCACCTTTCATATGTATGCTTTATGTATACCTACATGTATTTAAATTAAATCAAAGAAACAATTATAATGCAAGGTTGATAAAGGTTATATGTAGTTGTCCTATTGGTGACAAATATCTTAGTACAGGTATTGTGTTACCAGACTGTTTTATTTATTATGCATGTTTATGTAAATAAGTAAAATTAAAGTTTTGTGTGTTCATTTTTATGTTTAATATATTTTCTAATTTGCACCTTATAAGAGGTGTTTTTTAAATTTTATTAATTCAAATATATCATACATATTCCAAGGTTTAAAGAAATTTAAACAGAAACTTATCTTTTAATACAGCTATTGTTGCAATTAGAATTATTTTGCCACATATTTAATTTTCTAAGTGTTTCATATACTTAATGTACCCAGTTCCTTAGTATGAATGTTTATTCTTACATTTGCAGCAAGTGTTATCAAAAGCAATGTTTGTATTACAGGCTCCATATCTACCCTGGGTACTCCTTGGATTCTCAGTATTGCTTGGCAATGCAATATCTGTGGATTTGGTGGGAATGGCGATTGGACATATTTATTTCTTTTTGGAAGATATTTTACCAAGACAAAGAGGAGGCCATAAAATGCTGAAGACACCTAAACTTCTGTAAGTATTTTTTCATTAGTTATAAACATATTGTCATTGGAGAGGCTAAAAGTCTAACAAGCAAAGTAGCCCTTTTGCCTGTTAGATTTGTAGCCTTTCCATTGAGGATATAATAAATACAACAATGAAATAATTTGTAAAGTTATGATGCAATTATTGTACCGCATCTTTCTAGATGCGGTACAATAACTGATTAACCACAAGTTGAATGTGATTCCTACCTAAGCACATTATGAGTATTTCAAATATATTTTTCAACGAGTGTAGAGTCTGCACCAAACTGCTAGTCCGCTCTAAATATAGAAACTAGTCGCAATAGCAAATTGTAAATATTAGCGGGACAAAGACAGCGCGGGACACCCGGCACCCGTCCGCTGCCCGCTACACCTGCACGCAACAACTTCAGAAACGAATTGAAGTTTGGTGCGGACTATACCAAGATATAACTGAATTATTCGTGAAAATATTTAATATATTTCTCAGTTGAGTCATAAGCGCATATATAGACCTTGCTACTTCCACTATATAAGAAATTATTATATTTCAGTAAAAAGCTGTTCGATGCGCCCGCGGAGCACCCGGACTATGTGCCCCTGCCGGAGCTGGCCAACGTGCGGCCCGGCGGCTTCGACTGGCGGCGACGAGACGACGCCAACGACCGCAATCGATAAACACCTATGTAAATATTCACATATTTTAATACATAATAAATCATAATATATTTTATCTAAGTGTTCTATTAAATGTGAATGAAATATAAATAAATAAAAATAGAACTAGTTTACCTGTATTTTATGTCCTGTTATATAGCAAGTTGCACAAATGACTCGGGATTCCAATGTTTTTATTATATTACCCAATTCTAGTTTATTGAATTGTTTTGAAAACTTGTGGTATGTACAATGAGGCCAATGAAGGATAAGGATAATGATAAGGAATAATGTTAAAGGTGAATATAAAATAACTTAAAACACAACTGAAGCTTTTCATTTTAATAGGTCATATGAGGAGAATACTTAAGTTATACGGAGACAAATAAGGAAGACAACGAATTATAAATATATATCAGAGATATAGTATAGTTGTCAGATTATCATTTTTAAAGAACTCTCTTTAAACGAAATAAAATTAATGTCTTCTCTATTAATCACATTACAATAGAGTAAGTATGGTGGAGACCTCCCTTATCTTCTCCAATTGGTGGAAAAGCTGATGCCCAGCTGCACTGGGCTGTAAATATGGTTGCCATATAAAATAATGAATTTGTAATTACATGCCAGACTAACTTAATAACAGATAAATCTTCTCTAAATCATAAAAGGAAGGGTTGCCTTAGGAAGTTAATATATTATATAAAACACAGTGATCTTATGTGATAATTTATTTTATTTGTAATTGCTCTACATAATTTATTTGGAGTTTTGTGTATGCTGCTTCTAGTATTGTACAATACATTAAATACTTAAATTCTGTATGTTTTCGATACAGCTATTTGGAAACCAGTTTAGTTCGTTGTTGTTTAATCGAATCGATAAAATATATCTGGATAATTAAAAATACGGATGAAACAAATAAATGACCTCAAAAATAATCATACATTCGGCATCTAAATAACAATGCGTAGATGCAAAACATACACCACAGTATGTTTTGTTTTCAATTACACTGACGAAAATAGCATAGTTTAATCCTTATCTTCGTATTATCTTATTTTTTTAATTACAATTATGATAAAAATGTGTGTCATTGGCGTTATTCGAAACAACGCAGTTGCAAACATTTTATTGAAATTACATTTTTAACTATTAGTTTAATTTTTATAATCAATTTCGGTATTCTAATATGATAATCAAATAGTCTGAAGTGGGCTTGTAACATAAACTACGATAAAGAAACATGGGAACATTTTGATTGATATCAATTTAAATTATTTTCATATTAAGGACATTATTGTTAACGCAGGATTTATTTCAAATCAATAATTGAGATAACCACTTCAGATCAATTATTATTTCGGTATCCTTACCGAACAAAAAAAAAAACAGAAAAGTGAACTGAAATTTTGATTTTTTTGTCAAAATTTGCTACAACATCGTAATACTCAATTCAGTTACAAAGTATAGAAAAAGTAATAAAAAAATTAAAGTGTCGCAAAAAGAACAACAACATATGGTCTTGTAACACAAGTTCACAGTAACAACAACAGTAAAACTAGTAATCAGTCTTCATTCAAACACCAATACACACACAATTTATTTAGAAACGTTTGAAAATTACATGAAATCGTCAGTTACATATATTTAATAATCAATAAAAAGTCACTGTTCATCACATTTCAAACATCAATCCCATACAAACACATTATCAATAAGTCGAATCTGAATCCTTCAGGCAATTGACCAAGAGCATTGGTGTGAAATGAAATAGCTCGGAATTACAATTTGATTGGCATTAACTGTACGAACATTTGCATATTAACATACTTATTGATCTCAAACATTAATTTATAATGTGGACGTAAAAGATGTGACGATATTGCAAAGCGATGCGTACTGAATGCTCGGCTTAATTTGCCACTTTTCAAATGTTCAACATTCATACATTACAATGCTATTACACACTAATACTCTTGATTAAAACCCACCGTGAAATGAAAGCCCATGTTTTAACACAGAACAAAAATATCATCATACTCAAACAATTATACACTCGTTTCAGCTGTTTCACTAAATGTTAATTATAATTGCGCAACAAACAATTAAGCTGAATACAACAGCAATTAACAAATGCTTTTTAACACTTTGCGTACGATTAATCTTTGCAGTACGGTCCGAGCACACGACAGAACGGATACGACTAAAGGTTCAGTCCCATTGATGAGTTCCCAACTAGTAGCTATTATGTAGACAGAGATAAATATATAGCAAGTTACTCGAAGCTCCGCTAGCTACTGCGCTTGTTTTCCATAGATAGTATCGCTAACAAATAGTTAACAGCTCCAGTAGAACCGAGCTCTTATTCAATGCTTCAATGTTAATATTTGTGTAGACTTGAAACGCGGAAGTAATTACCCGCCTTGCGTGGCAACAGTCATAATATTTGTTACGGTACTGTAGTGAACTGAGTGAATAGACACGAACTTACATTTAAGGTAGTGTAAATGCAAAAAAAAACATACAGTTTGATCGTGTTATGGCGACAAATACGCAAGTACCGTATCTACACTCTGTTTATGTCATTTTTTAAATGTTTATTCGTAACCAATCGTGTTATTTTAGTAATCATCAGACAACGCCTCTATTACAATCTTGTATTAGGATTCCAGCCATATTTAAGGAGTTAAGAAGCAATAGATAACCATAAACTACAGTGACAACTTATCAAACATACTGCATATCTGTTTGCTAGTTCCATAACATTAGTATACTTGTCATATACATGCTAATTCAGTTTAACCATACTAAAACCTAACTTTCTCTGCTTTCTATAATACAAGGACCGACTGCAAGACATCGTGCACAGCAGCGTAAACTTTTGTGATACAAGCAAATATGACAGTCAATCACGAACACACACCTCAATATCACCAAAGTGACTAGTGTTTAGGCTGTCATCATATCACAAATCATATTCAGATCTTGCTACGGCTACATCGAAACAAATTTACTAAGTCCGCAACATTACAATATAATATGTTTCATTTAGATTTTAAACGCAACATTATAAATTACTCAATTCATATACGACCAAATTGAATATGACGTCAACTGTATAATCTGAGTATTAACCCCTTAAGTAAATTTCGTTTTGTTGGGTTACATTTGCGTTTCAAAATTCCTTTGTTATACATGAAAACAGTTCAAAAGAGAAACATATTTGTTCCTGTAAGTTTAATTCCTGAAATAAGGTTCTATTATACAACTCAGTAATTTACAATACTATGATTCAATGAAAGTACTAATATTACCAAAGTTGTATATTTTTGGTGTCGTCGTTAACAACTAATTTTGAAAACGGTTCCTAAACCTCGTGTGTACAATTTACATAGATCACATGACATCTTCATAGCGCTACGATTGCGAGTAGCACCGTTATGTCGTCTGGTTTTCCACCTGCAAAAAAATAAAGTTGTTATTTTATTATAATGTGACTCAAAAATAAATGTTTTTAAATGGATACTTCATTCGAAAAAGTAACGGTTTCAAATACAGTATTATGTTATAAATTTCCCTCGCCACTCTGTTCGTAACAAGTTATAATAAATTCTAAATAAATTTGCTATAACACCCTTTTTAAGTTTATGGGAGATTATCGTCAAATCAGATGTATAAGTACACAGTAAAGTTGAAAAAAAATACACTCAAATAAGGCTTAGGTAGAGTTAATTCGACATTACAAACACAATACAGTGTCTGTTCGTGCTTATTACCTTATTATAAAAGTCAATCATAATTAAATAGAAACCAATGGTGCGAATATTAAGCATTCATCTTCAATTCGATTAGTAACCTATCACTTGCTTTAACAACTTAATAATACGAGTACTCGTATACCCTGAGGAAACCTACATAGCGAAAAGTTATTATTAAACTTTTCAAAGTCACTTGCCACCCTTTTTTGAGACCCGATCCGAAAATAAGCAAGCTACTCACCGATAGCATCGATGCCGTTCTGCCTGGCGCTCTTCGCGAACGGCGACATGTAGCAGCCGTCGAAGGATAGGTTGCGCGCCATCCACGCGATGCTGTTGGCGACGGCCTGCAGCCGCTGCGCGTCGCCCGCGCCGCCGTGCGCGCGCCGCATCTCCGCGAGCAGCACCGGCTCCGGCACGTTGTCGAACACGCCGTCCGTAGCCACCAGGATCACGTCGCCGCACTCCACGCGGAACTCCGCCGTTTCCGCTGACTCCGGCCTGGAACAAGTAGCGCAATGAATGTCAATACAAATGTAGGTAGGTAGCTCCGAATGACAATTTTTCTGCACATCCCTAAGGTTGACTGGGAGATAATGCTATTTAGCATTAAGTCCGCCTTTTGCACCACACTGTTTTTAACATGGTCAATAAAGAGTAAATAAATAAATATAGAGTCGCGTCGCAATAAGAATTGTACATTTTATTTTTACTATATGGTAGTAGCAGACGAGCATGCAGTCCGCCTGATGGTAAGTGGCTTCTGCCGCCAGATCTGTAATCAACCCTAGATAAGATTATATATATATATACCTACCTGGAGACGCCACAGGTGCGCCGCTACCCCTGAGGACTAAGCTGGAACGCTCGGAAAAGTATGTCTCCCTTACCCCCCCCTTCAAACCAGAACAGAGCAGCGCTCAATTCTACTATTATGAGGCATAAATAGGTGTGGCATTGGTGCCACCGGAGTCGAACCACAAAATGTACTACCACCTTCCAAAATTTTTAGATATTAGCGGGACGAAGACAGCGCGGACTCCTCCCGGCACCCGTCCGTTGCCCGCTCTCACCCACGGGTACATAGCTGCGTTAGTGTGCCCTTACATTGCTGCAGAGTATATGCTTATAGTCGTGTTCGACCCCATTGCGCCTGCGCGCATTAACTTCAGAGCGGTCTTGATATTTGGCGCGGGCTATACATCTCATTGAATTATCAGTTTATGCTGATATTGATTTACACTTCAATTTAAATGTGATTTGTTAAGTAGTTGTCCGACACTTTAGCATTGTACACATGTCTCTTTGATTGTAAAATATAAATTAATAGTAGGTATGTGAATAATTTAGAGACATTCGAGGATTTGATTTCGTAGGCGCCACATTGATATCTATTTCTGTTTCTATGAAGTGGTGTGTTCTGGTAAGAGAAAATCACTGATAGGAAGCTTTATAACTTAGTGTTCAAAAGCAGTAAAGCTCCGATAACACTTCTACTCTACATGTTAATTGCAAATTTCTATAATCGATCGTTACTAAAGTTAAATAAATGTTGTTTTTGTAATTTTATTTAAACTAGATTCAGACATGCTACCAATTTTGTAAGAAATACATCTTTTGAACATCGACAAAGCAGAATAACTCTCAACATAAATAATACATTACATATTTATTCGAAGGACATTTATATATGACAAGAAATATTTTTTGTCAACAGGACAATGCGGATGCCAAGTTTTCAACAGTGTAAAGATGTTCATAATAGGAGACAATATGCTGAATAGTTAAACAAAGTACCTACATTACTGCGGCGGCTTTGAATACTAAGCTGAGTATGGCGCACACAACGAGGTCAAGTTGTTGAGAAGCTGTACAACTCATAAGGTTTGGAGTAATCTATCACCAAGAGTATAGATACCTACTTAAGTATTAACGTAGGTACTTTCATATCTAGCATAAACATACACTTTTTATAAACTGATATAAATTATCTTACAATAAATAGCATTATCAGTAAAAAATACATCAGTAAATAAGCTCCGATAAATAAAGCCATATCAATATAGCCCATTATAGCCCAGTAGTCAGTAGTGGTAAATCCAAAATAATGTGGGAAAATTACCATCAGACTGAAAAGAAGCCATTAAATTTATGACCTATCTATTATTTCCCCAACTCGTTTAGTAGGTATAAACATAAAATACATGATATTATGATGTTCCCAAATTCTACATTCAAATATTACGGAATGTATTCCTTTTCTCCGAATATAAATAAACACAAATTTGTAAATTAAACGTTTCACGTGACCGTTAAACCCTGGCATATGTCCAACGAACTAAAAACTCTAATATTAGTGCACACAGAAATACAACAACGTTGCCTATGGAATGAGCACATGACCGCTGCTCGGTTAGGCACTAGAGTCTTGTGACTTGTCGAATTTCGTTTATGTTCTCTTCTATACTCTAAAACCATATTTAACCGTGTCTGAGGTCCTAGTAAGTTCACGTATAAAGCTCAATTATAACAAAAATCAGACGCACACACGCATAAGTGATCCTATACGGGTTCCTGGTTTTGTTTTATCGTAGGGAACCCTTAAAACGAACCTAAATTTCAATTTGAAATTACAAATGAGTTTACATAACGGCACCGGAAGGGCTAAAAATCTAACACGCAAAGTGGCCCTTTTGTGTGTTTGACTCTTAGCTTTCCAGTGATGATATGATTATATTATTCATATAACTTGAAAACTGTAATAAAACTGTGCGGCTGTAACATTTCGGAAAAAATAGTTAAGTTAACGAATAAATTACGAATTTATAGTTATAACCAAAATACAAATTAAAAACTACAAACGGTAGTCTTACAAAGGTTATTCAAACTCTTACTAAAAAATCCACCTTGTACCTAAATCATCTCAAACCCTTGCCCTCACTCTACAATCTACTTTATAGGAAGCGTACAACGCTCTAGAGTCTATATGCTATCTGAGATCAGTATTATATCTATAAAGGCTAACATCTTAAACACTTTTAGCAACGATTATTCTACAACCTACATAACGTTGTGTATAATGTAGTTTACATCTTAAACTCCGTGTATTAAAATAAATCAACAAGCAGAAACCGTGTTCGTACATATTAAACGAAACTAATGTAAAGTGTGGCGGTCGTCAACTAGCATACAACTATCGTGTGCTGCTATGCACACTTATGCACATTTGACAATATATGTCCTAGCAAAACCGCTTAACGGTTGCAAAGAGCGTGGTCATTTGCTTTTTCCTCTTCGCGACTTGAATAAAATATCAATATGACTGCATCCGCTGCAATTTGTATATTATGTATATTGTATATTTTATGTAATTTGGACGTCAATTATTGTTATTTTTAAGCTACACTAACGCATTAGGATTTTTTTCCTGTAATGTTAGATGTAAGTTGTGAATAAATAAATAAATACATAAATAAATAAATAAATTTGCAAACTTGTTTGGTTTGGCTCATATGAGATGTTCTAGTCGAGTGTGAGTGATTAACTTGCCATTTATTGTCGATACTTTCCCATTTCTGAGGACAAAGATGTTCATAAACAGGTCAGCTAGTCCACACCTTTCCACCGAATTGTAAGTATTGCTTTACGATACAAATAGGTTTAGCGGTGGTAAGTATTACCACCCCAGTGGTAATAGCTCGCCAGTTTAACCATACTTGTACCATCTTAAAAAGTCTATTATTATACTATTCTATTTTAGGTCGGATTTAGTTGCACACGTGCAGCGCCATGCTGTTGGGAATATGATAAAAAATATCTTTCGCTATTTACGTCAATTAATCAGACGCTGTAGACACTACATCTGTATGTGCAATATAAGCAAATGAGAACGTCATTAATTAACTCATGACCCGTTACGATGTGGTCATGTGGAAGTTCTTATTGATAAAAATAATATATTACCTTACGCTTCTCGTACAAAATAATGTTGAAACTAGAAACCATAACATTACAGTGCAAAGAATTATGAAATGAAATAAAATTATTTGCGTAATTTCATTATTTCATAACTATATTTGTAACAATTACAACTGAAGACCGTGTCGGCATAACCCTGAAGGTATAACATTATTTATTTGTTCATATTTATTCATTATTTCTATTATACAATAAACTAGAATGAATAGAATCAATGACTTGGACTTTGAAAATATGAAACAAAGATTATTCAGGCTTTTTCCATACAATAAAATGAGCAATGAAATAATATTTAATTAATTTACAGAATATTTTTGTAATGTGAAATTATTATACGAGTAATATCATTTAGCGTTCACTGAGAGCGACATTATATCTAATTTATGTAAAACGAATTAAGTAGCTAAGTGTAGTAATTATAATTAATTATAATTTAATATTCAAATTTCAAGTTATAATATTTTATACAAAAATATACTTTTTATAATATCATTTATTACAACAGAATTAAGATATTTTAAGCGACTCATATTTAAAACATGATTTGAGTTTACTTTCGAAGTTTCAACCGAAATTATCATGGTTGATTTCACGCACCTGAGTTTGTGCCCAAACCGACAAGCTCTATTAGTTTTAAACGGTTAGATCAACCGTTACATTGTATTACTATTCCAATTTATGCTTATCTACTACTAACTGTTAAAGTCTATTAACTGATTAGTTTAAAAATATCAGTGTCAAAGGGCAATTATGGACATAATTATTCGTAGACATGAATATTTTTGGAAACTTATCTGGTCCAGTAATCGTTCCTTATTTGTTCCTCGTTCTTTTGTTTAGTTGTTCATTTATATACTATACTTTATTCATTCGTAAGGTATCTGTGATCGGCTTCAGGTAAACGTACTCTTGTTTAATTTAGAGTTGGGTGCGGATACGACAAACACACATTACTTTCATTTTCCACATACTTTATTTATCCTTCCTTCCTTCCTCATCCCTACGCATACGAAAGGAAACAAAATGTTCACATGTTGACGTGTACTTAATCAAAAACGTTTGAAGACATGTTTTTACTGTTATCTCTATTGAATTAACCTTTTGCTTTGCTTCTAATAGCGTCTATAACTAGCTGATAATTCTGCAATTAACGCACGAATTCAATCATGCGTTAATAAGTAAATGATGTTAAGAAGTAAACAACAAACATATTCCAACAGAACGTACTGGTACACGTTTTTTTAAAACACGAGCTTCCACTGCATGACTTTGCCTACACGGAATTTTATTTACTTTTACGGTACTTAAGAGTTAATATTATGCACATATATTTTACCGCGTTTACAGGCGAATACTTCTTGCAGCAATTCAGTAGCGATACAAACGCAAGAAGTCGCGATAATCGCACATAACGATAATAGTGGCAATGCTGTCGTGATCCCCTGCTCTATCCGATGTTGCCCAAAACAGTCGCGCTAGTAGTAAACGCGTGTTCACAAAACAAGCCTCTGAATAGATGCAAAAAGTCACTTATATAACCGCGCTTAAAGTGAGAGAATTATTCATCATTACACTGTGGAGGTATGCCTGTGCCTCCTATGCCTTATGATAGTGGTATGTAAACTTCTGGTCTGTAGTTAGTAATAAATATAGATTAGTTACACTTGTACAAAAGAAAGTCGCCTTCATTCATGTTTACTCACCTATCGCTGAGCACGTTTCTATCGTGTCCGGGCGGCGGCAGGCTGAGCTGGTAGGGTGTGTTGAAGTAGTGTTGCTGCTCGTGCGAGCGGTGGACCACGCGGCCCCCGCGGACCACCATGTAGCCGCTGTCGCCGATGTTCGCCGCGCGCATTATACTCTCGCTGCGGTCTAGAATCATCACGCATGCTGTACTGCTGCCTGCAATGGAATTAGATATGAGTACTCTTCGATTCTTTAGTCTATTTGATACGCCAGTTTTGGTAATGTAGGATATCACTACTCGGCTGCAAATGTTGCAGAAGGCTACTAAGTCTATGTGAGATTTAAGTCTAAGAATCTTCTGCCGAAATGAACCGAGCACCACCTTTTAAAGAGGTTTGTCTTTCGCCTTTTGGCGATGGATGTCTGATAATTTTAAACATACATAGAAGAACTCTCCGGAATTGTACTTTACGACTCCGTCGCCAACCTATGTCTACGTTATAAGAACAACATATTGGATTATATTCATATAAGAAAAGCTCTACACAAGGTTTCATTGAGTTCATTCCTATGCAGTTGCTAATTGCTATGCACAGTATGGTCTTACTATATTACATTTATAAAACAATACCTATGTAAATTCAATCTACCAATGTTCTATTTATAATTGATCATGTCTTACGTAACTTTCTGAGTATTAGGTTGTACTTTGCGGCTTTAAAACTGATAGTCATAATTTGCTTTCAGCGTCGTATCTCAATGAGTTAGGTCTTAAGTGCACTAGAGTCTAGATACTATTCAATCCGTCGGATACTACCTGATATAATATTTGATTTTAGTATCGTGTAAAGGCAATTAATGAAGAATTAATATAAAGTGATAATTGGTACTACCTCCAATCAGATATTTACTTACTAGAAGTGATTTACAATGCACTTTAGTTAAGTCTATACTTCTAATAACTAGTACATAGATATTAATACAATAACTGAACTGATTGTTTTTAAGTGTCACATTAGTAAGGAATGCGATACGTCATTCCACATTTCAGACATCTACTATTCCTTAGAAAGGATAGAGATAAAGAGTCCATATAAAAAGTCAACAACAAATATATCGCTGGGCAAATAAAAATTGTCTCATAAAGTTGATATGCATTCAAGGCAATTACAATTCAAGTACGTTAGTCATTGATAATAAAAATGTCTACGTCAAATACAAATAAGTGTTGTTGTGTTACATTTTAACAGCTAAGTAAATACTATTTAGAAAAGATACATCATATGATATAATTAATCATACCTAATATCATACTAATCTTTGCCTAATATGTATTAAATAACTTCCGGCCGCACATTTTTTAATACATACCTATATGTATTTATTTTGAAGCAAGAATCATAGATTAGTAAAGATTACTCACTCCTAACTAGAAAATGTACCCAGTTTTGAGAATTGAAATACTTGCGTAAAAAAGTTTTGCCACGTCTCCGTGCTAAAATATCCGTAAATTATTTGAAATAATTATTTATTTATTATGTAAATTCATGTAAATTACGCAGTATTAGTTATTTTATCGTAAATGTTTTTATTTGTCAAGAATTAAAAAAAAAGAACTTACGATTATAAGCCATTTGTGGCTTCATTCAATTTCAAGGCGGCGAAGTATCTTTACTAATCTATGGCAAGAATGAGAACAAAAACTATGAAGGCCATTAACTTGTCCAGAGAGCTTTGCCAAAATCAATTTAGCCGTTGCCATTATTAGCTCGTACAGACGGACAGAGAAAAAAGAAGTAACATGCGAATAAGAGGAGAACATTTCTCTTTTGTATTTTATTTTTTTATATCTTAACTTGATTCGATCTGTATTTAAAGGCTCTAATAGAATTTAATTAATAAAATGATGATGATGATGAAATGATGTGTGTAACGTAATAATTATCTATAATATAAAAAAAATGTCTTACGAAAAGCAGCGTGACCGAGAGTCAAATGCACCCGGTCTATCTCAGGTTTTTGGTGTACCCAAATAAAAATATAATAATCTATTACATATGAATAAAAGTGTCTGTTTTTTAATTCAGGACTTAAAATATTTGTACGCAGCTACTTGAAAAAACAGGGAAAAAAGTACGGTTGACATAATATGATAACAATATTTCCTCAACACAGAATATATTTTTTTTATCAAATCTCGCCTTCTTCTTTCGTTAACGCAACCGTTATTAATAAAAATATGGTTTGTATTCATAAAAATAAGTTCGTACAATTATTCATATTAAAATGATCAAGTGTGCGTCTGGCTCATGTAAAGAAAGTTCCATTCACCTAACTCTGTATATAAGTATCATATTGTCAACTTCTATTGTCTAACTGATCCAGAGAGATCACTTATATTTATATTATAATGTAACTGACAGATAGATAAAAGGGCAGACACAAAAATTATTATTGATATTAAAAGGGCCTACCTTTCTATTCATTATATTTACGAAAAATTAAAATTAGGAAAGATTTAATTACAAACTAATTCTAATGGTTATTTATATTGCGGTATTACAATTGCAGTAAATTAGTTTTTGTGTCATTGTCATTGGCTGATAGAAGTAGTTTTAAACCTGTTCTAATAAACATTGCTACTTAATATTACAATTAAGAAATTCTGCAGTTTCATGAATTAACTTTTTCGTAACTTATCTATACTGATAGTTAAATCCGAAGAGATATTTTTTTGTTTATTAGCTTGAACTAATCTCTGAAACTACTGGTGTCGATTTGAATGAATCTTTTTAAGATATGACATTGATTGAGGAAGGCAGTATAATTCATAGTATATTTGTGTATTAAAATACTCATAAGTTGGTGTTCAGTTGTGACTTACCTAAAATAGGTTTCTTGTGTTCCAGCAGTTCATAATAAGACTTTGCCAACAGGTCTCCGGGTTCGGACAATTTGAAGTGTCCCATCCGGACGAGCCTCTCGCACGTCTTCATGAGATACGACGAGAACTCTCCAGGATCAATGCCGTACGCACGCCAGCCTCCCACTCCATCTGCAACACCTGATAAACAACTCCATGGTTACAAAAAAAGTTGAATATATCACTATTCTTAACCTTGGAATATATGTTTGTATCAAGCAATGCGTAAATATGTTTATTTGGGTCATAAGGTGTGTTAAACATTTTATTACATTGTAATATTTAAGTTTTTTTATGTAATATATTTATAAGAATAGATTTGGCGGTAGTGCCACCAGAGCCTACCACCTTTGAGTAAGTGATATTTTTAAATAATTTCATAAAATGGAACTAATATGTACATTAGCCAGCAATTAGTCCAATTTGGGCTATACCATATTGCAGTCTCAATATATACATTTTTTTGTTTTTTTAATACTCGGTAAAAATAATAATATATTATATATACATCATGTCCTTAGCACAAATACATACGTCTAGTCACATAGATTATAATCAAAGCAGTTCTCAAACAACAATCAATTATTGTCACTGATAATATTTATCAAGGCTGAAATGAAGGAATATTATTACATTTGTTTGATCAACTTACAGAAAAAAAATATTGTTCATATTTCTCATTTCTAAGTCTCTATGAGGGATAAATGTCACCCTATGGGATATGGGTTTAACCCTCCCCGGCCCCAAAGCAAAATCGTAATTTTTCTACCAAGTTTTCATACAAATAATAATAATTCCATCAGAGTTCTCTGTGAGAATTTTCTTGAATGCACTTTTCCTTAACACAATACATATTATGAATAGATACAAAAACATATCATGTATAATTGATATGTGTGGGAACACATCTGAGACATGTGTGAAATGTTTGTAAATATAATCAGTCACAGTAATTGCTTATACTGCCATTTAAATTATAAATGAAACTTTATAGAATATATCTTACATATAAACAACATTCTCAACTACACAGCTTTAAGATTTTGAAAAATAACATAATATGTTAGCATTGATGGTCTAGTGGTATAAATTTCAGTTTTTCTAATCTAGATTGGTAGAATTGGACAAACACCTCTTTATAATCACTTTCTTTTTAGACTTGACTTTTCTATGATGTTATTTAAATTATGTCAAGTCTATCATACCACATTTAGTCAACATAAACTGTTATCTCAGGCCTTCTCATTTTGAGAAGAGACACATGCCCAGCTATATTGCACTAATGAAATAGTAAAGTATACTTTACATATATTATATGTTACTTTAAGGCATAACATTATTCTTATATAAAAACATATTTAAATGACAATAAGTGGGTAATATTATACATAATATAAACATGAACATCCTGCCCATATTTAAAACAGTAAAAAGATGTGGTTATAGTATTTTGAAATACAACTATACTGGCAAGACAAAGTTTCACAAATTGAGACCACAAGGTGACCATGATCCAAGTTCCACTGATAAGTAGTGCACCAACTTAACTGGTCAACTATCAACCCTTTTATTCCTTACCATATGTAATAGTTTAGTATATATTAGTGTAAATAGATTGAATCTATAACAAAACTGCTTATAGACTAATATTGTAATTGACAGAGTATAGATATTATTTATAAAATCACAATACTTCCATATTAATATTTAAAATCAGTATATTTAGTTTAAGTTTTAATATAGTGTAGAATATAATAAAGGATCTTATATTTTTTACGTTTTACATTACTAATTATATTTCATTGCTTTTTCTTAGAAGTTATCTATATTTATCTTAATATATGAAAAAAATCTTTACATCATATGAAGGGAATATGTAGTACATTATTATTCCATAACATTAATGTACTTACATGTGACCAAAAAAAATTAATTACATACATCATTATTTTTTCATTATATCTTGGTAAATAACCGCACAATATACTGATACAATACAATAAGACAATATATTTTTATAATAATTAAATGGTCTATTGAATTAAAAGTTGAATGATAGTCTATGACATATTATGCTCTTAACAATAAACATAATAAGTTCTATTCAAATTTTAAGAGGGTGAGTCAACAAACTATACTCTCATGGACTTTGTACTAAATGTAAAAAAAAACTTATTTCTTAAAATTCTACTGACAAAATTAATTTATTTGAGGCATTTTTTTTAATCCAAGTAAACAATGCTATGCATCGTATTTTTGTCTTTAAAGTGCGTTATATTTAAAATTATAATTATTGAGTGACAAGCTGATAATAGAATAGAAAATTAATACATTTTTACAGCACATATTATCACAAGGGATTAACAGCTTCTATACCCTTGAATAACCTCGAACAAACTCCTGTTTTCCAGTAATTTGTAAACAAAACAAATCATTCAATTATGTCAACCATTGTATACCTTATCAGATACTATATATGACTGAAAGATAAAAAGAATGTGATATTAAGTGTTGTATACTTACCAATGACATCTGCATTGTTGAAATTGGTGGAAAACCAGGCGTCGTCGCCGAATTGTCCTTTATGGGTTCTTCCATTAGCAATGTCTTTAGGGAAACCACACACCACTGACACTAAATATGGGTATTTTTTATTAGAAACATTTAATTCAGCAGCACTAGATAAACTCGAAAGTCCGTTCCTTATAGCACGTGACAGCACTCTCCCCGTCCAGAATATGGACTGCATCATTCACTAATTACTTATTTTGTACTTTGACTCCAGCCAGCCCCATTCACAACGGAACAAACAGTATTGAAATCATTATTACTAAAGGAATGTTATGCAATAATGACTTCGAAATCCCCAAATGAATTTAAAGCATTGCAATATCAATTGTGTTTTATAGGTAATGTTCAAAACGTGTATTACGACATTTACAATAAACCTTGTGACCTATGTTTTCTGAAAAACTGACTGATTGTGGTCAATGCTACCAGCATTAAAAAACATTATTATTGTTGCTATAATAGCACTAAAATTATAGTAATATCGCCCACCAAATTACTTAGTAGGCAAAGACTTAACAGTACTATAGATACAGAAGCATTGTACGTGGCGCTCAAGTTTAAATGATGTAAAATAAATTCATAAATATGAAATTGTATGATTGCTCTATCTTTCAAACTATATTTTCATTTTATTGTTATGGTATTAGTAAATATATAACATCAACTTTATATACTTATTGGTATTGACTAAAAATCTAGAAAAATGAAAAGTTTTCAAAGTATATAACAATAGAAACAATCTATAACAATAGAAATTACTGTCTCTACCTAGGTATCTGATATTTAATTATGATTGATATTTAATTATTTAAGCCATGACAAAGGAGAAATATTTCTCTTTATGTGATCATATCATGATATGAGTAAAATAGAATATAGACAACAAATATAAATAAATTATGTTTATTTATTTAAAAAAATGTAATTTATATTTAAACATATTTTTATATTGTTTTACCGTTTTATTCACGATAAACGTAATGATTGTTTTATATATCGTATAATTGTATAAATAACAGATAATATACATGTCAAACAAAAAGGATTAAAAAGCTGCAATACACGATTACGCGATATTGATCCATAAACAAGTAGCCCGTCCATTCTGACGTTTCAATTTCATAGATAATAAGGGAAGGCGTTGTAGAAGAAAGCTCGGCTTAGTGGTTTATTCCGATTGAAGAATTCTAATGAAGGGAGTTAACTTATTACTCACAGCATAAAGCTATCCACGAACTCTACACTAGCGGGTGTATAAGTGCGGTGTCGTAATTTTTTAGTCGGAAGTTACAGAAAAGGCATAAAACTGGTGTTCGATAAGTCACTTGGCAATATGCCTGCCGTTAGGGGAGATGGAATGCGAGGGCTCGCAGTTTTCATATCCGACATAAGAAATTGTAAGAGCAAAGAAGCAGAAATAAAGAGGATCAATAAAGAATTGGCTAACATAAGGAGCAAGTTCAAAGGCGACAAAACTCTCGACGGATACCAGAAAAAGAAGTATGTCTGCAAACTCTTGTTTATATTCCTTCTCGGCCACGATATCGACTTCGGTCATATGGAGGCTGTTAATTTACTCTCCTCCAACAAATACTCTGAGAAGCAAATAGGCTATCTCTTTATCTCTGTCTTGGTCAATACCAATAGTGATCTGATTAAGCTTATCATCCAGAGCATTAAGAACGATCTCCAGTCTCGTAACCCCATCCATGTTAACTTAGCTCTCCAATGCATCGCTAATATTGGCAGCAAGGACATGGCTGAAGCTTTTGGCACTGAAATACCCAAGCTTCTTGTGTCTGGGGACACCATGGATGTTGTGAAGCAGTCTGCAGCACTGTGTCCTCTTGAGGCTGTTCCGTAAATGCCCAGAAATAATCCCAGGTGGTGAGTGGACATCCAGAATAATACATCTACTAAATGACCCACATATGGGTGTGGTAACCGCTGCTACATCACTCATAGATGCATTGGTGAAGAAAAACCCAGATGAATACAAGGGGTGTGTTACACTAGCTGTGGCTAGGCTCAGCAGGATTGTCACTGCCAGCTACACAGATCTGCAGGATTACACATATTACTTTGTCCCAGCCCCTTGGCTGTCTGTCAAATTATTACGCTTACTTCAAAACTACACTCCACCTTCAGAGGAGCCAGGTGTCAGGGGCCGCTTATCTGAATGCTTAGAAACTATATTCAATAAGGCTCAAGAACCCCCTAAATCAAAGAAAGTTCAACATTCCAATGCCAAGAATGCTGTGCTGTTTGAAGCTATCAGCCTCATCATACATAATGACAGTGAGCCCAACTTGCTTGTGAGGGCTTGTAACCAACTTGGGCAATTCTTGAGTAACCGTGAAACAAATCTGAGATACTTAGCACTCGAATCTATGTGCCATCTTGCAACCTCTGAATATTCACATGATGCTGTCAAGAAGCATCAGGAAGTTGTTATTCTATCGATGAAGATGGAGAAGGATGTGTCTGTCAGACAACAGGCTGTTGACCTGCTGTATGCAATGTGTGATAAGACTAATGCTGAAGAAATTGTCCAGGAAATGTTAGCTTACCTGGAGACAGCAGATTACTCCATCAGGGAGGAAATGGTTCTCAAAGTAGCCATATTAGCAGAAAAATATGCTACTGACTTCACGTGGTATGTAGATGTAATCCTCAATCTAATTAGGATTGCAGGTGACTATGTGTCTGAAGAAGTGTGGTACAGAGTGATTCAGATTGTCATCAACAGAGAAGAGGTGCAGGGCTATGCAGCCAAAACCGTATTTGAAGCATTACAGGCACCTACTTGTCATGAAAATATGGTGAAAGTGGGTGGATACATACTTGGTGAATTTGGAAACCTGATAGCAGGTGACACACGCTCCTCACCACAGGTTCAGTTTGAATTACTTCATTCCAAATATCATTTATGCTCTGCAGCAACTAGAGCTCTGCTGCTCTCTACCTACATTAAACTTGTTAATTTATTCCCTGAAATTAAGAATAGAGTACAGGAAGTCTTCCGTGCAGATTCTAACTTGCGTTCTGCTGATGTTGAGTTGCAACAGAGGGCATCAGAATATTTACAGCTGAGTATAGTTGCCAGTTCAGATGTGCTGGCTACTGTTTTGGAAGAAATGCCTGCATTCCCAGAAAGAGAATCATCAATTTTGGCTGTCTTAAAGAAGAAGAAACCAGGAAGGATTCCAGATGATGTAAGAGAATCTAAAAGCCCTCAACCTACATCAAATCCTGCACCAATTGTTAATTCCACCATTAACACAAACAGTTCCAGTGCTGACCTTCTTGGCTTGTCTACACCTCCTGGAAACACTGCTACCACTGGTAATGGTTTACTTGATGTTCTTGGGGATTTATATACTACCTCCAAGATAAGTCCCACTACAGTACAACAGAACAACATCAAGAAATTTTTGTTCAAAAACAATGGAGTACTTTTCGAAAATGATTTAATACAAATTGGTGTCAAAAGTGAGTACAGACAAAATCTGGGCCGAATTGGTCTCTTTTACGGAAATAAAACCCAGTTTCCTATTCAAAATGTCCGACCTGATTTGCAATGGACTGATTTGCACAAGCTCAATGTTCAGATGAAGCCAATGGAGCCAATATTGGAGGCAGGTGCTCAAATTCAACAAATGTTAACAGCTGAATGCATTGAAGATTTTGCAGATGCTCCCACAATGTCTGTATCTTTCGTATACAACAATGTGCCACAAAAAATCACCATGAAACTTCCTCTCACATTAAATAAATTCTTCGAACCAACTGAAATGAATGGGGAATCATTCTTTGCTCGATGGAAAAATTTAGGTGGAGAGCAGCAAAGGGCACAGAAGATATTCAAAGCTCAAGGAGCCATTGATTTAGCAGGAACAAGAACAAAACTTGCTGGATTTGGCATGCAACTTCTGGATGGAATTGATCCAAATCCAGATAATTTTGTGTGTGCTGGTATAGTTCACACAAGAATGCAGCAAGTAGGATGTCTAATGAGATTGGAACCAAATAAACAAGCTCAAATGTTTAGGCTCACTGTACGATCTAGTAAAGAAACAGTCTCACAAGAAATATGTAATCTGCTGGCGGATCAGTTTTGAATTTATTATCATAATGCTGAATATCTTAAATGCCATGCTAAAAATGATTAAAAGATCACTCATATAAAATAACCACTCGTGATCTCTGCACTGATCCTATATGAATGATAAAATTTACAGTGTTATTTTGGAGTGTTTAAACCTTAGAAATTTTATAAACATTTATAAAATTTTGAATAAAATACTTCAAGTGTAGTAACATGCTTAAAAAGACAAGTTAAATTAAGTTTCTGTCTTTCTTTGCAATAGATTTTATTTTTATGAAAATTTTATTTGCAAACTCATTTATTAACATTTTGTTATTCACATAATAGAGTAATATAGTTATAAAATAGTATTTGATGAATTATTAATATATTATTAGACGGATTTTGTCTGTTTGTATAAATTTAGGTGTCTCTAGGCATTTTTATGGTATTTTTTTTATCCATTATCACTAAAGATGTACATTAAATATGGTATAAATATACCAAAAATACTGCTTTATTTGTATATAAGTTTGGTATAAGTTATTATGTTTAATTTCATTTTATTTTTGATAAAGGAACGAAAATTTATTTAATTAAAATTGCACTAGAAATCTATAAATAAAAATGTATAAAATAGACTATACCAAAGTAATGTTTTGGCTGTTTTATCTCACAAAAATCTGGACTTTAAGATTAAAATTACTGTATTATTTCATTGTCAAGAATACTCAGATTTGCTGTTAACAATTCACTGACTACTAATTTTAAAATTTCATACTTATATGTTATAGCATGAACTGTTATGACTATATTTTATTATACAAAATTGTTATTTAGGGGCACTGATGAGGTAGCATCACAGTTATCAACGTTTTGATTTTAAAGTTAAATATATTTTGGTTACTATTGTTTTGTACCAATCATGATCTTTTAACCATGTAATTTATTTGTCTATAATGTTCCTGTTAATCGTTAAATTATATATTCCCGAGATTCCAATTAGACACATCTAAATTCCAAGTTGTGTGATGAAATTCTACTTATATATAATAAGTTATCCATTTAGCTTTAGGAGTTACTAGGCAGTCTAAAATCATTATTGTAACGCTTTTAGGAGTACTTAGGACATAAAATCCTGTTAAACTCTTTATGAATGTATGAAACTTCTTTACCTGTTTCAAGTTGACTTTTTATCTGTTCAGAGGAACTAAAGTTGTTGTTTCATAGCACCTAGAAACTCATTACATACCTATTAGAGCTACGCGCCAGTCTCAAACATAGTTTATCTCCTGTTTGTTGTACATATATAACATTTCGATACTAATCTTATATGATGTTACTTGAAAGTTACGTATCTAGGCTATTTAGATGCAAATAATAAAATGGCTTGTACCTTACATATGTACTGAACATTCATTTTAGATTAATGATGAATTCTGATGAGGTTTGCTCTTATGTTTAAATAGGAATCTCACGATTAGATGGTTTTGTATGTAGTACCATCAAACTGTTTAGATGTTGTTTAGGCAATTTAGTGTTATGATATTGAACATTAAATGTTGTTATAAATATATCAGTAGCATGCTAAAGCTTTCTTTGCATGGTAGATTCGTTAAGAGAATAGTAACAATAATACTATAAGTACTTTTCAAATATTTATGTATTTACGGTAAAATAATATATGTATATTATGAAATGTTTATGAAGCCGTAAAGCAATATAAATGCTTATTACGTGCGTGATCCTTTCGTGTACCATGTGATCCACTATGTAAAATATCGCATGAGAAATCCAAGCGTGGTTAGGTAATAATCAAATCTAGCTGTTTGTCTTGCGCTTTGAAATCATTGTACGTAAAGAGTATTGTCTAAAATAAATATTTAACCAATACATATTTATTGAATTAATTCTTGATTTATTGGTACCCTTGCCCTTAGAATAGTGTGACATAAATTGTGTAATAAACTTAGTGACAGAGTTAGTATTCCAAAAGTACTGGGTTCAATATTGGCAATAAAAAAATATTTTTTGGCATTTGAATGCCATTTGTCTTCATGAAGAATGAAGCGTGTTCAGATTAATAAAACAACGAACGTATAGTAAATCTTTTTTAATTACCTTATATAGTACTTACAATTAACACATCTAACTATTAAACCCAAACCTTAAATTACACACTTAGTATAATTTCAGTCAAACCACTCTTCAACATTTGGCGAATTTTCTAACACGTCGTTTGATTCACTGGAAAATAAAAATAACAGATATTAATCAAATGACATACCAAGGCCCAAAATATTAAACTATGAACTATATTTTGATAGCATGTGGACAAATACCCAATATATGTACATTAATTTAAACTTTATTGAACTATCTTCAAGAAAATGCTCAAGAACTGTGTTCACGAAAATAAAATTCATTTCAATTTACCACTTAATACTTCTTTATTTTTTGCATTTATATAGGGACACAAAAAAATTCAGAATACATTAAAAGTTTGGAGCCTATCTGAAGCGCGCTTCGTTCGTCACATCGCTATATGCAATGATTGATAAATAAATACCTATTAACCTCATTACTATCGGGGAGAGCGCCGGCTGGTACGCGACTGAGATCATAGTCCACCATGCCTTCGTACGCAAACTATAATAATATACTGGCTTCTGTGGCCTTGACATTATATTAGAACCTACAGTAAGGTTTTTCGTACATTATCAAGTTAACCACTCGGCACAGTGCAGTGAAATAAAAATAAACATCCAGCCAAGTAGTACGGAGTTAAGAATGGTTTTCGGTTCCTGCCTGAAATGACTGTCATTTTCTGACCTAGATGTATTCTTATGTAATACTTAGGTCACATATTTTATAAGATTGATGTTAAACGAGCTTGCAGTCCACCTAATGTTAAGGGGCTACTGCCCCCGCTCTCCCATGGATATCCAGAATTAGCTATTCCACCTAGAATATGGTTTCTTTCTGAAGTCAATTACAGATGCGTTACCACTTCTGATGAAAATGATTGAATCATAGGTGAGTCAGGTGGTAACGTGAAGTATTTAAAAATTGCTGAACTTATTAAAGAAGTACCTTACGGTGCCAGAAATAAATCAGCGCTGTTATTTTTAGAAGTGGAAACCTACTAGTGCAAATACTTATTTTTACTAAGCATGTACCTAACTTTCGACTACTATATATATAGGTAGGTTCTATTATTCAATTATATACGTTTTATACACAGTATATATACGTTTTATAAAATTCGTATATTTAACGTGAACATGTACAAAAACTGAGGAGATAACCACTGATAACAATTAGGAACACAATATTTGTAATGAATACCCGACAACTATAGTGTAATTCAGATGTAGTTTTCGGAAAACAATGTTTCTATATTTTTTAAATAATCGGATCTGTCCCTTGAATTAATGATCTAATGGTTAATTTTATCATAAAATATGTCATCGTCATCATGTTTAAATAAAATATTTAAAGGTTTTGAGCATGGAACAGAAAAAACAAGTGGAAGTGCAAAGTAGGCGTAGCGCGGCTTCCACTACTAGGCGTTGTTACTCTCACTTGCCTTCAAACGAGTCTACTCATGTTTGAGCATCGGTCCGAGACAGATGTTTGTCAAATTCAATAAAATAAATTATTAAGACATATTATGCTATTTTGGAATGTAAAAATGATAGCAGAAAGAAGACAATTAAAAACGGAGGTGTTTCGTACCATCACTGAGTACAATTTTATTTTATTTTTCCTAAAATCTTAAAAATATCAAATTTATAAATAATTTCCACATAGTCATGCTAAAATCATCCTTACTGCTTTCAAATAAAGTTCATTTTTAATTGATTTCACCATACCAAAACGTCTAGAAAAATCCACGCTACTCAATAAGTGATAGAGCAAATGCGATTTTTCTTATCAATATTTTATAATGTACATTATTATAATGGTAAAATATTGTAATTAGAAAATAAAATTATATACATCTAAAATTAGGGTTTTGCGGCGAAAAGTATCGTAATACCTACTACGTAATAGCTACTGAGGTGTACTCACATATCATATCTCTCATGATATATCTCAATATTTTTCCATAGCTTGGATTTATGAGTGCTACTAGTAAGGAGAAACAGACAGATACTATATAATTGTTAAGGATGCGGACAATTACTAAATGTTTAACATTTATATATTTACTTTATCTCATTTACAAAATATATATCTATGTACAAAAATACGTAAATTACGTAGTACGTAGTATTTAGAGTCTTGAACATTTTAACCTAACTATTTTTTTATAATATATTTTTAAAACAAATTTCGTGTATTGATTTTTCGACTTCTACTCACGAAACGTACGATCTTGACACGTAACCTACCATTGTTGTACAGTACCTATGTTATTATTATTACAGTTCTTAATAATTAAACCTTGTTTAATTTTAATCTTATCCCATAGATTTATTATTCACATTAGATTGATGAGTATCGATAATTTTATCGTAAATAAACTCTTTTGTCATTGCTCTATTCCAGTAGGAGAAATATTACGCAAGTTTGGTCCGTAAGTTTAATAAGCTTAGGGCTATAATTGCATTATGCCCAATCACTGCCATCTATGGTCAAGTAGCGGAACTACATTTTCAAATACTAAATGACGTAAATGCTTTTAAATGTTGTAGCAAAATAAACCTTAATATTATTTGCGCCTAAGTTGTTTTTACATATTCATTCTGTATATTTTAGAATAGTTTCGGGTTAACTATAAACGACCAATAAAATAATATTTACTTTAGTAGTGTCATATGTAACAAGAAAAACGCAAGTGTGAGTTCGGGGACAACGGTTCCGATACATTCGATCGTACTTACCACTTCTACTTGCTTTTCTTTTCTATGGTTTTGAGAGATAGCGACTTGCACATTTTATGTCCCTATACCACATATACCAATTGTGCATCCATTCATCAGCGCTAAGAAGTCACTGCTAAACATAGACCTCGATATGGACTGACTTACACCAAAGCGGAGATGAACGGAGCGGAGTAGAGATGTATTGTAAATAACCAATCGGATACCTATCTTTATTTTTACATCTCTCCGCCTTGTTTTAGTGGATTCCATTTAAGCGGGGAAGAGAAGAGATGTCTATGAACATGCGCGGCGGAAATGTATGCGGGACACGCAGATACGAGTTTTCCTACCCGCTACCCACCGCATTTGCTATTACTTCTTGCATTCGCCTAACTCCGCTCTGCCCTATACTGCATTGGTGGAACCACCCTGCCCGTACTACCACTCTTCTCCGCCCATCTTCGATTTGGTGGAATCCGGCCCTTAATACTACGGTAATCTTTACACTTGGCTGTTTTGGTGACAGAAAATGGGGCTATTCTATTTGATCTAGAGGGTCGCTAAATCTAGTGAGTGTTAATTGAACAAAGTTTCAGCTAAATGTAAAATAATTGAAAAAACAGATACATTTCTGCAGGCGAAATTAAGTTAGTTAGGGTCTTGAGCATATTCTGAGTAAGATTGTCGGGAGTAGTTAATGTATTTCAAATATTTATAAACGTTATTAGCGAATGTTTCCATAAACGTGCACTCTGTCTCCAACAATAATTTAAAAAGAGCGAAAGTCCAATGTGAGACGTAAAAACGTTAAAATAACGCGACTGTGAGGAAACTATAGTTTTGTTCCTATACTGGTGTACACACACTCGTTACGAGTTTCATAGGAAAATACATAGATACCTCATAGATTAGTAAAGATACTTCGACGCCTTGAAATTGAATGAAGCCACAAACGGCTTATTAGTAAGATCTTTTTTTGAATTCTTGACAAGTAAAAACATTTTTAGAGAAAATTTACGAATAAATAACTAATACTGCGTAATTTACATAATAAATAAATAATTATTTCAAATATTTTGACATTTTAGCACGGAAACGTGGAGATAAAACAATAGAGTCTCCATTCAAGTTAGAACAGAGTCACCATGTTACTCGAACAAATCAAGTGGGCATGCAATAGTAAGAATTGTACGTTTAGTAACAGACTTTACAATTTAAATGGTTTATACATTCTGACCTAACCTAAAAGCGCACCCATGTGCGCACCAATGTCTATTTGGGTGCTCTTTTCGTCGCGACATTTTTTTGTCGCTGATTGTGTATCTAGTTCTTATTAGTGATCGAAGGTTAAGACAGACTTATTTATACAAATCAATATAATTATTTTGACAATGTGACTTACTGCTTACTTGCTTCATATTGCCGTCGTGCTATACGTATTACGTATCAGACTACCATACTCATTCGCAAGTTCGAACTCCGTACGTTGAAAGATTCTTAATATTGGTGCAAACATACTTACAACGGTAATTACATTTCATACCTATCAAGCGAAGGGTCATTACTGAACATTTCCGTGGGGACAGTGGGCGGGGCGCGTTCAGGCAACAACTCCAAATAAGACTGACGGGACTGCAAGTGCCGTTCCACCTCCTCGGGCGTCATGTGTCCATCGCTGGCTGACACTCCGAACCCGAGCCCGGGGGATGCCTTTGAGAGCATTGCGGCTGTTCCTTGGAGCTAAAACACATACAAAATTTAACTAACTGGAAAGTTTAGACACGATTCAACATTGATTATATTCAATTATAGTAAATATTAATTTCGTAGATATATTATTATTATGATTAGTAATTATTCAGTATTTTACGTAGCTATAAGTCAGCAGGTGGAAATGTCGCGTATAAGAAAAATTAAGCTGAAAGATTATAATTTATAATTGAGTAAAGCCATTAATAACTTGAAGGAACATATTTGACGTAAAAACAAAGTAAATTACTGTGGAAAACATAATAATATATGGTATTGCTTGTGACAAAAAGTACAAAATAAAGAGATGTGTGAGCTACAATCTTGTGCCATACAGAAAGCGAATAAAATACTAGAACATGAATTATAGAAAGACTGCAGAAATATGATTCTGTTACCTTACAGAGTTAGTTGAAAAAATAAAACAGTCTCTTACAGGATGGTTGGCGTTTGATGTTTTCTTAGGAACAACAGCCCTTTTCCTTTTTATAGCATTATTAACATTTTTATTGACTGAACCTGGATTAGACATGGCTTGATGCCCCGCAGTGGTGTCGTTCTTTTTCCTGAAAAAATTAAATATCCAATCTTCAGTGTTGTTTTTGTTTTGTAGAAGTAATTGACAAATTCCCTCAGTTGTCGGATAATGAGCCATTCACTTAAATATATTTATCTTGATAAGAAGCTATCCCATGTTTTTATGCAAAGGTTATCTCCAAAACTACAGTACTTTCCTTATTGGAAAACAGTAAGATGTCAATACACCGTTACTATAGCACTATAGACAATAGAATAGGCAGAGAACATATGTATACTGTATCTTTAATATATAATAATATATTTCTTATTTATATTTAAGGGACATAAACATTCAAATCTCTTAATCATTTACTTGCAGTGATAGGATCTAATCTCAAAATTGTGCCTTTGGTAACGTGTGTATAAGAAATTAATTATTAGTTGCTTAAACAGTGAAGGAAAACATCATGACTGCTCTAAAAAATGTTTTCAAAAGTTTGTAAAGTGTACCAATTAGCTTGACCAGCATGGTGGGCTATGGCCTAATCTCTCAATAGACAAATAGCATTGAATAATGAATAATACAAAATCCAAAAAATATAACTTCATTTAAAATATGAAGGGTGGTAAAATAACTTAGTGTTGCAAAAAAAGTTAATATTTGGAAAGGTTTCAGTAATTAGTGCTTATGTCAAAGGCGAATGAATGAGGCTGTAAGCATAAGCAGAATATATATAATAAATAAGATTTTTTATAGAAAGCATACAATATATTTTTACATAATTACCTTTTTGAGTTATCTAAGTTATTGTAGCTGGCATCATCTGATGATTCTGTTTCTTCGCTCTCAGATGTGGTGCTTTCAGGTTTCTCATACTGCAAAAGTCTGTCTAGGAGAAAGGTCCTATCACGGGACACTTTCAGCAGTCTTTTCTGACTACATCGTAGGGCATCTTGAAAACATTCATTTTCCTGAAAATACAATAGATCCTATCATGAAATAAACATTAAAAAATGAATGTAACTATACATAATATCATATTAATACATATAAAATTATTGTTGAGGAGTCCATTAACATTTTTTTTATCACAAAAATATTATACAGTAGTTAAATTTCTACATTATAATGTTACAGTAGAACTACTACATAATATTATCATTTATAATATGTGTTTTTAAACAATCACTTACTACATAACAAAAAGCCATATTTAATTGTTATATGAAATGACAAATCAACATACAAAATTGACTATAGATCCTATTGAAAAAATTAATGCATTGATTTCAAAAGAAGGCTATGAAGAGCTGTTTTCATTTAAACTGAAGGTGAAGATTAAATTTGAAAAGTAAAAAACCAGTATGACCCGACCAGGGGGAAAACCATCACCACACTTTGTCCAGTGTGAAACAGTTGATCATTACAATGGAAGGGTGTGGAATCTGTTGGGTGTGAAATACATGTGTTCAAGCAGAGCATGTTCTATGAATTTGGTGGCAGACACATAAGGGGGCAATTACTATCAGTTGGACTGCAAATTTGCTACTCCATTCTTTATAAATCCCTTTATATTCCAACTTGACCTATGACATGTTACACGAAATAAACATTGGCTTCTACGTGTGTAGGATGTACATTTATAATATTTTTTGAGTAAAAAAGAAGCTTTAATTACTTAACTAGATCTACAGCCAATAAAAATATATGAGTATAGGCATGACTTACATATATAAGGAATTTTAGTTTCTTTTTCAGTGCTAGGTACTGAAGCTTATAATTCGGATCAGGTTCAGCTTCGCTGCTACTACTGTCACTGGAGTAGTCCTTCCTCTGGTCGCGGGTGCGCGAATGCTCGCCACTAGAGTTGTTGCTCACGCTGGCCGCCTCGTTGGCTTGCATATTCGCTATTGAGCGACAGTACCACCCATCTAGCATCTTCTGTTACACAAAATGCACTCTTTTAGTAGTAGAACAACTATTCTTACCAACATTAAAAAATAGTTAAAAAGTTGCGAACATAACAAAGAAACCTTAGTATAATTTTCGGACGCCAGTATTGCAGATTATTAGGGCCCTGTAAACAGAAAAATATGTATTTATGATCATAAAAACGATAAATTACTTTGTAAATTAAACCATCATATAGAACACAAATAAAATGTCAGTGTCAAAGTCAATTATTATTACTGTCAAACAAAAGCCTTTTCAAATATATATTTTTTTAATTTAGATAGAAAAACAGTGCGAAATAAACATTAAAAAACAAGCTCTTATATATACAAACCAATTTAAGCCAAGTACGCACTATGTTTATTCATTTTAGTAGACTATCGAAACGCAAATTATAAATACAATTCTGAGCAGTTATTTATAATGTTATGAATTGGGCTACTTATTTTTTAATAGTGATATTATTATAAAATAATAAAAAGGTGATTTTTTTTTTATAAAAAAGGAAAACTTACCACGGATATCACAATTTACTCTGAAAATGTAATAAAAATCCATACTTACGAGTAAGTATTACCTGTTATTAATAACAAACCTTTCTATTATATGATAATTACTTACAGATGTTATAAACAACAATATTTGCCTTATATTAATTTTTGAACGAATCCTCATCACAGTGTCATTGATTAAATTTTTACTGACATTTACCGATAGATGGCAATGTTGTCTATATAAAAAGATTTTTTGAAAAAAAGTATACATTGTATTTTTTAAATCACTATGGATCGTGGTATTAAGTACAAAACGAGCAATGTAATAATTCTATTCCATTTGAACGGTGTCATCTTATTAGAATAAATTACTATAGTAGGGTTCTGCTATCCAACAAGTTTTTATTGTAGCGTTTTAAGTAAAATGCAATAGGCGTTTTGTCGTTTTTAATTTTCGTCGCGTTATATGTTCACTTTGACTTTTGTTATACGAAATTGAACTCTACGTGTACCGCATGTGCTCTTTCAGCTGAGTGTCGGATCGTGCTCGTCGCGGTCAGTTCGTGCCGGATTAATTCCTCGTGTTGTTATGGCTCTCGGTAGTGAAGTGAATGATGATAATGCTACGAAACATGCTTCTCAAAAAGTGAAAAAATGCCCAGCTAGCAGTAATGTGAACGACAAAGGTGGCAGCGATAATGTTAACAAAGGTAAGGTTTAGAATGGTCATGCCCTCAGTTATGTAACATTCAGTATGTAATAGATCTAGGCAACTCTGAAAAAATGTTTTTATTAAATATTTTACGTGCGCAAACTGCACTGAAGTCATGTGACCCGTTAAAACATGTGATCAAGTTAAATTTTATTTTGACATGAGAAGTAATTTTGCCCATATAATCGCTTTTAACTAATTATTCAGTGAATAAATAAAGGTTTATGTAATTAAATTATTTTAACGCGTGTCTTAGAACTCAGAAATCTTACACTTATCATTCATATATACTCTTATTGGCATTACACAATTATGTTAAGTGTTACAAGTTATCTCATTGCAGTATTTTTTTAAGATTTGTAGATTAGTGGTAGAAACTTAAATTAATTTGATTATATTGATAGTTAAATGAATGTGGTATTGTTTGTAGATGTGGGCTAAGGTGCATGCATTAAGTAGGTAGTGTAGCTGTCTAATGACCTATAATGACCTCCTATGAGTTCTTATTAGCTTTTGTTCATAATTAACTTATTTTGTGGCTGTAATATTATTTTAAAACATGGTAGCATGTTGCATCAGTTGAAATATGTAGCTATGTCAGGAAATCTATTGCTACTGGAAAATTCACAAGTTTAATCAATCTCACATTGTCCTAATAAAATATATTATGTTTATAGAGATGATAAATGACTTAACAACATTGAAAGTAGGCTAAGCTAAAATTATTAATGTTACATAGGTATATTTTTTTCAAAATATTATTAAATTTAGTGAGTTATTTATGAAATAATAATTGTAATTGGCAAAGGATGTAAGATTTTGATAAAAACAAGAATTCAGTTAAATGTAATTATATTTAAAATTCTCAGCATCAGAAGGTTGAACTATTGATTAAATATAATCAAAGTCTTTTTTAGTTTCCTTTATTGAAGCATTAAATTACCAAGGGCAATACGAGGATTATATTCTTCATGTTAATTAAATTTTTAATGTTCCTTGAATTGCTATTCATAAATTCGTAAATTAAGTTCTATAATACTTACTAAGTCTAAGGATTAAAAATGATCAAGTATATATAAAATCTTCTCAGGTCAAAAGACCTCTGCAGTACTGATGAACATTCATTTCATTGACTTGTGAACAAGATATGTCTATGCTACCTATATGCATCTTTTTTATTCATAATTTTTGCATAATGCATAACATTCTTTCTCAATTTCACTGCATCGTCTCATAGTGGCTTACAAAATGCTTGTACCTGTCAAGTTTTATCTATATACTGCCAGTGGGCTTCTAGTTTAATGACTGCAGCATAAAAATAGATAGACATTTGAATAAATAAGGTGAAATTGAAAGAGTTCTTTTGCCATGAAACTGTATTAATGACAGTTAAAAATTAGATTTATTGCACTTTTTATATAATTTACAAGAAGAAAGAATTTAGCTGATTTCTTTATTTCTAATTTCTTAAGATCGTTGTTTAATTTTTATTTATAAGCTTGTAGATTTTTTTGTCTTAAAACTTCATCTGTTAAATACATAGATACAAAATTAGACATAAAGGAAAATGTTATTAATTGAATTTGAAGCCATTTGCAATGTAAACTCGGTGCCAAGTAATGCAACAGTAATTGTTGATGGCGCTAAAACAATTATAAAGCAATATAGATTAGATATTCAATAATTTTTTCTGTAGATATATTTAGTGTAATTGTATTTGGTATTTTTAATAAGTAGTATATCTGAATTTTCTCTTAGTTTATATTTATGTATTGTAGCAATATTGTGTGGCATGCATGCCAAACCTAAAATCTAAATTCTAATTCTTAAATAATTCTGAATCAACAATTATAATTCTAGGACCCTGTTACTTATATATTGTTCTATATATATTTTCCCAAGGTGACTATTACAACTTAAACCACAGGTAAATACTAATTGGTACCCGAGGTGTTAAGGTAATGCAAAGTAATAATAATATTCTAGGCATACATCATTGCATGAGCAACTTAAATATGTATAAGGCTAGTGTTTGTTACATTAGATGTATATCTATGAACAGTTTTAGATACTGACCTCGTCTTGTTCATTGATGAGGCTGGGTTATCTCAATTCTCTGGTAGATATTTAGGGCAACTATAAAACGTAACAGAAGGGAATGGAAAATAGTGATGGATGTTTTATTTTTATGACGATAATATCTTGTATGTCTTATTTCACTTAAATGTTTTCCAAATTGTTTTTAGCTATTGTATTGTGTTTGTAGATTTTTACTACTCGTAGTTAGTATAAAAATCAGCATTTTAGATACACAATGAAAAACATGTTTTTCTCAAACTTTTGAGATTTTTTAATGCCATGTTAGTAAAGGAGAATAATTTTTCTTTCTATTTACTTAAAAATGTTTTTTTAAATATTTCCCAAGAAATCTAAATATTCTTGGGAATGTTATTTATTTAGGTTATCAGATAGGATTTTCCGGAAAACAATATAAAAAAATAGGTATTTAAAGTAAAGTCCAATTAAACTATTGAACAGCAGCCATACCCTTTTTCTTAACGAGGGGGAAACCTTCAAAAGGTACCCGACGACGTGGGAGCGACGCCGGGTTATGTGGGATTTTTACCGCACTAAATTCCCCCAAGGTGTGCATCGTCAACGCTTGTTGGAGGACTCCGGGATCTCCGACGGAACACAACCGGAATCCTCCAAGCGTGATGCCCCGATCAGGCTCTGCCCTGGGGGAGTAGTTTTGGCTCATCCCGCATCATCTGGTATTCACGACGGTATGCGACCACATATACCGCCGTCCTTCCCGGGATCGCTTCTTACGCCTTTTACAACAGACAGGGGTTACCGTAGCCCTAATCTAGTCCCGGAACTACAGGGACAGCAGCAGCCATACCTTTTTTTTTCTAGCGCCCTACCTATAGTAAGAATAACTTACATAATTTTTGATTTTTCCAATGTATTTTTTTTTATTTTATGATGGAAACATGTTTTCAATAACTTATTTTTACGAAATGCAGCCCTATATCGTCAATAGAATTACGACTATTTTGTTTAGAAGGATTATTATACTATGCTTTTCAGGAAATTAGATCACATTCGTACTTATTTACCTAAAAGTGCACGTAATAAGCCTCTATGAAAATTTCGTAACTGAATCTATCTCATTCGGGGAATTAGGTTACCTACTGGTCTATTCCAGTATAGTCTCGATACAGAATTTGTTCTTTATTTGATAACGACTACGGTTCTGTTGCGTTCCGCTAATAACCGAAAATATCTCGTATTCTCGTAGTATTCGTCATTTTGATAATCATATGTTAATTTATCTTATGTTATTGATTCTTTTCATTATAAAAATACTAAACAGGCATACAGATAATCCAAAAATTATTTAGATTGGTAGATATTTATCTGTTTTATCCATAGGTTTTATCGCGGAAGTACATCGGACTAAATCAGACTAGCAACTTTTCTATAAGGTAGAAATACCGCTTTATGGTAGAACTGCCGCATTCAATTACGGAGAGTACTATCAACTTAATATACTATGTCCATTATTATTCTTATGACGTAATAAAGTATTCGTGATTCGGAATGCGATTAAAATCCGCCTCTAAAAATACCCATGCATTTTCAAATGAGTTTAGAATAATTTAGAACTTTGAGTGACAGAGTGGACCTCCACTAAAGTGACATTCATATTAATGACATCACGGAAGATACGCACGTGTGTGTCATATGTTCGTAAGGTGCTACGTTCTTGTTCTTTTATAGCACAAATTAAGTTATAAGAACCGAGCGAGCTGTAGGTGTTAATCGATCTACTAAGATAAGCAACGTCGGGCTCAGTCGATAGATAGATGGATGGCTAGTGGCTTAGGTTGAGGGCACGTTATCCTGTCCGTAGCAGATATTATTATTAGATAGGAGAAGTTTAACCATGTGCTAGGCGTTATGGGCGGTTTGAATACGTCCGATACGGGTTATCCACTAACACTCTCCAGGGCTACAAGCCCGTGTTATAAGGAGAAATTTGAACTCATCAGTCTGACAGAAAAAGGGTAGCTGCAACCAATCCTCGTCCTATTATATAGTACACCCGTTTTTTAATCATTGTTATTAATTATTATGTATAATGAACTACAAGTAATTTTGATATATAATCTATCATAATTATATTACTTCAGTATTACCACATGGCCTTGCATTACGCAATTTCCTCAAGTATATCTAATATCGCACTGGTTTGTATCCATAGATAGCTGCTGTAAGTATTGATTGGTGTGCTATAAAGAAGTTATGACGGGGTAACACGGGGTTCCTTGCTGAGGAAGGCACCCTCTGCATGAATAAGTAAATAATACGATAGACTTATTAAATGATACCCCTAGGTACTGTTATAAGTGAGAGGAACTTTCGTTTTTCAAAGCGTGCGATATTAATTCTATGTACAAATTCATTTTGATATATGTATTTAACACAAAAGTTCTTGAAATAATGGAAATCATTCTAATGTAATAAGATATAAAAGAAATACTGATAAAAATCAAACATCCATTTATATTTACCATTCTTTTCCGTTACGTTTTATAGTTGCCTCAAATATCTACTAGAGAATTGATATAACTACTTACTGAAACATCTATTTAGAGTATGTAGAATGCTTAAATACTTATCCTAATATTATTAGAAACTACCTGTATCATATCGTATAATGATAGGCGTGTGATTTATGTTAATTATTTTATGTGAATTGCTTAATTTTCTCACATGACGACAATGTGTGATAACGATATCGACACCGCGAAACAATAGTTAATTAATAGGTGTTTTATTGATTAGCGAACATTATATGCCGTGATGGTGATCGGACTCCACGGTTGGCAAGGTATAAGAACAATTGATATTCTTTCATTGGGTTGTCGCCAGAAAACAATATAGTGACGTCTCCGTAAGCGGTCTTTGACATCAACAATGGTGTAATTAGGTACTTCGTTTTCCACTGTTATCAAAAGACAACAAGCAATTTAAGACTATATATGCCATACATATCAGACATTTATTGTACTTACATATATGTTTGCGTAATATTATCATTTACGATAATAAATTAATGAATACTTGGGCATGTAATACCTATATTTGATGAAATAATGCCATGTAGTGTCATTTGTAGTTCAAGTCTTAAATAATCCTTATCTGAATACTTATTAATTAAACAATGGGCTCAATCTATGCTATAAACAATTATAGAAAATCTTGAATCGTACTCTTGAAGTTGATCACTTCATTGAACTAACATAAAATTTATATATAGAACGATGTTACGTTCATAGCTATGCCCTCGAATACTCCCTTGCCTAGCTTTGCTTATTATACCCAGAAACTACGTATTTTGGGGTACAAAATAGCCCTTTGTTACTAAGACATTTAACAAAAAGTAACTGTAAAAGTCCACCAATATCTCTTTACATAGATATTTTAAGATACTTTTTTCAAAATTATTTATTCAGAGTTGGTGTCGTGCAAACAAGCATATTTATAAGTTAAAAAAGGTTTAGTTACTTTGAAATTACTTACTTATTATGATTTTTCATTTTCCTTTATTAACACGCTTTTATTAGCTTGGGTTGTGTGTATGTATGTAACTATGTAACGGAATATTTGAACCCGATCTCTATCCACTTTGAACGTTCAGTTTAATTCAAAATTTTGAATAATTATCAAAAACCGATGACAATACACGATTTTAATAATTTTGTACCATTGTCCTTATCAACATTCTCAGGATTAACGATTTTCGAGGCGAGATTGTTCGAGCGCCTTAGAGAAAGTTCATCGCAAAGTTACTAGATTACAACAATTATTGCTTTTTAGTTTCAATAACTGTTATAGCGTGTTTTTTAAACTATATTTATTTTCATAAAATTGTGAAATAGGTGACTTTTTTCTAAAAGATTTCAATTTCATAACAATTTCCTCATCTGAACCCGGCGTGGGAGGAAACCCGCAGTGTAAACGCTTAACCAAACGCACAATGTGACATGGTAATTTATATAGGTGTTTATTAAGGCTTCCTTCGTATTATCTCGAACGTTTCACTTTAATAAAAATACATTTTAATTTTTAATTACTTACCTCAGTATTATGCATGAAATTCAAATGATAAGACTTTTTTTCCGTTTTCTCTTCTATTTAAATATCCAAGTGAGTTTATAAGACTGTTATTTGGCGATTTGTTTGATGAAGTTGCGAACCTCCTTTTTGAAGTCGTCGTAAAAATAGCCTTGTTTTGAAGCTGCGGTCATATTATTTAGTAAAGTAAAAAAATAATTTTATAAGTTTATTTATCATATGATTAGTAAACAAATTTGAATTCAAATTTGCACCTCGATTAACAAAATAAATAAAAAGTCTAAGATATAGAAAGTCAATAATCGTATAAATATAATCGTTAAGGTTAAATTAACTGTTATCTAACATCTTAAATCAAATGACGTTCCATTTATCAACTGGTTTTATGATAAATGTATACTTAATTATTATACATTGATGCTGACTTCTACGATGTTATGCATTAGGTACATGAATCATCCATTTTTGAAATACACAGTAACGTAAGCAACGTTGTGACAGGTCTCTGATTGATACTGGATAGTTTACACAGCCATGATAAGGTTTTATGCGATGTGATTTCTGGTCAAGTAATATTAGCTATCTCCTCCCTCCCCTCGTGCAAATAAAGTTCCAGTTATCCTGTGATAAGGGAATGTCCTAGTATGATTTATGGTAGGAAGTGACCTATGTAGATAAAACTAGAAAGCTGGGTACGTCTTATTGGTAATATTAAGATTGCTTCTCCAGTTCTTAAATGTATCATGGAATATCAGCATTTATTTCTCGTTGTACTTAAAACTTGTTTAAATTAGACACTACTATTTAATTTAATACGCTAACCCACAAAGCAGCTCAATAGGTTTAGTGGAAGACTTCAGAATCCACGCGTCACTCGTTTCCTTCTGACGATTGATTTTGCCAATCAGATTTGTTGCATGTGATCTGATGTGATCGTTCGGAAATTCTAAGTAATGTTAATTATTAATGATATTTATATTTTTCCGTGGCTTAACTGCCAAAGCTTGTATTAATCAAGACTTGTCATTCAGATGTAATTTCATGATTAATAACTGTTTTAACATTATGTATATTTATATTTTTAAGTTGCCATGGAAACTATTAGAATAGTGACGTCATAACATCCTTGCTTTGAAACGGTTTTGTGAATATATCCTGAACATGAAATAAATGACAGGCCTTTAAAATTATACGAATTAACCTACCGGATCAATCTGCTAATTGCATAGTGGCTAGACTGGCTTGTAGCTTATTAATGTTTTGCATACAAAGTGCACGTCAATGGGAGTTAGGGGTTATATGAATTATCTGTGGAATAATTTAACTGAGCAAATAGGAATGGGTTGAGCTTATCGTGTTTCTGTGACGACATTTATGTCTTTGAATTTCACGATACTACGCTTACATGATGGTTTCACAATGTTATGTTTTGATAAATATGTGGTTGCGTATAGGTTATCTCTTGTACTTCTACTACGAAATATTTTTAAAATAAAATCCATGCAAACTTTAGGGAACGTTGAAGAAAATAGTCTAAGGAATTTTCCAAGACATCCTAGGGATTTTATATTTTTCTTGGAAATTTCCGTTTAGAATTTATTCTTGGAAAAATAATCCTTCGTCATGCTACATTTATGTGTTTCTCTTGTAGCATATTAATCATTTCCCAAGGAATTATTTTGATACTGTTATATTAACATTACCAACTTCACATCATATTCATTCTGGAAAAAAGTTTATCCATTTTTTATTTTACGACGAGAAACTAGATTAGGTACAATTCACTTGATATTAAGTAACAAAGTCCTTGGACGTGACTTGTATAGCATGTTACCGACGAAGATTACTTACAGCAATATTGTACCGTTAACTCAAAGGACTAAGCTACATTCTTCACATACTTATTGCGCCATGTACTCTACGAATGAAGTCAGACCCACGATATAATTATAGCATTTAAACTTCTACCTAGTTTTTAAAGTTGTTGGAACCCTTCATGGATTAATTGTGGCGGCAACTCAGCCACACTTACCTTATAAAAGTTTTGTTAAAGGCTGTTGGGTTTTAGTTTTAAGTTTGTAGTTGGTAGAGTAGAAATCAAGGTATGTACTTCAACTTAGTTCCTAAGGAAAGATTTGTTCTCAACTCATTGCTGGGCGTCGGTCTCTTCTAGCAGTGAGAGGAATTTAGGTAACAGTCCACCGTGCTGGCTAAGTGCGAATTGATAGACTCTATACGCCGTTGGGAACCGAAGAAGGTTTCATCGTAGTATTTATCTTCATTGTTACAGCAAGTGACAATTACTTTCTAATACGCATACAGCTTTGTTCTGAAGCGTGTTCAGCGTGTGAAAAAAAGTTGTGTACCTGGGATTTGATCCTGGGCTTCATTGAAATCTTCGATTGATAGGCCGAGTTTCAACCACTAGCCTACCACCTTGCAGCTGCCTATGACCTATTAAAAATCTGTGAGCAATTTTGCGTTGGATCCTAATCCTTTGTAGGCACATTTAAATATGTCTTGGAGTACTGACTACATACCATCAGGTGGAGAACATGCTTATTAGTTACCTAAGTTTCGTAAAAAGAGCCACACGTTTTTCGAAATCTATGTAGTTACACAGATTTGTTTAAGCTGGCAGTTGACACTTATTCTGTTACAGAACCGACGAAATAGTCGTGAGTTGTCTATTTGTAGGAAAGTAACACTTTTGGCCTCATAACGTGTTCGAGTCACAAGAATTTGTACAACTAGCAAGTAGGTACTCGTAGTTTTAAATAGACAAGTGTATAATTCAAGACATACTTTTTCTTTAGCCTCAAGGTTTGTTAATTGCCGCTGCTTAGTAACGGGGTATCTTCTAATTATTTTCGGATCGTTGAACTGTTGAAGTTTTCTTCATGTCATGGCTGGTGCATTGATATGGAATTTTTCGCTTAGCAGAGTTGTTTAACTTATTTATTCGTATCGTTGTTCAGTTTAGAATTTCAAATTGATCTGCAATTTACATTATCATATACCTGTTTTTCCATTTTCTTTCTGAAGCTTGACGTAAATTTAGTACCAACTAAATTTGATAGTCGGTGGTAGTATTGCATTTTGATAAAAGTCTTCATAATTTTTTTTTATTCAAAATAAATCCTGAGGAGGGATAAGTTAAAGTCATAACACTGAAATTGGACTAAATCCAAGCTTTACTAATCAATTGATAGTCAATGAAGTTTAAATTACCGTTATGAAATTAAGAAATAATTATCTTGCTTTAATTGCGTCAGAATATAAAATTGACGTTAATTTAGCAATAACGGATTTTACAGTCGAAGGCAAAGTTTCTCTATTCAACGCTATACCACATATATTGTTTTGTACGACTAAAAGGGGTATGACTCCCACTGGAAGAATAAACTGATGTCGATAGATCGGTTGCTATTCATGAGCACCGAGTTGGAGTTATCGATACAATAAACGAGTCTTTATTATCAAAACCTTCAGACCGAACCAGAACGTTTCAAACGCGGCTCCAATGTGGCCGAGTAACAGTAGTACAAAGTACATTGGAACTAGTCGATACATACTACCAGGGTGACAGCAAATAAAATTTGTGAATAGTTTTGGGTCAATTCACGATTTCGCTCGCGTGTGGCAATTTGTTTTATTCTTGTTTTCTAGATATTTTCCGACTAAAAATAGGCTTGTGTATTTTAGCATTTAAACTTATCACCTATTTTCAAATTACCGACAGACACTTCAATGTAATTCGTTTGCCAGACGAGTCTGTTTTTTCTTTCGTTAAAAGATTTTTTGCTATTGGTGCACGTGTCCTAATTTTTTCAAATCGTACATCTCTCATCCATAGGTACAAAACATAGCAGTGACGCAACGTAAAAATAAAATTGAGTAACCGGATGCATTGCATTGCGTCGAAAATGGAACACTAGCATTAATTATTTTTTTATGGACCCCTTTAGTCTATTTATAAATAGTCAAAGGTAATTAAAACAATAAAAGGCCACAATTGCTGTAGAGGGTAATAAAGGGCGTAAGGTAGAGCAATGAACATCAAATGAAAGGCTTATATCTAACGATTTCTCTTTAATAATAGTTTTATAATAATACATAATTAAAAGTGTCTTTACCGGCAAGGAAAATTATTTCAGATTATGTGGATTCACGTATTTAATCCCGAAATATTAGTATTTCATTTTTAATTTTCACTTGCATATTCTGCGCCCTTTCAGTAAAATACACTTCTAACTAGTCTTCTAACTAGTGTTGATACTTGTAAGTCATACTTGCTGATCAAGACATTTTAGTGTTTGTGTAATAGGGATGTTTATATTCGTTCTTCCGTTTTAGCCGTATTTGAATTCATACGAAAATCTAGTCCAAGGTCATCCTGCGGGATCCATTTTCACGAAGGAAATGTTCTCTGCTAAATAGTATTGCATTGCATTTACGTTTTTAAGATTCATTAAAATGATTTTACTGACGATTAAGAAAACACTTTTCGGGACTGTAAAATTTTTACTACACGACTCTACCATTACAAACTTTTTCGATGATATTATAATTATACATGACTATGAAATTTTTGTGTAGTAATCGTAGTTCTCCAAACGCGATGCCCTATATCGAGCTCTGTATAGATGAGCATTTACGTTCAGCGGTAGGTCTTACCACACCTCCGAGTATTTACGACAACATGCGGTCACTCATACCGTCGTTCTTCTCAGGGTCTTTGGTTGGGCGATTCAAAATCCCACTCTTGCCGCCCGCAATTCGCCTCTTACGACAGGGAATATAGTAGCTCTATCCTGCTCCCAAGACTATAGGGACAAAAGTCTATCAATCTGCTTCAGTCTGATGAACTAAAGGACTGATAGCGCGTGACGAAAAAACATTTAGTTTTGTGCTTTTATTATAAACAAACCAACTAAAAGCTGCCAATGATAAACATACCCTCTCTGATGTTACATTAGTTAAATAGATATGCAGTGCTTACGATTATTATGTTTCTTTACGGCTTGCTCTCGGAGCTAATCATCGCGCAATTCTCTACCCCGCATATGTGTGAAGTGGAAATAAACAAAGATCTTATGTTTCTCCTGAATTTACGCGTCTTGTGGATGTGAGGTTGATAACTGAACTCTAACTAATGTCGGTCACAGAGCCGTTGTTACTACGTTGGACAAAGCTGGAATGCCTCGTGTAAGTTTCTGCTATAGCACATTCTTCAAATCAAAACAGCACTGCATGCCACTGGTGCTACGAGAGAGCAGAAATACCTGTGACATCGATCCTTCTGCAGTCGAAACATAAGGAGTCCTACCAACTTGTTCCGTATGAAAAATTATATATTAGGGGTTTATTTTGTTACTTCGTCTGTGGATCTCATAATTTACTCGTAGTTTGGACCGGCCCTGCAACTCGTGCACGAAGTCCGATACAACTTCATTGAAATAATTGCTATTAGTATGTTTGACTGCGCAATCGCAGTCGTTCATTGAATGAACTTGCGTCATATATTAATATTGGTCTTTTGTCCCAGTGTGATAGGGATGTTCGCAGATCATGATCAATGATATCCATACTGCATCTAGAGTCTAGACTCACAAGTAGTCTTTTGCACGTCATTAGATATCGAGAGATGGTTTTTTTTTTTGATTAAAAGGAGCCTATCATTATCTTCATCTATAACGGTTCCGCTTACATTATCAATAATAGTAATCTTCAAAAATATTGTTTTTACGCAATGCACGCATTCATTACTACGGGTATTCTTATACTTGTAGACTAGATGACTAGGATATGTAGCATTAAAACCGTACAATGTATTTGTTATACGTAATGAGATTTGATAATTGAGTTCTAAGATTGATGTACTCGTAATACAAATACATGCGCACGCCTAACATTTCAGGGATTTTCTTATAAAGCGTAATCGTCCAGGATTGCCAAAAAGATTAAAAGGGGCCAAATTGTATGTACGTATGCGAATACGAAATATATGTATACGAAAAGTGTTTAAAGTAAGTGCCAAGTTCTATTAACGTTTCTTACAAAAAAATATATTTTCTGATTTTTATTTTGTTTTCGAAATTTCGAAACTTCATTTAGTTTTCGTTTAATTTGTATGTGGTTGCCTTATTAAGACCAATAAAGGATTTACATTACTGCAATAAGTAAATCCATCAACGATTCATTAAAGTGGTGAGATGATTATGGTGTACTTTAATTATTTAAAACATTAAACAGTAAAGTTTAAACGACTAGCAACAAACTACATGACACGTTGACGCGTTATTTGGCTACGTCTGTTTTGTTTGTAACTATGCACTCAGTTTCAATTCAATGGCAATTAGACCTTGGCTTCTATTTAGATATTGGGATGGCGATTAGGGTACAAATGATGGTGTAATACATAATTTAGAGTAACTTCATGTTACCTGAGTCGCCTCGATTAGGTTAGGTTGTTTGAAAACTTCTTTGTGACCGCCCATAGTCTATATAGCTTAACAGATGTTGAAGTATCATTTGTGGTAGATTTGTCTTCGTCGTCGTATAGTCATATAGGCAATAGGTATATTATAAACGACAACTATGCACTGCTATAAGATAAAATTAGATATTTTATCTTATACTTATACTACTATACTAACTTCAGTACAAGACTGTCACGTCGTTTAAACTGTCTCATATATTCAAATACTTTATGAAGGTGGTAGAACCCTTTGTGGTTCGACTCTGGCGGCACCACCGCCACACCTATTTCTACCTAATAACAGCAGCGTTAGGCGCTGTTGTGTTCCGGTTTGAAGGGTGTGGTAAGAGAGATATACTTTTCCGAGGCGTTCCAACTTAGTCCTCAGGGGTAGCGGCGCATCTGTGGCCGACCTCAGGTAGGAATATCTAATCCTATCTGGGGTTGATTACAGATGTCCATGGGCGGCAGTAGCCACTTACCATCAGGTGGACTGCATGCTCGTCTGCTACTCTTATATTATAAAAAAAAAAAAAAATACCTCGTATTCTTCTATGTTCTTATATTTCGGACGGTTGCTACCTGTGGTTATTAGCGATGCCGAACACTCGATAGTTATACTATCGAGAGTTGACCTCGAAAATCAGTTAGAGTATCGATAGTTGAACCAACCATAGGACTAGGAGAAATACTATCGATAGTATCGATAGTATTGGTTGCATCGATACTATTGATAGTCCTATCGATATTCTCGCTATTGCCACACTATCAATAGAGTATGGATAGTAGCATATCGAGCGGCATCACTAGTTACTACTTATAATCCCTGTTTTCGCTGAATTAAACAATGCATTAATGGTATCTTGATCAATTTTACGTGTATTCGATACGGTTACGATATTAGAAGGAAATTTTAGTGTTTAGTCCCAAAATTATAAAGCGCTCTTGTTTCTATCTCTCAACTTATTGTTTTAATAAACAAATATTTTTCCATTTAGATAGTTATGCTACTTATATATTTTTACGTTATACCTTGAAACAATTATGTAAATATTAAATAAAATGTAGCTTCTTTCAAACTTTATTACACCCTGCGCATTGTATTATGTATATCATGAGCCCTATTTTCTGCCTTCGTTGCCCTATACCAGTCCCTTACCTCCATAATTTAGTTTTATTGGCCTTTTTCTTTCCCCTCACTTGTGCATGTCGCAGCCTATACATTTGTACAGGCCTTCAATGTATTGATTTTAAACGCAAACTCCTTGCTTGAAGAAACAAACCTAACGTCAAGTTATGCATCGTAGTTTATGTCAAAATCCCGTTGTTGTTTGTGATTGTAAATTAATAAAAGTCGTAGAAATTCTTAAATAAATTTTAGGTGCTCGATACCGCCCGTTACAGTGTTGAAAAGTTAATGCGTTAGCGGTTTATAAAAGGAATTGCTGACTGTTACAGGAAGTCAAATATTGCTATACTCAATATTGCCAATAGCAGAGTTGACTATTTATGAAACAGGAGACGTGCATGTGCATTTGAGTGATCTTAAAAGCAGTAAGGTCAATGGAGTAAAGTCAGTATATTTCGTGAGTTAAAGGTTAAACAATACAATGTTCGCCGCCGGCGCGGTAGCGCGTGCTCCTCTTTGCATAATTCATTGATCGGTGTCATTGCTGTTCAGGTCGGCGGTTACGAACGTTGTTTATCTGAATTTTAAATCTTTCCATTTGAAGCACGTCTTGACGTCAAGCAGCATTTTTAACTTGATTTTACTTTTCGTGAATCATATCTTTCGACCATATTTTTCATTTCCCTTTCTTTACAAAAATGTAACACTTCGGTTGATTTCATATCCTGTTTATTCTTCGATCAACAATAAGTGTTTATTACTCCCATGTCGATTGCTTATCGTCTCAATGAGTGCCACATTTCAACGCCATCCATTATATCATTTGTTTGAGTAAAAAAATATTTGTATATTCTAAGCTCTACCTACTTTAAATTCCTAATTAGCTAATTTGTATGAGTAATTTGTGATATTGATTCTAACATTGATTAATAATCGAATGATAATTTATTATTTGCGATCCTCGACCACTTAAAAAAATATCCGAGAATTATACATTTCCTGCCCTTTTCGTCCTACATTTAACCTACGACATATTTTAACAATTTTCCTTATTTTGTTCGTCGTTCGTGTGAAAATCAAAGATAACAAGAATACTTTGTTTTTTATTCTTATTATGCTGTAATTATTACTTACTACATAGTAACTGATGTCTTGTTTATATAGTCACAAATCTTAAAACATTTTCTTGGCGATTCAAAAATAAGGTCGCATACTATTATATGTTGTTCAATTTTGGTAGAATGTAATAATCTTATCTTTAAACATTTTTGCTTGGTAGCAGCGATCTTCACGGCTATGGCTTTCAACTTGGTCCTCACTGTAGCATCACACTACGCATAGGATTTGAGCCCTATTTGACTTCTAAAATTAGGCGGACTTTATAACCGCCTGTCGCATTAATCTCACAAAAAGTATTTGTGTGGATCAACTAAGCATTCTTCACCATTTTAATACAAAGAGTAGTAATATATTTTTTTATTGGTCATAAAATAGATGACTGCAAATATGATAAACAACAATATAAGTAAAAGGAAAAGTAAGAAATACATGCTATTTATTTACATGGTACATCTTTATATATATATTTCTTATGTGCTCATCCTAAACGACTGGACCGATTTTGATGAAATTTGTTGTGTATGTTCAAGGGGACTTGAGAATGGTTTAGATTCACAATTTAGTCCGTGGAAAAAGGTTTTTTTAATTAATTTTTAATTCGTAAGTAGTTGTTGATTTTGGAATGTTTCACATTGGATTCGACAGACTTCGCTACCATCGCAGTTTCAAATATTCTATCTATTTTTCAAACCCGTAAGTGTTAAGGGTTGTTCACCCTTAACATTTTTTTTATTTATATGGCAACACAACGTTTGCCGGGTCATCTAGTATTTAAGTAAATCTGAAATCATGAAATATCACTTATATGCGTGTCTGTTTATTATTTGATGACGTGTTACATCAATGTGACTTTAATACATTGCTGTAATTCGTCCTCCTCAATAACAGGAAAATTTACCTGCACGTATGTTTTAAAAATGGCAGAACCTTTCGTGTTTTTCCTGCGACGGCGCCACACCCACAATTATTTCTGGCTTAACTTATTGCAACGTGCTTTTGTGTAGTGGTTTGAATAATGTAGTAAGGTAGAGACACACATATCTAACTTAGTGCTCACGAGAACCTATTAAAGCATGTGTAGCTGACCTTAAGTAGTACTCAAATATTTGAGGTTTTTTACATTCTACAGATGTCCATGGGCAGAACTCTTACCATCACACTTACCATCAAGTGTAGGTGGACTGTCTCAATATTTAGTATGACAATTGTTTATTGCATAGCATGGCATGGCACATTATAGTGATGACGTTTCTAGTTACATAAATAAAATATATAATTTGTCATTCGATTGTTCTATTTAATAGTATCTACTATTATTATTGACCTATCTAGGTCATGTGTAATATATGTATGATTAGTCGATAAAATTGAATAATTCATTCCATGTAGAGTGTGCGCGAATGATCTTTTTTTTTAATATTAGGCAAGTAGAGCTAGTTGTTTGTGATTACAAAGTTCATCTCGATAGCTCTTACGACGTTCGCTCGTTGGACGATAGCGTTCACACGCGAGGGAAAGAAATCGTGTCAATGGCTTATATTATCAAGAATTTTGATTTAATATCTAGAGGCAAGTTAGTTTACCCACGTTATCTTGTGTGGTAACGCCATAGTGAAGATAAAATCAACATTTTGGCTCATATGTACACAGCATATCTTTCTTCATTCCTCGTCACTATCATTTCCTTTTCTACTGCTTATCGCGTTTCGCTTACGAAGTTTTAGTGTTGTTCAACTTTATACCATTTTGTACCGAGATTGCTAATTACGTTGACTGGCTTTTATCGTCGTATGCGTAATTATCATGTAGGTAATTAGGTCAAAGTAAAACTTTATTTTTCACATTTAATTAACTTTGAATTAATGATAAGACTTGCGGCGTATACCTAGTAACAATAGGTATGAAATATTCAAATATGAAATTAAGCAATACCTACTTGACCAGATATTTCTTGCCGTAATCAGGTTTCCTATTTAAATTTCATATTTCGATCTCAATTAGATAAGTGTGGTCTGTGGTGTGATTTGAATCTCTGAAAACGTTTAAAGCTATTGATCGATCTGAATATACTTATTGATGCTACGGCTCCACGTGGAGGAAAGTAAGGCTTCGCTCGTTGTAGGTGCTTTGCATTACAAAATGAAGTAGCGTCGGTGGCGTCTATTGTTGGCGGCATCCCGTTGCCATCTATTATTGACTCGCCGCTGGAGATAGTTGGCGTTGCGCCAGCGCAAACCACGTGTTCGACAGTCACGGGACGAGACATGCGCGCTGGTTTCGGATGCCCCCCGCACACTGTGCCTCGTCGCGGCCGTCTAATGTACTATGCTGCGCCGGTGTTTTATAAAATGCATCAATACGCTCAAAACTTTATGTTTTAGTTATGTCTGAATCGTGCCGTTGAAATTCGGAAATTATAAAATGTCCGCTCTGTTAGGAAGTCTTTATAGGGATCATGTACAGTGTATAAACATGGTCAATGTAGTTAGTAAATGAGAAACAATGGTTAGAGGTCTAGAACGGTGGTTATAGAGTCGTGCCCGTGCGGATAGACAGAGGACGCTTAAGTGAACTGAAGTTTTTTTGCTTGTTATAGCCGAAAAACCAGATAAGTGTTCGTCTAAAATGAAAAAGGAGAGCGGCGCGAAAGTGGTGGGATGCAGCAACGGGCACGCGAGCACTCCGAACGTGCGCGCGGACGACGAGGGCGGTGGAAGCGTGGCGCCCCCGCGCGTCTCGTACGCGGCCGCCGCGCGCAAGGCTCCCTCGCCGCAGACCAATAACACGCCACCGATGTTTCCGCCCAATACAGGTCCATTTATTTACATCGTTGTTTTCACACGCACCACTTCTAAGTAAATAATGCTGTAGAACGTATCTATTCTCCGCGGAAATTCACTGTTATCAAATCTCCTTATTTCTAACGTCGTCAATTATTTACTCGGGTACTACAACTATCTCTAAATAATATTTTTTCAAATTCATCTCACTAAATAGTAGTAAGTGAATATACTTAATAAAAGAGTAAATACACAAAACCTATAGGTATTTGAGCTAATAACTGGAGTAACTGTCAAAATCTTAAATGTAGGAATTAACAGAAAATAAATAAAGCTCTTGCGCCAAGCTATCTACCTAAAATTTAACACTTAATTGGATTTGACTGGACTGTAGCAAATTGTTCTGCCACCGAACCATGACTAAACGGCCGATTCCTAAACTAAATTGTAAATTTGAATTACTAAATTACTCTTGTGACAATGCTGCTAAATTTATCGGGGTATTGTTTAAAATGCATGCATTACACGATAATAGGTTTACTATTTATTAATACTATAGTCATTTAAGACTCCAGTCTTACTATAAAAAGCGTAACTGATCACACTGAGCCACATTCTTAATTACTTCCTTGATTAACTATTAAAATATGTAGGTAAATAGTAATCTTTAAGTAGAAATTATTTTATTAACGTAATCTGTCAATTAAATGGAATATTATTATTTTTACAGAAAGCCAGAAATCCAAGAACAGTAACGATAAGACACCTCAAACAAAACCTGCCAGTCCTACAGTGAAAGTGAACGGAGAGACAAAAATGTCGAACGATAATGATAGTAAAAAAAATATTTTAGGTACCAAAGAACCAATATTAAACGGCACTGAGAATACACATGGAATTTGTATCAATGGCAATCCAAAAAAAAGTTCAGATTGTGATATTAGTAGTAGTGATAATACTAAATTAGTTTCTAATGGAGTTAATAGTGATTCAGATGATACAAAATCAAGTAAGTCTGATGAGGGGCACGATATGTTATCTAGCGATTGCACTAATGTGGCAACGGAAACAAAAGTAAGTGGGAAAAAGAAAGAAAAGAAGATTATTTTGATGGACAAAGGCAGCGAACCGGAAAAGAAAAAAAGTACTACCGAAAACAACAGCATGGAGGGTAAGAAAGAGACTGAAAAAACAAAGAAGTCGGATAATGAGTCCGAGAAAGTAAACGGCGAAGCCACCGTTGTGGTTAATGGTGATAAGGAGAGAGAATCGTCTCCAAGTGAGGATGGCGACGAGAAGAAGCGAGACGCTGAAGTCGTTTTCATTCAGGATATGGGATTCACTGTTAAGATAGTGAGTCCTGGAGCCGAGCCTTTAGATATACAGGTAATTCGCACAAAGCTAATTTATTAAATTATAATTGCGATGAAGTTTTTCTCATCCAAATTGGCTGCGATTTAAACAAAATGGTCAAATTAATATAATTGTAGAATTATGCTCATTTATTACGGTAGTTTGTCGGACCGGAAAACTAATTACGACTGAAAGTATACTTAGCCCAAAAGATGTATGGAAACCTTAATTCAACGTATTAGAGATTAAAGTACATTGTATTTTATGTTTAGCAATTTAACAATTAAATTTAAATAATTATTTTAATTAGTTGATTACTTTTACATTTTAAAGTGATTAAACAATAGATTAAATATGTATGAGTGTGAAAAGGACAACAATAATAATATAAGTGAAATAATACATAGGCATTTGTGACATGTGAAATGGTTGTTATTAGCAAATAAAATCTGTTTATTCCATTGTAGGTATCTAGTATGGAACTCGTGCAAGAAATTCACCAAGTTTTAATGGATCGAGAGGACACGTGTCACAGGACTTGTTTCTCCTTGCAACTAGATGGCGTTACTTTGGATAATTTTGCTGAGTTGAAGAATATTGAGGGGCTGAAAGAAGGTTCAGTTATAAAGGTGAATATGTTGATAAAATATGTTTTGGTACTAAAGGTGTGCCAATTAATATGTAAAATAGTTGTTTTTTTTTTTTATAAAAATAACAGTGCAAAATATATATAGAGTGTCTTCATCCTTATCTCATGAATGTTGACGACATTTTGTTAGTGTTTTCACCATTATATTGTGCGGTTTATGATAGTTTAAGTATTATATAGCTATAGACAACCCACTCACTACTTACAAGAGTACTTAAGCATACATTATGTAAAGGTAGTTTGAACTGTGTTAATTTACTATTTTACATCAAATATATTCACTATTTATCCATATTCTATCTACTACTATCAGTAATGAACAGGACACTATTGAATAGAAAAGTACAGGTTTCGTTTCTGTCCTACGTTCTGTAACATCTTCTCTCACCATAAAAGTATTTCATTGCAAAATAATTTCTTAGTACATACCTATAAAGAGGAAGAAGACTTTGTACCCTTATATAAGATAAGATACAAAGTATTTTACTGTTGTTGACAGGTTGTGGAAGAACCATATACGATGCGCGAAGCCCGTATCCACGTGCGCCATGTTCGTGACCTGCTCAAATCCATCGACTATGTCGACGCTTATGCTGGTCAAGAGTGCAGCTCCCTGGCTTTCCTCAACGTCATCACACAGGGAGATATTTTAGGTGAGATCATATTATGCTCAAGTTCCATCTTGTTGATCTTGTGAGGGACTGCAGGATATCCCCAAAATAATATAGATAGTAAAAAATCTTTTACCAACAATTACGCACATTATAAATTTTTCTTTACTATCGGGCCACTATCCGTCTATTTGGAAGAAAGCCTTTGTGCGACCTCTTCCTAAAGTCTCAACTCCTTCCCTACCAAATCACTATCGCCCAATCTCTATACTTCCATTCCTTTCTAAAGTTTTGGAAGTCTGTGTTCACAAGCAACTTTCCTATTTTGTGTGTAACCATAACCTACTGAGCGTATATCAGTTTGGGTTCCGTCCTGGTCATAGCACCACTTCTGCATTGATCAAAATCACTGATGTTCTAAGACGGGCCATGGATAACAGAATGGTCACAGTAATGGTGCTAATTGACTTTTCAAACGCTTTTAACACAGTCGACCACGATATTCTCCTTTCCATCCTTTCGCACTTAAATTTCGCCCCATGTACCCTTAAGTGGTTTGCGTCATATCTTCGCGACCGTCAGCAGGCAGTTCGTCTAGAGCGCAAGAGCTCTAAGTGGGCTGACCTTACTGCTGGTGTTCCGCAAGGCGGTATACTTTCTCCTTTATTATTTTCGTTATACATTAACTCCATCACTTCACTTATTAACTGTTCGTATCATCTATATGCTGATGATTTACAATTATATGTGCAGACAAGTATCGGTGAAGTTGACAAAGCTATTCAGGCTATCAACAGTAACTTACAGGCTGTGAAGGATTGGTCTAGTCAGTATGGCGTTTCTGTTAATCCCTTGAAGTGTCAGGCCATTATAGTAGGTAGTTCGAGACTGCTGTCTAAAGTCGACTTTGCGAATTTACCCGCTATTACATATGACAATATCACTATTCCTCTGTGCAATGCCGTGAAAAACCTTGGGTTTGTCATTGATAGTAGTTGAGCTGGCGAATGCAAGTCACCGAGCTGAGCCGAAAAGTAAATGCCACGCTACAATGCCTATATCGGCTTAAAAATTTTCTGCCGCACAGAACTAAGTTGCGCTAATTCACAGTCTCGTTCTGCCTGTTATTGATTACGCGGATGTGTGTTATCCAGACCTGACGGATGAATTTCTTGATAAGCTAGAGCGCCTTCTTAATAATTGTATCCGATTTATTTTCAACCTACGTAAGTATGATCATATCTCTAAATATAGACGTCAGCTTAAATGGCTAACTATTCGTCAAAGGCGTAACTCTAGAATTCTCCTGGTTCTGTATTCTATTTTACATGATCCAGCTTCTCCTTCGTATCTAAAGGAAAATTTTCAGTTTCACTGTTCGTTTCACGGCAGTGGACTACGTTCGTCCAGAATTCTTAAAGTCAATATTCCACCGCATAATAGTGTTTTTTTCCAGTATTCCTTCACAGTACAGGCGATACTACTTTGGAACGCCCTGCCCGAAAACATTAGGAAAGCCACTTGTAGGAATACCTTCAAGAGAATGGTTCGGGAGCATTATTTACGTATGTCCTCCAATACTTGAGTCTATCAACTTTCCTTAATTCACTGTGTTGTATATATTTATTTGTATATATTATATTTTTATTATATATTTATATATTATTTATATTTATTTATAATTATTATATGTAGATATTGTATGTTTTTTCCATAGTTGTATTTCTTGATATTTTATCATTACTGCTAACGTTTATGCCTACCACATGCTATCGCCATCACCCAGGGTCGACTGGCAGAGAATGCCATTAGGCATTAAGTTTACCCTTTGTAACCCTTAGTTTAAGGTGTACAAAAATAAATAAATAAAAATAAAAAAATAAATAATATCATATGATAATCATTTACAATATTTTGTAATTGTAACATTTTTATGGTCTCGTCGCTCTTCTATATTCGACGGTGGTAGAACCCTACGTGGTTTGTGTTAAAAGGCGTCGTCGTTACATCAAATTCTGCCGTATGACAGCAGTGTTAAGTGATGCGGTATTCTGATTTTAAGGGCGTGAAAAGGGAGACGCAAATACGAGCACTCCCAAAAAGGAATTACAACACATCTGTGGGTGACCTTAGGTAGGACTCCAATCCTATCTGGGACTGATTACAAATATCCATGGATGGCAGATGCCCCATACAATCAGGAGAAAGATAACAAAAAATGTTGAAAGTGGCAACAATGCAAAAAAATAATATATTTATTTTTATTTACAGAAAAGAAGAAATCTCGTCCTGAAAGCGTCGATTGCACTCCGCCTGACTATATAATGCCGGGCAGTACTGAGCGGCCCCTGCTACCTCTGCACCCTGGTCTTACAAAGGAGAACAAAGCACCACAGTGCTTGAAGGTAATAAAAATAATTAATTAATTACTCATAAATCCTTTATAAGCAATAAACTTAGAATATATACACTTAATTAATATTTCTTCGTATTACTTTATAATTGTTGTGTAAATGACGTAAAAACGAGATAATTAGCAGTCATTATTACCGTAAATTGTGTTTGTGTTGTTGCTTATGTTAAATATATAGAATAATAAATTTACGATCCGTATCTCCCAGTGGTCTGAATTTTTGGTTATGCAGAGTTTAGAGTTAAATTTTCAGCTAGGTAGATATATTTATGCGTAATCATGGCACAAACATAAAACAGGACATGTTTGTGTGGGGCTTTCAAGGGAAATTGTTGTTCTTCGTCTCCAGAGTTACTACCGCCACCCCTATTTTCGCCTTGTTACGGAGAGTTGTTAAGCGCTGTTGTGTGTTTGTAGGGTGTGACAAGGGAGATATACGAAACATATCTACGTAGTCCTCAGGGATAGCAACGTATCTGTGGCAGACAGTAAGAAGGTTTCAAATGTTTAAGTTTGATTTTAGATGCCCATAAGTGGCAATGGCCTAGATAATATCAGGTGGACTGGATGCTCATTTGCTCCTTCGATCTTATTTTTTTTTCCTTAAGGCATAACCGGCACGCTCTAAAAACGCATCTATTTTTGTGCCTTCAAAGCCGGCGAGACACCAACGATTCCCCAGGTGCTGCAAATGCCAATAGGCGGCTATTTCGCTACGTTCATGACTAGGTTTTATTTTACAACGTCTAGCATACTTGACTCGTAGTATGTGATAATCAACGTAATAAAATCTATATGTAAACCATTTGTCATATCTATTTTTTGTTTTATAACAGGAACGATAAGCACTGTATTGTTTTGATTTGAAGGGTGTGGCTAGGGAGAGGCACTGTCGCGAGGTACTTCAACTTTGTCTTCAGGTTTATGCCGTAGCAACGGATTTGTGACTGATCCCATAGAGTACTGCAATTCAATTGAGAGATTATTTCAGGTGTCTATTGCGGCAGTAATCATTTGCCATGATACATTGGCTTACATGCGATGATAGTCAACTGCTATTTTGTGGTTTGAAGATTGTGGTTTAAAACACAAGCCATTTGACCTGAATTCTTCTGAAGGGATAGAAATGTATGGTTCCAATTGTATTCACCATTAGGCCATAGTATAGTAGTAGGCCACGGTGGCAAAGTGCTGGTAGACTTCAACTATTTATTTGCATGAAGTACCTTTGCATCGAAACGGAAAGGTGTAGGTGCAGTTTGACTTATTGGCGAGTATATTGGTCTTTATGAATGGATCCCTGATCGGCTTCAGATAGAACCTCTGTTTAATATGGAGTTGGCTACACATGTTCATGAGCTTACCATTAGGTGGACACTTCACTTGTTGGCTATTTCAATCTTATAAAATATACTTGTAGCTTTCTTGCAAGAAAATATTTTTTTTTGTATGTGAAAAGTACCAAATGGAATATGATATTTCATATTCATTACAATCTAGCCTATTCAAAGAGTAATGAGTAATTCTACACTAACCTAAACTGCTAAATAATCATAAATTGAACAAAGCCTTTACAGTGCATTTCTTTGTTCTAACATATTAAGGTAAAAAATAATTAAAAAACAATGTGAGCCGTCACGGGACGCCTGGCAGATGTGAAACATCGACATTATTTTGTAAAAGTAATATGCAGAAAAGAACATATTGTGATAGGAACTAAATATGTCATAATGATAAAATAAAATATTACGATTTTTGCGCATGGCGACACACCGTACACACTACTGCATATAGACTGTATATATATACCATCGTATAGCGTGGCGCGCGCCACGGCATGCGTCGCCACGCCAGAAATCGGTTTTACGTGCGGCTATAGATGTTTCACATCAAAAAACATATACGGTCGAATTGAGCTACCTCCTCCTTCTTTTTTAAACCTGTTAATAAAATACGGTCGTTCCCCCCAGGTGCTGACGACGTCGGGCTGGAACCCGCCGCCGGGCCCGCGCAAGATGTGCGGCGACCTGCTCTACCTGCACGTGGCCACGCTCGAGGACCGCCACTTCCACATCACCGCGTGCCCCAGGGGATTCTACCTCAATCAGTTAGTGTTGTTTGCTGAACGTTTGTTTTATAATTAGATTGTTGCGACATCGCTACGCTTAGTCCTGCCTTCTTGGAGCGATATACAAAAAATGTATTTTTGATTAGATGAAGTGATGTAACAAAATTGTTTATATTGTCACTGGGAAAGCTAAAAGTGTAACATGCAAAAAGACTGTTTTGTTTGTTAAACTTTTAGCCATTCTAGTGACGATATGAGGGTATGACGTAGCTAGCTGTAACAGCTACGCTATAACCTTTAGATTACACTAAAAAAACACGAGGGCAATAACTACTGTAATAAAGTCACCTTAAGTTGTATCCTGCACCATCAACGTTGAACAAAAATATCAATATATTTTTTGAAATGCATTATGCAGTGTTCCTTGCATAGGTTTGTACTTTGTACTGTAGAGAGCTATTTTCATAATAACAAGTATTGAAATTGTTACAATTTAACATGACCAGATCCACCGAAGAAGTGTTCAACCCGCGCCCCTCGAACCCGTCCCTGCTGTGCCACTCGCTGATCGAGCTGCTGAGCATCGTGTCGCCGGCGTTCAAGCGCAACTTCGCGCTCGTGCAGAAGCGCCGCATGCAGAAGCACCCGTTCGAGCGCGTCGCCACGCCCTATCAGCTGTACCAGTGGGCGTCGCCCATGCTCGACCACACTGTCGACGCGATACGCGCTGAGGATAGTGAGTAACGGCTCTCTTTTTTGGCGTTGTTTCGGTGATGTACCTCAGTAGTTTTAGGGTTTCTCAAAATAATAAATTTTAATACATATTTGCAAAGGTACAAGCGATCGTCAGAAATATTTCGACTATTGACAGTTATATCTATATCGAAATGATGTAGCTATGTATACGCAAGTAGCTTGTACAGCGGTTACATCAAACAATTCACTTGCAGTTCAGTTAAACGTCTAAACATAATTATGATGTGATAATGACTAATGTATTAATTAGTAAATTTACCCGACGATATAGATTTTTGCATGAAATCACGACCCAAATGAACAAAAAAGGAATTATGTAAATAAAGGAAACTTTAACTTGTATTTATTTAGCCATTTTCTTTAGTTGGCACAAGTTACTGTGTATTAACAAAGTGATTAAGGACTGATTTGAGAAAAAATAATCAAAACGTCTATTACCTATTAAATCATTATGTCATATGAACGACGATTTAGACAAATTTAAAATGGTTAAATATTCACTCGCGTGAACCGTTCTATGCTACCTCTAACGTGTGTACGTGTGTATGCAGCGTTCTCGTCGAAGCTGGGCTACGAGGAGCACATCCCGGGGCAGACGCGCGACTGGAACGAGGAGCTGCAGACCACGCGCGAGCTGCCGCGCGGCACGCTGCCCGAGCGCTTGCTCCGCGAGCGTGCCATATTCAAGGTGCGTATCTATACGTTATGTATGTGTGTATAGTCCGCACCAAACTTCTAGTCCGCTCTGAAGTTGTTGCGCGCAAGTGTAGTCAGAGAGCCGATGCGGTCGAACACAACTACAAGAATATACTCCGTAGACACGTAAGGGCACACTAACGCAGCTATGTACCCGTGGGCGAGAGCGGGCAGCGATCGGGGTCCGGGGGATGCCGCGCTATCTTCGTCCCGCTAATATCTACAATTTGTTGTTGCGATGCAACTCGTTTCTATATTCAGAGCGAATTAGAAGTTTGGCATGATCTCTACGTCACTTGCTCCTATTATGTTGCGTTCTCATGATGTCGATTTTTACGCTCGGGTATTTTATCGACATCCATGCACACGGTAGCGTATCAGTGAAGACCTAAAAAATAAATATATTATAAAAAAGGCAATTAAATTAAAAGAAACACTTAATATTAACATTAATGGGTAAATGAATGAGAGAACATGAACATAACATTTCTACTATCTCTACAAACAGGTGCACAGTGACTTCGTGGCAGCGGCCACGCGTGGCGCGATGGCGGTGGTGGACGGCAACGTGATGGCCATCAACCCTGGCGAGGAGCCCAAGATGCAGATGTTCATCTGGAACAACATATTCTTCTCGCTCGGCTTCGACGTGCGCGATCATTATAAGGACCTCGGCGGTGACGCCGCTGCCTTCGTTGCTCCGGTAAACAGTATAAACACTACACGTTCATGTTTGTAATACTACCGTCTATATGTTATTGGTGTCCAATTGGAATCAGTTTTGGTGACCAGATAAGGTTTTAATTAAATATAAACTATTCAATGCCTTTAAATACATAAGCCATCAGTTCAATTACTGCATTAAGCTGAAAGCCGCGTTTATAACTTGCATGTTAATGTTTGTGTTACGGGAAGTTCACACGCTTAGTAGATCAGAAATTTATTTTCGACGTCTTTATCATAATAAAGACATACATATAACCAATGCAAGGATAAACTTTGTCAGCCTTTAATAATATGGTACGCTTAGCAAAATTAGTTACTGTGTTGCTAACTGGCTATGTGTGGGCCACTCGTCTTTTTATTGAACAACCTGGTTTGCAGTAACATGGTAGAGAATAACAGGCCTCTCTAGTTATGGAGAGAGACTGATGCTCAGCCTAAGCTGGGCTAAACCTCAAACTGCAACTCTATTTATGTTATTAGTAGTAAGTAGTTGAGGTGTGGCCGTCAACCGCCAAGTGCATATTTGAGTATTCTAGCCCTGCTTAATTGTGACAGGTGGTCCGATGTCCAGCAGTGAGAAGCAGTGGCCAGTGGAAAAACTTAACTATTAATATTCTTCCAGCGTAACGACCTGCAAGGCGTGCGCGTGTACAGCGCGGTGGACACAGCGGGGCTGCACACGCTGGGCACCGTGGTGGTGGACTACCGCGGATACCGCGTCACCGCGCAGTCCATCATCCCCGGCATCCTCGAGAAGGAGCAGGAGCAGAGCGTCGTGTACGGCAGCATCGACTTCGGCACCACTGTGCTGTCGCACCCTAAGTATATGGAGCTTGTGAGTATCGATTATTATTGAGTTGATATTATTTCTAGGTCCAAAGATGATATGTTGTGTAAATGCTATTTTCGTCTCTGCTTTACGATAATTTTATAACTCTTCTTAACAGTTTCATTTAAGTTGACTGTACCAAGTTTGAACTAAAATTATTAAATTCTATTAGGACTTAGATTTCACAATGAATTATAATAGTAACTATTCTTGAATAGTACAAAGTTTAATAGTTTTATTATTTGCCTCAAACTTTCTTTATCATATTTATAATACGGATTTATACACTTGGTGACATAGACATGCTGTAGCAAATATGCCAAAAAACATTATACTACTTAAGGACATAAATAAGTAGATATTTATAACATACAAACAAATCAAATTAAGTTGCTGTAACGTTTGCGTTTGAGAAAATATTTCAATTTGTTTTTAGGGTGCGACGAAGTTGCGCGCGCTGATGTAACACATAATTTTGTTTGCAGAATTTATTAAAAAAATGCCATATTTATTCGTCTTTGCTGTCATGTAAATGTTTACTTTACCTTTGTTTCCAGTTGAGCAAAGCCGGTCAACAGCTGAAGATAATGCCGCACTCGGTGATCAGCGCGAACGGGGATACAGTGGAGCTGTGCTCCAGCGTGGAGTGCAAGGGGATCATCGGCAACGACGGCCGCCACTACATCCTCGATCTGTTGCGCACTTTCCCGCCTGATGTCAACTTTTTGCAATGTAAGAATATTTTATTGCACTTGAAGTATTTTTAAATAGATAGTCTCAAATGGTTAACAAATTTTTTTTTTGTTAGCAAATCAATATTATTTTCTTGTTTGGGAGTTATTGACACCTTAATTTTAAAATCCTTAGATTTAAAAATCCTTAAGACTTCCAATGTGAAATTTTCTATAATATTAAAAGGCTATAAATCTTTGAATCTGATTAGACCACAGCGTCATATTTTTTATCTTATATTCATTATATTATATAGCATTATATTCTTTATTCTTGAGTGAAGAAAGTCCAGGAGCTTCACATAAAATTAAAAACTATATAATTTTTTTTACAGTGGAGGATGATGAACTAAGGGAAGATATCAAATCGATGGGTTTCCCGATCATTCACAAACATAAACTGTGTTGCTTGAGGCAGGAGTTAGTTGATAGTTTTGTCGAGTAAGTAATTTTACTTTGATTCTACTACTAGTCTACATCGTTACATAAATATCAAAATTCGAAAAACTAATTGGTTGTTATCTTTTAGGGCCCGTTACTTCATGTTCATTAGATATGCAGCGTTTCACTTACAACAGTTAAGTGCGAAGCGTCAAAATAAAAACACAGAACAAAAGGCAATTGAAGATAAAGATACTGAAAAGAAAGAGGTTGCCAAAGAGACTGAAACTAAAGAGGTCAAGCGAGACAGCAAGAGTCCAGAAAAGGATACTAAAGATAAGAAACAAAAGAAAGAAGAAAAGGAAAAAGCGAAAGCAGAAGCTAAAGATAAAGTAGAAGTTAAAGATAAAGTAGAAGCTAAAGAAAAAGTAGAAGTTAAAGAAGATAGTAAGAAAGAGACCGACACAAATAAGGAGGAATCGAAAGGTGACAAAGATAAGGAAGAGGAGATATTATTGAATGAGAATTACTCTGAAATAGACACGGATGTCGCCAAAAAGATAGTAGAGAGCATTACTGATTCAATCTGCAGTGGAGACAAACAAGAGAATGATTGTAAGTTTATTATTATATTTCTCTCCTATTGCTGACTTTAAGTTGCTTCTTGTAAATTATGAGATACCATCTTGTCCTTGTTAAGAATGAGATATAAACGCGTTATTGTTTAATTGTGAGGCGTTTCAACCCATTGCATTATTGTTTATTATTTCATCTTTTTAATTAAATCTATGCTCACTGACAGCCTGTAGCTTAAAGTAATGGATAAAAAGCGCAAATTATTGAACAGGAGATCTCACTTCTTTATATAAAAAATAACTGTAATTTAGGTAGACACTCCACTATGTTGAATACTATGACTATATGTTTTCGAAAGGGAGTACGGTAATACATTACATTCTCTAATAGTGATGAAACTACAACGTACGAAATCCGTGGCATTTCATTGCGTGGGGCCTTAAGAATTTTTCGCTCGTTAGTGATGGTATGGTCTTGTCGACCTTTTATTATTTTTCGCTGATTTATACACATTTTTGGTCACTTTTGAGCCCATAGCGCCTCGGACCGGAGTCCCGCGATGTTTTATCAGTACTGCCATCCTATAGTTACGCGACTATTCTCTAAAGCATCTAGGATATCAGCTAGTTTAGAATGGTAGCGTGTTCGCAATTAAAACGTAACGTTAACGCAGCCGGCGAACGTTCCCGCGCAGTGGTGGCGGCGGCGGCGCGCGCGGTGGCCTCGCTCAAGGAGTCGGAGTTCGACGTGCGCTTCAACCCGGACGTGTACTCCGCGGGCATCAAGCACGCCGCCTCGCCTGAACAGCTGGCCAAGCAACGCCATCTGGTGAAGGAGGCCGCTGCTTTCCTGCTCACCACGCAGATACCTGCTTTTGTAAGTTTTATGCTTGATTCGTGATTTCAAGATAATAGTATTAAATTGGTCGCACACATGGTTTCACTCGATTCGTTTGAGTTGGACGAAAGATAATAGTCGAATAAATTTATTGATATGTGTAGATAATATCGTCATTTTAGTGACGGGTAAAAGTTTAATACACAAAGTGATCCCTTTACGTGTTAGACTTTTAGTCTTTCCATTAACGATATAGAGAGAAGTTTTTTAAGTAGTAACAGATAAAGAGAACGAAATCATTGTTGCTAATAGTGAATATATGTATGTTTTTAAATTGTCTATAGGTTAACATAATAACATTATACAAAAAAATCTGTAAAGACTGCTTCATTAGAGACAGAATTTGACAGCTATTTTTTTGCACCTTTCATCCATGTTGGAATAACGGATTATTAAAATGAAATGTGTACGTCAGGTGCGCGAGTGCCTGGAGCACACGTCGGCGCCGATGGACGGCGCGGGGCTGACGGAGGCGCTGCACGCGCGCGGCATCAACGTGCGCTACCTGGGCCGCGTGGCCGCCGCGCTGCGCCCGCACGCGCCGCTGCACTACCTGCACGCCGTCGCCGTCGCCGAGCTGCTGCTGCGCGCCGCCAAGCACCTCTACACCGCGTATCTGCAGGTCAGTGCGCCGCTACTGTGCACGCTGGCAGGTGACAGGGTGTCTAGAGCACACGTCCGCGATGGACGGCGCGGGGCTGACGGAGGCGCTGCACGCGCGCGGCATCAACGTGTATCTACACCGCGTATCTGTAGAGTGAGTGCATTGCCAACTGTACAGGGAAGTACACAAGTGTTTAGGAATCACGTTCTCGTCGATGGACGGCGCGGAACATGAGGAGACAATATGCTGAGACAATATTGGTAATGAGATGCAATGTCGCTATAAAAGCAAACTTCATCGTACTCATTGCCAATATGCATTACCCATTGCCTGTTTCTTTACGATTTCGACGTTATACAGTATGTATAATGTAACCGTAACTTATAGCTTACAATCTTTTCTCCCAAATATAAACCACTCACTTCTTGTTATCAGTCGACCCGAATAAAAATAATATTGTAGGGTATAATTCTATATTCTTCATTATGAACATTAACATTGGGTCAGCAAAATTTTTCAAATCCAATGCTGATCCATATAAAACATTAGACAACGATTTAATTTAATTATTTTTACTAAATCACACATTTTTTGGTTCAGGGATGCGAGGCGATGTGCACCGGTGCCGCAGCGGCTCACTTCCTGAACTGTCTGCTGGGGTCGTGCAGTGCGCCCGTCGCACAGAGCGGGGACGCTCCGGCGCCCGCGAGAGCGCCGCGGACCAGAGGCCGTCGTGCACGCCGCGCACAGCGACACACTTCGCCGACATCGCCCGCCTCGCCGACAACCGACTGGCAGAACCTCACCCCGAAGGCACTGTTCTCGCAGATCAAACAGGAGCTTAAGGTAAGTTCCAAAGTTATGAGATCCTACCATCATCGGCATTCACATATGCCCCGCGGAAAACGTATTTTTTTATACTTTTCGGCATTTTGAAATGTCTATAAAGTATTAATTAGAAAAGTTGAATACTAGTCACTATACCTATTTTTCGACAGATTCATTATTATTATTTAACGAAGTTTAAATCAGTAATTTTTATACAAAGCATTTTTTACTTATATATCACACATTGTACATGAAAATGTTACATAATATTTATTATTTATGTGTTTATTATCTTTAAAAAATCTTTCACTTTTATTTTAGGCTTATTGGGGTTATGAACTTAATGCTGAAAACGTCGACTCCGTCATAGAAAAACATGGTCTTCAGAAAATATCTCTTCTCAGGTAAAAACACGTATTACACTTGTCTTCAAAAAGACAGTTTTTTATTGGAATTTATTGTAATATTTATATATGGTTTTGTAGATCATTCGCGCTGAAAGTAGGTCTGCAAGTGTTATTGCGAGAGTATGACTTCGACAACAAGAATAAAGCTCCCTTCTCGGCGGCGGATATTATGAACATCTTCCCAGTTGTCAAACATATTAATCCAAGGGTAAAAGAATTAATTACTTTTTTCAATAGTATCTGATATATTTTATGTCATACGATAAGAAACATTTCGACATAGTTTTGTGGGTCACATAACATCTTATAAAATAAATGTTTTTTTTGCTTACTAAAGGTTAAGTAAAGATAATATAAACTGTGGCTTTCTTGCGAAGCAAATAAAAAATAATAGTGGGTATGTTTAAAACTCTTAAAATCATTGACGATCGTATTAGATTCAATCGATGACAAATGTACGCTTAACCTAATATCCTTTCCCTTCCAGGCCTCAGACGCCTACAACTTCTACACGACCGGTCAGAACAAGATCCAAGCGGGCGCGGTGTCGGAGGGGCACGAGTTGATAGCGGAGGCGCTCAACCTGCTCAACAACGTGTATGGAGCGATGCACGGCGAGATCGCGCAGTGTCTGCGGATGGTGGCGCGCCTCTGCTACGTCACGGGGGACCACAGGGACGCTATGGCGTACCAACAGAAGGCTGTTTTGATGTCGGAACGCGTCAATGGCATCGATCATCCGTATACTATCACTGAATATGTAAGTTGTATACTATAGAAACTAAAATAATTGCATACTGCAGGAGTCAGAAAATAATCTGTTGGGTTTTGTAGGAATCAATGTTTAATCTTCATATTTAGTAATAAATAAATAGAAGTAACGTTAGGCAACAACAACGATGACAACATATAAACGTAACGTTTATAAGTTGGCAAAATAACATGGCTGTCATTACAGACTGTACACAAACATAAAAAAATGCTTTAAGGAATACAAAAAAGTCGATCTGATTAAATGTAAAATATTAGGCGTTTATTTTTATTATTGGGATGGTCGGAATACCCTGCACAAATATTAGATAACTTTTCGAAATATTTCAACTACGTAAATTACTTTCTCTGAATGAATCATGGTAATTTATTGACAGTAAGACTCTCATCAACTAATTTAATTCATCATTGATTTGATTGAAAGCTTGACAATAGTAAGGTCAGGTTGATGTTTGATGGGTTTATATTAGTTGGAAAGATGCCTGCATACCTGTCCGTCTGTTATAGATTCGTAACTGAACCTCGGCGCCAATTGTTAGGAGCTCTTGGCGACGCTTTTGATGAGCAATAATAGCAAAGAATGATATACTTTATTAGTGTGTATGATGCGGTAAAAATAGGACCGGCATTAGCAAAATCACAATTTGATTTTCATTTTATAAATAAAAGAGTGAGAACTATAATTAAACAATAATAATGTCTCATATAGTTTTTATAGAACTTTTTTAAATACATTATTTATATACACGGTTAGTATGCAATGTAGAACAAGTAGATGCAAGCGATAAATAGACGGGACATGAGTATTGTTTTATTATTTAAGTAAATATTACGACTAAATGTGAGAGAAATATAGAATCTTTTATGTAGCAGTTCAAGTCAGTACAACTTTTAACTATTAAACAAAACGCTTACCATACCATATAATATTTTTTTCTAATAGAATTAACCGTACCATGAAAATTTAGGTTTCATTGTAAATTTCTTTTTTTTTAAATTTACTACATGCAGCACTTGTTTGTTATGATTAATGTTAATAAATCATTTTGTTGTCAACCTCTAGTCTCACTTGGCGCTGTACTGCTTCGCGAACGGGCAAGTGAGCACGGCGCTGAAGCTGCTGTACCGCGCGCGCTACCTCGCGCTGCTCGTCTGTGGGGAGAACCATCCGGAGATGGCTTTGCTTGATGTAAGTGGATTTACATTGTTATATTTTAGTTTTTAGATAAGAACATTCCTTGTGGTAGGGATAAGGGGATCGGGGGATTTTTCTTTTAAAATAAAATTTTAATGTAAGTTTATGCTGTTGCTTAATTAAATTTAACTTAAATTGTTTGCTAGGTTCGAAATTTACGATAATGTTAATTTATTTTTGCGCTTACATGGCTAGACTTATCAACGAGTGTAAATTGCATGACTTAAAAATATGACTATCAATATCAATAGGATTGTAAAATAATGTGTTTGAATTGCTGATAGATAATTTTTAATGTAAAAGTATACATTTTGTTCATTGATTTTAAAAGTAAGTTTTGTATGTAATTTTTGATAACTGATAACTATCTTTCAAAGATACTAAGCAGACTATTAAATCGTTATATTAAATGCTTTGATTCATTATCCTTCACATTGGAACGAGAGCTTTATTATAAGGTCACGTTATAAGAGCTATGTATGTCCTCGCAGAGCAACATCGCGCTGATCCTGCACGCGGTGGGCGAGTACGAGCTGTCGCTGCGGTTCGCGGAGCGCGCGCTGCGCGTGACGGCGGGCACGCACGGCGCGCGCTCGCTGAAGGCGGCCGTCGCGCGCCACCTGCTCGCGCGCACGCTCTCCTGCCTCGGCGACTTCCGCGCCGCGCTCGCGCACGAGAAGGAGACATACTCCATATACAAGCAGCTGGTGTGTAACACATTAAAGATGGTAGTAATTGAAGGTGGTAGAACCCTTTGTCGTTCGACTCCGGCAGCACCACCACCACACCTATTTCTACCTAATAACAACAGTGTTAGGCGCTGCTGTGTTCCGTTTTGAAGGGTGTGGTAAGGGAGACAGACTTTTCCGAGGTGTTTTAGCTTAGTCCTCAGGGGTAGCGGCGCATCTATGGCTGACCTCAGGTGGGAATATCTAATCCTATATTATAAAAAAACACCAAAGATTAAGAAATCAAATAATAATTAAATAGATAGGTGTATAAAGCGTATGTTGTGATGATTTGTATACAAAATCTTTCATTGCGCTTTACACTGAAACCACGTAGAATTTATTATCGTTTGGCATATATTTCAGAACCCCATATCCAATCTGTTAGTACTATATTAAAGTTTATTGTCTTTGAACCGCATCTATCTGAGATCTAGCAAGGACACTATTATAGTGCACTAGTGGCCAATGTTAAAATGTTATTTTCTTCACTTTTAAAGCACTATTCACTTTTTTGATATTCCTTTCGGTATATTTACTGTTTCATTACAATAGGAATTTGCATAACATAGTTACTTATTAAATAGCCGTAAACTGTTTAGACACTGGTGGTTACTACGATTACACGGGTCCCACAGATTTTTTAATCACAAATATTTTCGGGTTAAAATTTATTTCTTGATTTTTCTAAAAAAAAACTTCATATTGGCATCTCGTATATTATGACATCATTAAAGTTCAAGCTATTAAATTGGCGTTCTTATCACATTCCAGCTAGGCGAGAAGCACGAGAAGACCCGCGAGTCGTCGGAGTGCCTGCGCCACCTGACGCAGCAGGCGGTGGTGCTGCAGAAGCGGCTCGCGGAGGCGTACGCGCGCTCGCCCGCCGCGCCGCAGCCGCCGCTCGCGCCGCTGCACATCCAGCCGCCCGCGATGGCCTCCGTCATCGATATGCTCAACCTGATCAACGGCATACTCTTCGTGCAGATTAGGTATAGTGCAAAATCAAACTATTCTTTATACGACGTTCATGCTACTTTATATAGTCTTGAGCAACTTGGCGAAAATTTCCAAATATGTGAGCTACGCACGACTACAGGCGCATAACCATGGAATCGTGTTGAAAAATCTATACCCTGCAGTGAATGGACGAATACCGTGCCGAGTACAGATTTATCCCTAAGTCGGTTATCCACATTCTCGTACGAGCGTCTTTTCGTCTATATTTGGTGAGTATGTACATGTTGCACTCCTAGTTGTTACGCAATTGTGTGAATAACGAGTCGCTCGCGCCACTGCACATCTAGCCTGCGATGGCCTCCGTCATCGATATGCTCAACCTCATCAACGGGATACTCTTTGTGCAGATTAGGTATATACTGTATTCAAACACCTTTATACAATACTCTATATATCGTTACTTAGCGGTAAGACCGCCTATTGCATACTGTTTCATCTGTGTATGTATTTTGCTTGTTATTTTAATTCAACTGTAAGTGTGCAATAAAGAGTATTCTATCAATCTATCTATCTACTCATGTTACGTCTATATACTCTCGAGTAACTCATTGAAAAATTACAAATATGTACACCGCGCACGTCTACAGAGACATAATAATTGAAACGTGCTGAAAACCTACCTGAAACCTTGTTCGCTATGTGCTCAAAAGTAATTTAGACCAAAACGTTTTTGAATGAGATTTAGTCCTTCGAGCCGGATCAAATATTATATTTTAAGCATAAAATTGAAATAGCAAATGACTTCTTGTGATAGTAAGGGAGAATAGCCGTTCATGGACGTCTAGTAATAATCAACCATAGATAGTAATTAAGTGCTACTTGCGTCAAACTCGGAAGCATCTGTACTTCTGAGCTTGTCGTACTTCAGATTTTAACCTTGAAGGTTTCACTGCCTTTTAATTATATATCATGTGTATCCTCTACATCTCTACATTGTCTAAATTACTCTAAATATTGAAAATAAGATGATATTGCATACGTGGCCATTCGTGATCACTACAAACTTTGTATCGTTTTCCTGCAGTCCTCAAGACATCGAACAGTTCAAAGCGGAAATAGAGAAAAGACAGCTGAAGGACCTGCCGATCCCGGGCGTATCGGGCGCGGCGGCGGGCGCGGCGGCGGCGGCGGGCGAGGCGGCCCCCGACAGTTGAGCCGGACCTTCCTTACGTCGTTACTTTACTATTATTGATTGATGATATTGTTCCTTATTATCTATGAATGTATGCTGTAGTGAATAGTGTGCTAAGGTTTGATGTAGATTTTTTGTTAGTAAATTTTGAGGATATCGTTTTGATCGAACACGATTATTATGAATTATTTTATCGTTTCACGCGATGTGCAATAGATTATGCGTGTGCATGTCGTTCGGAAGTCTCGCTCAAATCGCGCAACCGTATATGGTTTCATTCGCCTCCTCGCCCTGTAACCGAACTAGTGCAATTTTGATGTAGTGATAATAGCAATAAGTTTTGGTTGTGAACCCGAGACCACGTGCGCGTCGCTGTAACGGTACTGGTGCTACTGCCAATTTATCCTTTTCATAATTATTATGATGATTTTATGAATTGTTATTAATGAGTATTATTTTGTTTTTTTTTTAATAGTGCGGGAGTATATTGTTGAAACCCATAATCGTAGCAGTTTGATTATATTGTGATTGAAATGTAACAGGACTGGATATTTCAAGCTATGATAATAAATTATTGTGACAATAGTAACTCAAGTTTTTATTCAGTGTGTGTGATGAGCAAGTTAACTCGTGATGAATATCGATCGTTTTGATACTGCCTCCATTGTTAATATTTTATTTCTGTTTAGAATGTTTAGTGCCATACATGTAGTGGATGTAAGTTCTTTATGTAAATGTAATGTTTCTGTTAGTCTGTGATATAGTGTTTATCATCGAGTCGCTTGCCCTATCGATGCAATAGAGCTCCCATAAACTTATTAACAGTACTAATATATAATCGTTTTTAAAGTGTCTATGCCGAGAAATATTGATAATTATCACACAGGTAATATAAATAAATGTGTACAATAAATTGATATATTTAAATGATACAGAAATATGTAAATTAATAAGTTATTCATGTGCGTCCTTATATTGTACTTTAATGAAATTATTCATCAATATCGTGAAATCAATTACTATGTCTGTATATTTCTCTTAGATGGTGCTATACCCACAAATATTCTGTATATTATAGCCCAATATAATCTGTCTACAAACGCTTATAGTGCCTATGTCGTGAGGTAATTTACGCAACATTTTTCATTTCAATTTTGTCACTTAGGGTGTTATTTATGCTTACTTTATAAAAAACGTGCAATATTTTTATCCACAACGAAAGAACAAATTTGATATCAACTATAAAAGGAGATAATGTTGCGTGGATTATTTCATCGTAAAAATATCCTAAATCGTTGATTGTTCACACATTTTAAAATTTTAACGGTAAGTTGACATGTTTTATGTTTCGGCGATGCGCAGCCGGCGCGGCGGTGTATCGGTGTTCGCACTTGTACGGAACTTCTAGCGTGTTTCATTCGAAACTTAGCGGATATTTAAGGAAGTTGTTCGATAAAGTACGTGCCTAAACATACAATAATGTTGTTGTTGTTACATTTCTTTAACAATATGACGACCATGTAAATACGGCGCTGTTCGTAGTATACTAATAAAACATTCGTTTTTAAAACTTCTTTTATTTTATACTATATTTTAATTTCAAAAATAATAATTACAATTTAAAGAAGAGACGAGACGAGAGACGAGAAATTATTAAAAATAATACCATCTTTTACATGGGTATAAATATCAATTTATTCCACAAAAGACTACTCACTATGAGTAAACACTTACATATAAGAGAATACAAATTAAAGCTATTTATGTTTAAATATTATACGAATTACATATATAAAACGTTAAATATAGAAATGTATTGTTCTGCCTTAAGTGTCCTTAGTAGTGCTAATCTGCTGCTATAAATCAGAAATAGTTATGCGGGCTTACCCGCATTCGGACCTTTGAGGGTCTATAAAGTAACATTAATCATTAGTTAATATTACAGGATCATACATACATAATTTCCATGGCATGTTGTCTAATGTTGACAATTTTGTAAAAAACGACAATTTAGTTTACAATTTCAACAGTACACAAATGGTACGATTTTACCCTAGCGCTAATATTACTATTATAGTCCGCGCCAAACTGTCTAGTCCGCTCTGAAGTTGTTTCGCAAATACAAGCATAATATATATTCCGTAGCAACGTAAGGGCATACTAACGCAGCTATGTACCCGTGAGGGAGAGTGAGCAGTGGACGGGTGCCGGGTGCCCTGCACTGTCTTGCTAATATCTACAACTTGCTATTTGACGCGACTCGTTTCTATATTGAGAGCGGGCTAGCAGTTTGGCGCTGACTATAACCTGACGGTTATTGTGAGTTGTGTTATTTGCGAGTGCGTGGGCGTGGCCTCGGTCTCGCGCGAGGCCTGGGGCGTGGCCTCCGGCGCCGCACACGCGGGGCGCGGCCGCGCTCGAGTTGCGCCGCCACCAGCTCGGCCAGCGCACCGCGCTCCGCCAACATCGACAGGAACGTGCAGATGAACTCGTCGTAGTTGTGCGTCCGCCGGCAGTCGTCCACCTGACATATTCAATAGTATTATTTACAGATCACTTAATCTAGTCACTAAAAAATATAGCAACTAATGTAATATATCCTACAAAAGTGAATTAATCCGAAGAAATCTCAATAAATAAATAAATAACAACAATAACTAAATAAATAGTATCACTTAACTTAGCTTCACTATGTAACACACTAACTGCAGTATAACCTTCTTGCCATATTATAAAAAATATAGTTAAGAATGAGAAGACCTTTCAAATTTAATTAGCTTCAAACAACTTGAAATAATGTTAATTGTTAATGCGATAATTAAGTTAATGCATTGCCTTGACACAGCATATTTATGAATTAAAGAGGTAATTAATATTTTTGTTCATATAACCTTATACATACTTCGCCTATCTACTGTTTATTTATTTCTCAATGCTAGAAATCAAGGTGCATTATGTTATTTTTTATTAAGACTAAAGTAAATGAGTAGTGTAAGTCTTAATGAAACTTCCATACCTTATACATGTCTCTTTTATCATTTTCATCATTGAGTGCTTGTTGACATAACTGTACTTCATTAGCAATGCAGCTCATAAATATGTTCAATTCAGAATGAGTGAACAGCATTTTCCTCATTCTCAGTGGTTGTTCAGGCAGGTTCTCAATGCACAACAGTACCGGGGAATGATTACTTTTGACTAGAGCTGTTGTTGATGTAGGAAATATCTAAAAAGTTACAACATAAGTATGTTTAGTAATTTGGTTAGATTTTTAATTTGGTCTAAATTACATTAAAGATTTATTTTTATACAAAATGAACCCTTACCTCAGAGAGAATTTGATGTTCATTGCTAATTGTGATAAACTTTGGGATTATGCTTTGGTCCACTGGATCAGCTAAAACACAATCAATTATTAAATAATCTAGTAATTAATATAATAACATTTTGATTAAGTATTGTTCACTTTTAAGATCCTAAGTATATTAATTCTATATATGTGAATTTAAGCAAAGATTTGTTAGAGAGACTTACCTAAACCAATACTGCTATCCTGATGTGGTCTGTCGGAGGAACCAATTTCAATAGTGATGCCTTGAGTGAAGTCTATATTGTATGTTTGCACTTCCGATGCTTCCAGAGCATTGAAGATAGCTTCCTCGGTTATAAGTACTGAATTATCATTCATGGAGTTTTCACTGCCATCTTGAGATATGTTGTCATCTTAAAGATTTCAAAGACTTATATATTAAGTTCACAAAGTTAATTTAATATAAATAAATTGATTGTGAAGCAATTTTAATTACTTACGATGTGCATTTCTGGCTTTATTCAATAAATGGCGTAAATGTTTTCCGATTTTAGAGATGGCTTCCTTTATTCTTTTCTGGTTGATTTCAAGTGAGCCGAGTTTTTGCATTAATGCAATCCTTCTGTCAGGAACTACAGCCATCAAATTGAATCTAAAAATTGGTCACTTGTTATTTATTTTTAAAATAAAATATTTGTATGTTTTGTTCTAGAAAACAAGTAAATAAATGCAATATAGCTTATTTGAAACTATGAAATAGTAATTAAATTTAGTTACCGAATATCGTGAACTTGTTCACCAGCATCTCGCCCGAGTCTAGCAGCCATCACCCTCCTGAACGTGTCAGTCCAGTCCTCATCGACAGCCCATGGCCCATGGTCCATTGGGTAGGGTTTCAGACCATCCAATTCAAACAGGTGCCCATTGATTGGCACAAAACTAACAAAGTGATAAGCTTCACCTAAAAAAGTACATGTACATATGTATAGTCATGCAAGTGTTGATTTGGGGAATTTTTATTAAACTCAAGTAGAAAATTAGTATGCAGCCTACATGATAGAAAGTGCTCATTCCCATAGACATCTATAATCAACCCTAGACAGGATGGAATTCCTACTTGAAGATGAAAACAGATGCATCACTACTTACTACAATACACATTTCAAACTACTACACAGCAGTGTTTAACACTTTTGTAAGACAGAAATAGATGAGATGGTAACTCCTGAGTGACCACAAAGGGTCTACCTTTAATTGATCTATTCTATGTACTTTCTAATTTCTACTTTCACTAAGTACTGTAATGAAGGTACAAAATATGTGTTAATAAGACAAGTGTCTTAGCTAACATACTCATTCATTACCAATAAGAATGACGTAAGAGTAACAATGTACCTGTAAACCTTCCCGTGGACACACCAGCACACTTATCAGTCTTCTTTCTAGCTTGGGGAATGGCATGAGAGTTGTGTGCACATGCTAGCTCGGGCGTGTTGCCTATTGCCCAGCCCTTGTTCTCTGGGTTCATCCCAATGGTGTGATGCTGTGGACAGTATCCTTATTAGCAACTAAATAATGTCATGTCAGTGTTATCAGCTTACAATAGCTTACTATCACTAGTAAGCATATTCATACTTAGACTTCTAAGATACACCACTGAGCCTAATCCTAATAAGTAAGTAGTTAGAATAATCTCACTAGCTATTTATAAAATAATGTATAAAATTAACAAATTTTACAAAATACAATTAACACTGGACAAATGTTTATACTCTAATATTATTCAAGTTAATTTACTCACCTTTAATCTACTCAATGTTTCACCCAGGTGAAGGTTGGGGCAGTTCAACAGTATGGAGAGAAGCGCATGAGTAGCGCAACTGTTCGGCACCATTTGTTGCGCGAAGAATATATTGTTGATGGTTTCCTCATCTCGCACGAAGCTCTCTATTTGCTCAACGAACTTGCGACGGGAGCGGCGTTCTTCGATCCAGCGAAATAAAAATATAAAGCCGTAAACAGGACTCTCTAAGGGCTTGTGCAAATCGTATATCTCTTCCACTTGCACGCCTTTGACACCGAAATCTTCCAGCAGCAGAGTGAACAGCCCAGGGTCGCTTTCTAACTCGAGCCATCCCTCTGTTAAACTGTTCAATTCCACCGGCATCGTTTTCATATGATTGCCTGTGATTATAATTTAACTCATGACCGCTTGATGTCCTAATAAAGCTTTGAACCTATCTGATTCGATATAGAAATTAAGACATCATTTTGATAATGCTGTGTGCATGGCATTCCTTATTTGACCATTGAAATATAATTGAAACACACTGAAAACACAAAAACAGTGAAAACAAAATAACAAAATCAATTAATCTCAACTGATGTTTAAGGTAATGTATATGACACTGACAGATTAACTGATTACAGACTATTAAACATGCCCGTTAGTCGTTGGCAGTAGCTATGGTATTCGTGTATATGGTATTATATGTTATGCATTATTATTTGAAAAATTAAATAAAATTAAAACATAAATAAAGCTTAATGCAGTTTAAGCAAACATTATATTGCAAATAGGGACCTTTAGTTGAAGGCATATGTTTTTTGATTTGCGTCATCTACTTCAACAAATGGAATACGACCATAAGCAATATGGTTTCAGTTTTAATCATTCAATAAAAGAAATGTAGCATATTAACGCAGCCAATAATGTAATGAACTTAAAATAATACATACAACAATGTGAACATTACTAAACTATAACTTTAAAAGAGAGCTTGCTTTGGTTGGGATATTTCATTCCCAGGATAGTGATTGACTAGAAGTATGGTGCGGACTCTACTTACTTAAGTCCACCTTTTAGGGGTAGACAAAATTTTTCGCTGACGTTCGTCTTCTGAGATTACTTTTATGTATTACTCCTTCTAGGGATATCTTTTATTTTTTCGGTGCCAATACCTACGCTTGATTGGGTCAAGCCCAAAGAGTATAGTAACCTATATCAAGTCATCCCTAAACGTAAAATAATTTGCTAGTGCTTTAAGCTTACTCAGCCGATTGCTAAATCTGCCAATGGCACAGAGGGTGACTAGATTTTTTTATATGATCCGGATTCGGATCGGAGATTCGGGTCTCCAGGTTTTGAAGCAAATTAAATTGATTTATATGTTACTGCAGCACTGGATGGAACAGGCATATCACACAACAACTTTAAATCAGACTCTAGATAATGATAAGAATAAGTTATGTTGATACTCCAGCTTAATATTTTTATATGTGAATAGCCCATCTGACTCAGTAGATGTTATTGTCGACTAATGGTGTTGTTACTCCCGTACTTGACCAACCGATTTGTTCCTGATTTCAGAGGACTAAGATGGAAGTTTCGTAAAGGTGACTGCAAACTTTAACACTATGGTGATACCGTAGTGACATGTTACAGCTACTCTCTTTAAGAGTTTTGGGTAAGCAGGTTATACATTTTTTTAACAAGAACATACCTTAGTTTTTTTACCTTAGTTAGCTCAAATAGAGCGGAGAAAACTAAGTTATGTTCCTGAGTGCATGTATTCATATATCAAATTTAGGGTAAATAAAATACGATATTCTAATTTCGCAACAACATTTATTTTGTATGTACACTCAATATCCGTTGTATAATGTACAAATAATAAATGCACAACTTCAGCATTGTAAAGTCCTACTAAATTGTGTAGGCACGCGTTATCTGTAGGTATTACAAAACTTATTCAAATTTAAGTTCGTTTTTACAATTATTAATATAAGGTTTGGTCCCATATTAAATTTGATTTAAGCTTCATAAAATAAAAATAAAATAGCAAAAGGTATGAAATTCTTAAATGTTAGGTGAGATAAAAGAATCACAAATAATTTGCAAGGTAGGTGAAAGAACAAAAATAAACAAGTTTCATGAAAGAGCAGAGGACAGATAAGAAAAAAGTGTGGGCATTTGCTCATTAAGACATTAGAATAATGGAAGCCGTTGGCAATAATAGTAAAAATTGTTACAACACTAATGAATACTATGGTGGTATAAAACACTGAACACATTCAAATTCATCATATAAATATGATAAGGTAGGATGGTAAGTAACAATGTCTAACACGTTAAGAGGATCAAAATGTCCATTATAGATATGGAAACACGATATGCGCTTGTCTTTTGTTGCTTTGGTAGGTTTATTAAGTACTGTAATATCACGTCAAAATCCACGTAAACGTAAATTAAACCTAGAAAAGGTTATGAAAAGAAATTTGATATATTTTACATTTGGAGAATTTTACTCAGCTTTAAATTTGCCAATTGTTAAAGGAGTGGAAAGTACTAAATGCATTAAACTTAGAGACGTTGATACCTTATGCTCACTAAAGAGACAATTTAACAATATTATAATAACGATATTTAATGGGCTAGCATAATTAATATCTCGTTAAACGGAGTTAAAGTGTTAATTTGGTTACAATTTCGATTTTTAAAATAATATTAATATACTTGTGATTGCATTCAGAATGATTACATAACGTGCTTGTTATAGTTGACAAAGATATCCATGTTGTGCAATAAAAATCTGTACAAATATAAACGATCGCGTGATGGTGACTAACGTAGTTGTTAATGTATTATACATAACTTCAAGACTAGAATAGATATGTAGTGAACATTATAATTATGTACAAGAAACATCATCTACTTATTATACAAAATAGGTTTCAATATAGTCAACAAAAACGACGTACCTATCCAATAAATTGTAGTCGCGCAAGATTAACTTTCTCGCGACTGCCGTTATGGCGGTTCTGTTCCCGTTCTTTAATATTAACATCAGGTTTAAGTGGCTTGATGGATAGTTAAAACGAAAATATTAATTTCCAGTTGTGCCGAGCAAATGGTGTTCTTATTTAATTCTTTCCGTCCTTTACCAAAGTTTTTACTTTATACCTTCCCATTTAAATGCTACGGTTCAACCCTTTAAAATATCTTAATAGATTAAGTAACAAATTATACAAAGATGAGTGAATGAGCGAATGGCACAGTGCTGCTCCTACCGACATACAATTCCTTTTAAACAACTTAATAAACAACAATACAACATACTTATACTGAATACAACAGATTTTCCATTCGTCAGTTTCAGTAAGACGATTGAAAACTGCAGTTCAAAACAACTGGAAGATATTATTTACTTATGAATATACATATTTCTTATTACACCGCTAAAGAATGTATTATACAAATATAACCTATCATTAAATATATACAGCAGGTAAGTTATTAACTACACGTATTATTTTTTCTTTTATAATATCACAAAGTATTCATTTCTAAGTTCGACGTCTTACTAAATATTAATAATAGTCGTTCCCTGCGAGGACATGACATGTGTGAACGTACAATAAAAATAATACCGCAAATATTGGACGACGAGTGCACAAGTATCCAGCTCCTCGATTACCCCACAAGTCACAACACACGAACCAGTCGATTAGGGTGACACATCTGGATGTGGCCAAGTTTTCATCTGATGGCGTGGATGGGCCTGTAGGGCGGCGGCGGTGTTTTGGGCACCTGCGTGTGTGAGTGGGGGAGGTGTACGGGAGCGAGGGTGGTGCGGGCGTCCTCCAGCTGGCCGGGGATGGCGCTCTCGGGCAGCTCGTGGCGCGCGCTGCTGGTGTTGGCCAGCAGCCGCGCGGGGTTCAGCTTGATGGCGTCGTCGTACGTGGGCGGCGCGCCCGCCACCGTGTCGTAGTCGGGTGGCTTTTGCTGCATTGTCTCCTCATCCGGTATCGATATCACGTGGATGGGGTCGTCAATCTGGAATGAGAAAGCGACGAGGATAAGTTATCGAATCAAAAATAGGTTGTCTCTAATCTGTGTGCAGATGACATCAGGAACCAAACAATAAATGGGCTGCCAGTATATTATGTCTGTCGATACCAAGGTTATGGAATGACACATAGTCTTACCATACTAACGGTAAAATGTAGGGACTGTTATAGTAAAACAATTCATTACAGAAAGTCACGCGCTGAGGAGTTTTATCTGGATTGATAAGCGTACACAAATTTGCTTGTAGCTTTAGTTGTTTTTGTTTCTTGACACATTTCTCTGAGTAAAACAATGATAGCTGTTACGTACTAAGCTGATAATTTTAATATGCGGCCATAAAGACTATCTCGTTATCACAAAAGCACACGGTAATTGGCATTAACCAGACAGATGGAATTTTAATGGATTATTGAATTATATTATAGAAATAAATAACTGAAGTAATTACAGATATCTACACTAGTGACGTTTCAACAACAACAGATAAAAATGAGTTTCTTTAGGATGAGATTATTAGCTGCTTGCTCGCTTGAATTATTGAAATTAAACTTGATTCACGGACTGAATATAATAGAGTATCCCCGTATAAACTAGAATACCACACTCAGTTAGTGGTCACCCAGTATCTGAGGTTTACAGAAGGCTTGTGACGAAGTCTAACAACTCTTTCCAATAGCAACAGGGATCGGCAACTTAACATGCCTTCCATACTTCTTACTTCTACAAAATACCAACCTGATGTGTGTCAGGCGACGCGCGGTCAGTCTGCGGTTGTCGTGCGGGAGACTGCAGCCAGCAGCACATGGCGGCGCAGATGAGCAGCGCGCCAGCCACGATGCACGCCACGCCCACGTACCGCACCGGCTCCGCGTAGTCCTCGGCGAGGCCCAGCCAGTTGATCAGTGCGCCGGCGCACAGCAACACCATGCCATATCGGTACGGGCGTTGGGATTGTCTGCCCTCGTCTAGCGACATGCCTGGAACAATTCAAACATCAACATTAATAATTGAAGATAGAACACTTTGTGGTTCGACTCCGGCGGCACAGCAATGTTAATAACAGCAATGTTAAACGCTGCCGTGTTCTGGTTTGAAGGGTGTGGTAAGGAAGACATACTTTTCCGAGGCGTTCCAGCTTAGTCCTCAGGAGTAGCGGCGCATCTGTGGCCACTTACCATCAGGTGGACTGCATGCTCGTCTGCTATTCCTATATTATAAAAAAGACTCCATAATGACCCGAGCTTTGTATCACGAAACATTAAAGCATATAACAAAATTAAAGTAGATATGATAACCGACAGACCAAATGGTTCCAGATTTTCCTCGTAAAGTATAGCATGTGCTCGAGTTATTCACAAAGGTTTTAATCAATTAACGAGAAATGATAAAGTCTTGCAGTAAAACAGATAATGGCTAATTTATTATATCGTATATCAGTACATCTCTTCTAAGAAGATGTCATTTGACTCATACTTTGTAATAAGTTCTATAAGTTTAAGAGTATGTACTTTTGTAATTAATTTACGATAAATTAAATTCAATGAAACTAATACAGTGTATGAGTAAAATGTGTTTCGATAAGTTTGGAGCGTATTCAAGTTAAATATTAAGTCAACATTAGTCGAGTGGAAAGCTCCGCCATTTCAAGTAACTTGTTTATTCAATGACTGAGCAATACAACGTGCAGTTTAGCGGTCGAGATCGCATCCACTCATCATTGACATGGAAAGCGTCCATCATGTATCTCACTGGGGCAATGGCATTTTGATAACGGGACCCGATGTTCGTGATGCCGTCCAGTTTTAAATGAAAGTTGGGAAAGTGTTTTCGTAGTCGCCGTTTGCAATTATTGTTTTACGAGCTTCCTAGATAGCGTATAAAGTAGCTATGTGTTTTGTTTTGTCATGTTACCTTACTTTGAGCGAAAATTCTTTAACAGTTTTAAAGTTTACCATAGAAGACAAACAGACAGATTAATGTTAATACATTTTTTTTATGTTTACAGATGTATATGGGTTTAACATTTGTTGTTTTATTGTTAAAGAGGCAATTCACTAGTTTGTCTAGAATTTTATATTTTTATGGCGAGGCAGCCAGCAAACGGGACAATTATAAAAATGATTACTTAACAATTTGCAACGTTGTAAACAAAAAGTCGCCGAGGACACTTGTAAACACGAACACGATCATGAATAAGGATATCTCATTGTGTTTCGGAAGGACACTGGAGGAAACTCACTCCACGGTGTCAAGACGGCGATCGAGGTCTCGTTAACAATGGATACTCAGGAGATGTGGGTCAAGTTCGTGTACTCGACTATCTTAATCACGCACAACAGACGTCCGTAATCACTACGTTCTCTCATAAATTATTTTCATCCTAAACACTAGTAATGAACAACTAAACACTCGTGCGTTGTCGCAAATTTAAATGTTCACGTTATTTAAATAAGATGGTTCTCAATTTTAATCCTTTTCCGTCCATAAATATATCTAAGTATTTTTCGCTAGGATTATGCAAATGTATAAATAATTAAAGATGAATTTAATTTGGCTAGTTTAATTTGAGATATTAAAATATTAATAATTATAACAGTTTCCTCGTTTTTTTTCTGTTCCATGATAGTTTCTAATAACGCTTGTATTGATTGTAGAATTGTTTGTGAGGCACCTTGAGGTCCTCAACTATGTTATATTATTGTTATCTATATTTGAAGATTGCATATGTATTGATTTGAATGGCATAGCTGTGGATAGCTTTGCAACCTCCACAGAATCAGGGATTCCATTTTAAGTAATTACACTAATTCAGTAATCTAATCTATTTATATTTTAATAGCAAGGAGAGATTCCTTAATTAAATTTTGAGGATAAGAGATGTGGGGCAAACTTTCCGAGAAAAACACAATAGTGATAGCACTGATAGCACTATCGTTTTGTGCTGAAAATAGACATGGATATATATTTTCCAGTAAACTTTACCTTTGAAGAGAAACATTTACATACTAAGGTAATACTTGTGTATATTTTGTTAATATTTAGTTACATTAATATTTAATTCTTACCATATCTATAGCGCGAATAGTGTGTTGTTAAAGTACTATCAAAAGTGATCGGATACCAAACCATTTTGAATACTGTATATTCAGATCCAGGCTAAAAGCACAAGAATTAAACCTCTTTAATTTACGCAAATACGTAGACTATATCATTAATGAAAACTGAATAAATATGCAAATATAAAAACGAATACACATGTTTGCACAGATGCGAATGGCTATTGTATGATAAATACTGCAAAAGATGTAATCTATAATCTTATCGGTCGCCAGGTCCGCTCTAGAATAGTCCAATCACCGATAATAATATAAATATGCGGAAAATATTTGCCAAGATCTTGACACTGGAAAGATTTCGGCCGATATAGGTAATGCATATAATAAATGTTACAAGTCATGTTTCCAATCTTGATTTATCGTACACATACGATTACGATGCCACTTGTCCACGATTAGCAATAACACGCTAATAAGATCAGCCGGTCTATAAATATAAATGGAATGGAAATTATTCACCCGTAATATGATATTTATACAAAAATAACATCACGAGGTATTTGGACAAATATTAAAACGTTACAAATATCAAAAATGGATGTGATGTATTTTATTATTAACTCATTCCTTAAAAGTCAAGGTTATATTAAGGTGGTAGTGTTTTTAAATAGTTAAACGCAAACATTGTAATAAGAGGCCGAAGTGGGTGTGTCGGAGGTGTGTTAAACACTATTTGTTCTTTAAAAGGTGTTGTAGATGTAATTTTAAGAATGTATTGGACTTGGATGATAGAATACTTTTTGGGCCGCCCCAGAGACGCAGTGGGACAGAAAAAAGCAGCCAAATAAAAATGAAATTAAAATTAGATTATTAACTACCTAGAAATCTTAAGCAGCAGTTTGTCGGCAAGTGCCAATATGGCGTACTTGGCCATGTTATCTTGTACTTGTAATCATTATGAGTGTCACAATTACACAATAGCTAGTTAAAATACTCGTGATTATCATATGTTTGATATGAGCGCGCAAGTTGGCAGGTGACTTGTAAGCAGTCGCCCACGCCAGACGTAGGGCTTCGCTGTCGCCCACTGCGGCTCCCCTAACGCGATATTCGGTAACTGGATTAAATCCAGGATAACCGTGTTAAATTACTTTGTACATTAAAATGTTTGAAACATTGCTGTAATGTATGCTGATTTAAATTCTAATTTCTAAAGAAGATGATGGAACTTTGTTTTCTGGAGTTATTTTTTTGTATTAACTTGTACATCGAGAAACCTGTTAAGTTCCACACGTGACTATTTGTGTCGTATTGTTGTTCTTTTTAAGTAAACTTCCAAGGTGATACAGAGGATGTCACCTTTTGATTTTTTTGATTGATTATGAGCCTTGTTTTATATAACACATATCAGAATTAAAGGAAAAACCGATAGTAAAAGATAAGAAATGTAGACTTGGAAAAAGTCATACAAAGGTATAATACAATATCGAATATTTCTAAAAACACTCTATATACCTATATTTTTTTCAAAGGTAACTAATACCAATGCGAATTTATTTTGTATTTTTACTTATGTGAAAACGACAAGGAAATTATGATAGGGGAGAAAGAAAAAGAACACAGAAATGTTTCCTGTGGTCAAAAATTTTACTCGGAAAACTCTTTTATTCGGAAGACCCTTACGTATACCTACCGCTTCATTTTTAATACGCATGGTAAATGGAAATGAAACCGCAACCATCAGTACGGTATGTTACTTACTCATATAATCCGGACATGTTGTTATTATTATATTTGTTAATAATATTATGATATATTGCCGCTGTCGTGGCATGGCCGTGGACAATACTTACCATTAATCTTTATCTGGCTCAATATAATTAAGTTTATAAATAAATCACTCCATCGAGAACACTTGAGCAAGAAATAAAAACGGGTGAATGACTGTTATCATAATTGTTATTAATCATGAAAGGACATTTCTAAGTATTGTATACCTTGCACGTCAAAGTTGTTGATCGTTGTTATTGACATTTGTTGTTTAAATTTATTATTAAGTAATCTTGATGATACCGTCATCATAATATGTATTTTTTCTAATCTTCAGCAAAAATTAGAAGGTGGTAGAACCCTTTGTGGTTCGACTCCGGCGGCACCACCGCCACACCTATTTCTACCTAATAACAGCAGTGTTAAGCGCTGCTGTGTTCCGGTTTGAAGGGTGTGGTAAGGGAGACAGACTTTTCCGAGGCGTTCCAGCTTAGTCCTCAGGGGTAGCGGCGCATCTGTGGCCGACCTCAGGTAGGAATATCTAATCCTATCTGGGGTTGATTACAGATGTCCATGGGCGGCAGTAGCCACTTACCATCAGGTGGACTGCATGCTCGTCTGCTACTCTTATATTATAAAAAAAAAAAAAAAAAAAAAAAAAATTGTTATTGTAATGTTGTGCTATAAATTCGTCGTAAATTCACTTTGATCGTACGCAGGAAAACTGCTAAAACAGTTTCTAAGTCACTAAAGTTGTTGTTCTTTGTTATTGTTATTTGTTGTTTAAATTTATTATTAAGTAATGTTGATGATACCGTCATCATAATATGTATTTTTTTCTAATCTTCCACGAATATTTTTATTGTAATGTTGTGCTATAAATTCGTCGTAAATTCACTTTGATCGTACGCAGGAAAACTGCTAAAACAGTTATCTGAAACTATTATATTAAGAAAGTTTGTGTTGCGAAGCCATTGTTAGCCTAATGATTGATCTAAAGAGGTCAGTGGAATGAATTTCGGCTTCCCACGCTGGGTATTCAACGTTTTAGAAATCTAAATCTATACATAAATAAATAACGAGCCTGTGTCTGTAATTTGAAGGGAAATATTATTTTCACCATAATTATGTAAGTGTTTTAAAAACATCTGCCATACAGATGCGAACTCTGAAACTTAAGGACTTATCGTCCAAGGAAACAAGATTTTAGCAGAAATGAAGAACTGAAGAATCAAAGTTAAAATATATTAAAAAAACTGCATAAGCTCATGTATATAGGTTGCATTTGTTGATTAAAGATTATCAGCGTTCGTTATTGCATTATTATGACAAACATAACATAACATTTAATTTATAATTAAATTTTATACATGGCAATGGTAGGTAACGAGTACAAGTATAGAAATGAGTGAGCCTCCGGTATATCGAATAACAATGAGTAAACTTCCCAACTTTGCCTTGTAGTGGGAAAAGTTCCTATTGCACCAGTCAGATATTTAGAAATTGAAATATATCCACTTATGCTACGTATATGTTATTTGTTTGTTATGTTATTCGTTTTGTTTCAATTGAGAAGGAATTTAAAACAATTTAGCTAATCTTTTGAATAAGAACTAATAAGAAAATTCTAGATCGTTGTCATGATAACAAAAATAAACATAATTTTACGTGCTAATTTAAATAACGACTATTATGTAACTTAAAACCTGTTAGGTAGTTAATTATAATATGGCACTTGGCAAAAACTTTAAAGATCAGGTTTTTCCTCTCCGGTTAATAAGTATTATCCTTCATTGATTAAATACACTTTGATGTTACGTTTAATCTTTGTATATTATTGCATCAGTTATCCTCAAAGTATATTACTCATCATTGCTAGTAAAATACTTATCTATCTAGAATTATTTTTATTATATTATACTAAATATGTATTTCAGATGCAATCCCGCGCTAGGATTATGTTACACCGTAACCACTTTTCTTTATATAAATTTCTCACCAAATAAACGGTTTTTACCTCTTTGTCATCATAAAAAGCATATGAGCGTAGAAAATGACAAATTTAATTAAATTCAATACATAAAGAAGTGTCAGAATAAAGCAGAATTTATTAGCGGACTTTACCCAATATTTTTTGTCGGTTTTTATGTCTATGACCTAATAGATCGCTAATCGATTTCGGTTTCCACAAGGACAAGTTTAAAAATATGTACTACGTTTCTTTTGTTACTACGAGTATGAAGCTAGTGCGACTGATAGTTAAAGTAAGCAAGCACATTGTGAGAACGCTGAAAAACTCCGCAGTCGTGTCTAAAATATAATTATGTATAATATTATTAGATGAATCCCTAAATGCCTTTGGAGGTGCGTGTTGTATAACATCCATATGGTCTTGATATAACCGTCAATAAATAATTTATTGACGTTTTTAATATACAGTTGAATCACTTTGCGTGTTCCCTTAATCTGCATACAGTCCAGTGGAAGAGTAGAGTGGTCGAACATTTTTATGATTTCTTCTCGTTACATAAATGTGTGCTTCCGTTTGTGAGAAAACTTAAGCCTTAAGACGTGTGATTAAACTTCTGATATTACCCAATAACCACCCTTATAGTGGAAATTATTGAGTGATGGTGGGGGATGGTGGTGGCTGTATGGTTATCAGGCTACATGCTCTTATTTCTGTAAATAGTATTCCGCTAAGAGTCCTTTAAAACAGCCGAAGACATTTCGAAAACGTATTCATAATTCCAACACAATGTATCCTGAAGAACACCTGGTTTTAACCGGTAGTGGCGTATAACCTCTTTGTCATTACAACGTACAAAGGGCTTAGAAAGGACGATGGTGACGAGTCGGGGTCGCAGACCGGTATCGCGGCTACCGGTTAAGGAGGTATAGATACCGTGTATGCTAGCAATATTTATTTATATAATTTACATCAGAACGTTCAACTTTAGTTTTTTCCTTTTATAATTTGACTATAAAACATTTTATTGGGTTTCACCATATCTATTTGATTCTATTGATAAACTACCTAATGTCCGGTAAAAGGCGATTTAATAAGGAAAGTTTAGAAATAAAGTAAACAATTTACGATACGGATATCAATTTTACGGGCCATTAAATGTGTATTATCAATATAAAAATATCCATCAAACAAAGTATTTGTGATCGCAATTTCAATCCTGATGTCATAAAAATGTGTTTCCCCAGAGATTAGTAATGTTGCTGAACTGAAGGGAACATTATTTCCTACGATTCTATTTTCAGTATTTACTGTCATTATTGTAAGTTCAAGAATATTTTGATATTTTTGTTGTTTTTTTGTATCCACTCAAGTTTGCCCTTTTGAATCTTTTTAAAGGTCTTGTAATAAACGAATAAATAAACATGAGTAGAGTTACTGATGATTTTTGTATTTAGCGTCTACAACTTGAAGTTAATGTCATTTTGGGGACAGTCGATGTCCTCGTGATATTTACCTCCCCGATTTTGTAACTTGAAGGGTGAAGGGCTGGAGGGGTTTCTGATAGCAGATATAATCAAGATAAGAAAGGCGCTGCCAAAAGGTTAATTTACCAACTTTTTAGTAAGACATTTAACTTTATCAAAACGCGCTGCTGCGTTGGACAAATTTCTGAACGCATTGGAAAGTTACATGTAGAATGATGTGTCTTACTGTTATTCAAATATATATAATAAATATTTACTTGCAAAATAAAAAAACTTACAAGAATTAATACCACATTTAAAAAAATAGTTCAAATTTGTTTGTTTCTTTTATATTATCTTGAAAATGTGGTATCGTGGAATGGATGTTGACGGAACTCTCACACTAGGATTAAACATTTTAGGGAGTGTACCAAACATATTCAAAGATATTTTGCTTTCAATACAAAAATATTTTGGCAAATAATCGTAAACAATGGTAAATAAAATCCTGTGTAATATGTAGTTAAATCATTGAATACCTGAAATTCCTATACATAGCAAAGTAATCAAGGTATAGAAATAACTTGGCAAGACATAGCACACGTCAGAAAATATTCATGTTTCAGACATACCAACACTTGAGATGTTGTTAACATCTGGGATAATATTTTAGTCCACAAATGATTGGGATTTCAACCATATGTTTGAATGTGAGTAAAACACTTGTTTTAAAAGGATAAATGTAGGTGTTAATAAATGTTTTCCTTATAATGTGTTAATTGCACTCCAATGTTATCTTTCCATAACATTATGATGTTGCAAAGTGTTATCAATTGATCCATGTCAATTGTCAGCATATGAATGGATGTAAAGAACCTAGTTACTAAAGGCACTTACTACCTAGTTGCAAAATGTAAGTTATTTTCAGTATTTTCTTATTCCATTTTATAACAAGTAAATGTAGAATTTTCGTTTAAACGCTAACACACCTTTTAAGTTCAAGTTTAAGTTCTAAGTATAAAGCTCTATCTATAGTGTTACTGTTAAATGTTTGGTGATTCAGCAAGTCGCAAATTTTAGCAGAATCAAACAAGAATCGCGTCAGACGCCTCTGGGTGGTTTAAAAACAATCGATCACAATTCCGAGTCTCCACTAATTTACACTGGAAAAACGTGTAGATATTACTTACTGTGTGTATGTTTTGAATGTGTCTGGCATTGAAAATTAAAGGAGTTTACGTGCAGAAATTTTACGTGCAAAAATTTTACGTGCAATAACGCACGTCATACCGAATAACAGAAAAAAAGTCGAGAAAGATGCAAAAAATACACGCAAATCTTAATTTATTTTGATAACAATTCATAATTTTTCGGAAACGTGTTAATTATAATATTTATATTCACCACTAACATTTTTTATACCTACACTTTTTAACAACAATCAAGTCAACTGAACTATCTGGCTGTTTACATTCCGATTTGTATAAAGATAAGCCTGTCATGCACAGCACAGCAAACATAATATAATTACCAACTATCTATAATAATATGGGTAATGTTTGTATGGACAAAAATAGCTTGTGTATACGAATAGTATAATGTTATATCTAGTAGGTACCACATCAGTACCCTTAATATGAGTTTTTACGTTTTTACAAAAATTACTGTTTTGTATTTGTTTACGTATTTGCCATACATTTCCAATCAGTTCTGGTACAGTCCGCTAGGGGCGCTGATTGGAAATGTATGGGCAAATACGTCAAATGGTAAACAAATACAAAATCAGTCATTTTTGTAAAAACGTAAAAACTCACTATGTACTAGTATGGACTAATTACGATGGATACCACAGTTATCTAGGTGCATTATCAGTAATATGCATGAAATGACAAAGTTATTTGTCGGTACCCATATATTAGAAACAATAATCGATGTGAGTCAAGGATATGATTACAATTTAATACAGTTTTCTTTTAACAAAATAGAATTAGGATTGCAGTACATTAAAACTAAAGATTCATTCAATAGTTATTACGTGAGACGTTTTATTTTGTAGGCATCCAATTAAAGAGGAAACCGATTGATGCATAAAGAGATGCGGAACAACAAAGAAAGGAAATAATAAATAAATAAAAATATTGTTATCAATATATAATAAATAGATATAAGTATAAGGTTATTCTGAAGGTATTTCTGAAGGTGGTAGAACCCTTTGCGGTTCGACTCCGGTGGCACCACCGCCGCACCTATTTCTGCCTAATAACAGCAGTGTTACGCGCTGCTGTGTTCCGTTTTGAAGGGTGTGGTAAGGGAGAAATACTTTTCCGAGGCGTTCCAGCTTAGTCCTCAGGGGTAGCGGCGCATCTGTGGCCGACCTCAGGTAGGAATATCTATCCTATCTGGGATTGATTACAGATGTCCATGGGTGGCAGGAGCCACTTACCATCAGGTGGACTGCATGCTCGTCTGCTACTCCTATATTATAAAAAAAGGTTTGTCTATCTTTGCCTTAAAACAACTGTTAGAAACCATTCCTTTGTTTTTCATGTTAAATTGAACGTTGAAAAAGTTCACTATGGTTTAAATTCTAGGCTATTGCGTCTAGACACGGCTAGTTATTTTAAACAATAGTGAAACCAATTATTGTGGGCGAGTGAGATTGTGCAGTGCAGTTGATAGGTACATACATACATGCATAGGTCTGTAATCCGTATGACCGCATCATGTTATCCTGCCTAATGAGGCAAGGTGAGAACAATACGATATGATACGGTACGATACAAATAGTTTTCTATTTTTTTTATGTAATAGTTCTTCTTGCGCGTGTGAACTCATTTATATTTTTTTATAAATACTCCAAAGAACTATAGATAACGTTTTATTAAAGTAGCAAATGAACATAGAATGACCAGCGTCCATACGTAAGTGATGGTGGGAGGGTGGACGATGATTGCAAGCCTTTTGGTAGTTCTCCATGGACTTAAACACAAATCAATATGGATTTTACCACCCAATTCATTTTTAAAGTTTAGTAACATACCCAATTACCCAAAACGATTTATTTCGTAAGGTCCGGAAAAACATCACATATCAGAATATCGATACGTCATGTATCCGTTACCGGTTGGAGAGAAAGTTTATCAAACGTAATTATTAATTGCTTCGGGCTTATATTTTTTATGTATAACATATAATATTTTTTATGTATATCTGTGATTTTTTTTATATTCATGACAGTTTATTTTTTTTATTTTTATTTATATTTTGCGAACAATCTAATATAAAGTAGCCAGTGGTACTCCTAAGTATTTTAAATCGAAATACAGTGGACTTTGTTAGAAGATTTTTTATGCAAGTTCTTCCAAGTTATCCTCCTACGCACTTCTACGAAGGGATCACAGAAGCCTAAGAAACTTTTCCATGTAGCAGAAATAGCTGTGATTGCTGGGTATAATATTTATATCTCATTAATATGCATCGAGTTCTATTCTTGGTTTCAGGTCGGAGGCATCAGAGCCACATTATTTCTGCCTATTTTTAACAGACTTATAAAACGAAGACGTGCTATGTTCGGCTGCATATATTTTATTTATTGGTTTTATAAGGTACGGTAAAGTGCCCGAAGGGTGACAATGCACCAGTCCGAAGGGTGACAATGTAACAGTCAGTTGCCAATTATCATCAGATGGACTGAATGCTCAGAAAGAATGGAAGCAGATTGTCGTGAGTGTCGTGTCTATGGTCTAAGTTAAAAATTATAAGTCTACGGTCGTGACGAAACAGAAAGCAATTTAGTTTAGTGATTATTACATTAAAAATACACACATCATTACATATTTTTAAAATATATTTACTTATAATCAGACGTGTAGTTAGTGATTCTAGTTTTTTTTTGCATTTGATTTATCCTCGTTATTGTAGATAATTTAATTTAGCTAAAGGCTACAATTAAATATGTGGCTGGGAGGCTCACAAGCATAATATATCAAGTGTAGCAGTTTTTAATAAAAGGTCAGCCGTGTATGACCTTACTGACCTTAAATTTAAACGTAGATATTCTTAAATATTTTAAGATCTAATTACTTTGCAATATTTTGTGAACATATAAAATTACATATACCAATATATTTACAATAGATGGTAAGTTTTTGTGTGTTTCAGTTCAGTTTGGAGGCAAAAAACACATTTTTCTACTGGTCCAAAACTTATACTTTGGATGCTTTTGAAATTTAATAAATTGAAATATAATAAAATGTCTTTAGAGGAACTGGTTTCAGTCAGTGATTGTAACAATGTTATAAGCAAAATTCATTCATTTACCTACTTAACTATTTAAATGCATAATGCAGTTCGTCTTACCTTTTCACTTTATTAAAACATCTAAGTCAGGAATGTGGCGATTACGAATAACAAAGCGTCAATGACCTTGGAATAAATATAGTTATGTATCATTTTATAAGGTCATATGAGCAGAATATATTAAACATCTGGACTATGGAGGCCCACTTTGCCACTTTTGATGCGTAATTCGTTCATTATATAATTTTAATATAGAAATAATGTAGAGATTTATATGCTTTATCACTTTAAATAAAGTACAATATATGTACGTCTTCATTAAATAGGTTTTATTTGCGTAAATCACATTTTAACTTATTTTAATTATTATTCAGCGATTACAAACTCAGGTTTTTTATAATCCATACGCTTGAACTATTTTGAAATAAACATTATAAACATGCTATATGGAGATTCTAATCTTCTTTTACGTATGTTTACTTTAAATGTACAAAAACTATCGTGTGCACGTGATGTAGGGTTCAGCATTTTTGCTTTAAGTTACTTGATAAGATCCCACTTTTAATTCGCCCAGATGTAGGATTGTATCATAATTCCAAATTCTTCTTTATTCATTGAATCTTGTTAAAAGCTAGCAGAAAAAAATGTTTACAATTAAAAGAGAAAATGTACCGTTTTGTTTTCGTATTTATTAGAGTGATTGTGTCATTAGATTTGCTTGAATGAAGTAGTCATTTGATAAATAAAATATAATAAAATATCTATTCATTTTGATACTTTTTCCTTAAAGTTCCAATTCTTGGTGCTCGATTTCTCAAAGAGTAAGGTATCTATAGGGATATGTGTAAGTATGCCTTAATATACAACTTTATAACGTAGACCAAAACCATTTTCAATGTTACTATTTTATTTAATAGGATTAAGATAACGAAATATCTATCACGGCCACCTTATCGATAGTGCGCATTATTAAAGTATCGTTAACAATGCATTGATAGCACAGTCTGATTACTTTTATTACCGGCTTAGTAGGTATCTCTTTTGTTAATACAAACAAAATATTTAGTTTAATTTTCTCACAATATTATTAAATTAATAAGATCGAAAAAAAATAGTATTATTAAAACTTTGATGATAGATAGTATGTAGAAAGTATAAAAATAAGTAGGTGCTCTAAGTTATGCTTAAATAATAGTAATAAATCAGTCACATGCGTTACATAACATCATAAATTTAATGAGAGTTTTATAACTTCCAGCTTTCTAATAAAAATATCTCACAAGGAAAGGCGAAACTAAAAATAAATTTGTTTTCCCTGTATGACAAATTATGGCCACTTCCAGGTGGAGTTGAATTATTAATGGCAGGCAAACTGTGAATGAAGCGCTGGTGACATCTTTCCACGGCTTTGAAAGTCAATAGCGCGCCGGAAATAGTCTGTGATAGTTGGCAAGCTGGCAGGCTCTGAGATTAGCGCGGAATAGATGCAGTTTGCCTCAACCTCAATTGCTCTATACAATACAGCTTAAGGATGTTTGTTTTCTAGTAATAATATATAAAGATTTCGCAATAGAAAAAATACATTGGCACTCAGAGTAAAGGAACTATTTTCCTGCTTTGTAGAGTTCCTAGAGCTAACGATTTACCTCTGAGAATACATAATCATATAATAAACCAAGAACGGAATAAAAATAAATAAATTTTCGTTAAAAAAAAGTTTACATGTCGTTTTGGACAGGATGAATATATCAATGTTATACGTTTTGTTATTAATGACACATTTCCGTAAATCGAAACGAATGGCGAATGGCTGCGAATGAAATGTTTAGTGGGCAAATAATTTCAGGGCGAGATAAAATTAGTAGACTCCGAGAATTCGGCCGGAATTCTTCGCCCCCGAGTTCGATGACACTTCACATATAATAGCCATCAATTGCGCGTATGTTTATTTTACCTTTCGTGCTCTATCTAGACATAAACGAGCCCTGCACAACGCACGAACGCACTAACCAAACACGATTGCGTAAGCATCTTTTTGTTTTGTTTTCAATGGATATTGTTTGCATCCAGCAGCGTGTAGAAAACACGTAGGTATTCGTAAACGAATGGTTCACAGTTCACAGAAGCTACGTGATACAAAGTGAAATATTCTTTTCGATTGTAAGATAATTGCTACATGGAAAGCAAAACGAAGCTTGTTAGGAAAAGCAGAATAAAATATCTAACTGTTGTGTTTTTATAACGACCTTACTTGTTATCTATTTAATTTTTCGGTTAGCATAATTACTAACTTACTTAATAAATTATTTGATTCATTATATCTAATATGTTTCTTGAAATCCTTAAAATGGTTAGTCATTGACCAACTTTTTAGTTTTTGTGTGAAAATCTAAATGCACGGTCATCTAACGGCCTGCCCTACTTTCATGTTCCATGTTCATTCATAAAAATATATCGTGTGTGTATTATGGTGGCTATTAGAGTAACATGGAATAACAAAAGAACGAAGAAGAATTACTATAACATATTACATTACAAATATTAATAACACAGGACAAAACAATTGGTTTGCATCAAAACGGAGCAAGCTTGGTTTTCAAGAGATAAGAAGTTACCAAGAATACTAAAATGACTCATTTTACGTGCATCTTAAAATTCCCTGACTCATAAAGATTGTCATGTATGTCATTCATAATGCATTACGTTAAATTTAGCAGAAGACATATAATTATATAAAATTGAAACCATAACCGGGCTACATTCGAAATTATGGTTTTTCAAAATAACTAACTATTTTTTTTTCAAAATACGCAGGTACTCTGTAAATTTACAGAATTAGGGTTTTCTAATTAATGCATTTTAGTTTATATAATATTTTAAGTTATTGTAAATTTATTATTATTTACTATTAGTTACTAAGAGGAAGCGTCCATAGCTTTGTGGCACCGGCGAATAGAAAGCGTTTTGCCTGATTGCGCAACAAAGTTTTACAAAGTGAACTTTTTATGAGTTCCGTTCCTCGGAGGACGGTTTTGTTAGTCCCGGTTATTATGTTCTAACAATTTTTATACCACATGTTATGACAATTCGAGTTACTATGAGTTAGTATCTCCAACAAAGGAATTGGAGTCCCTAACAGTTGGACTTCTCTCACTTAGATTAGACTTAGAAAAATAATAATAGTTCTTCAAGGAAAAAACTTCAAGCCTCCTCTATTTTCCAATAGTTATTATACCTATATGTATTCTTGTAATCCAGGTTTAAATAGCATACACATATTAAACCGTATGTAATAAAACAAGATTATAAAGTTTACCTGCTTAGTTGAGCAAAGCAAATCCAACAAAATCCAATTCAACAACAAACAGGATCAAAACACAAGTCGGCTGTTGCGGCAAAGTTTCTTATCGCGCAAAAATAACACAAAACAACACGAATCAAGTACAACGTAAGTATAATTTGGTTGAATTACGTCAGAGCACTTAATTTCTTCCAATCGTCCGTTATCAATTAATGCTGATAAGGTACACGTCTGTCTGCATGAGCGGTCACTATACTTATGGTGTGTAGCCCCCGGAACGTACGTATAATAGTGAAACGTGGTGACACAGCGTACCGATTATCGTGACGTATGATTCTACGTATGTAGGTACAAGCGCAATCCGGTCGCGTTCGTCTCGAAGCCTTCCTAATTAAATTGACGAGGAAAATATGATCGCATTGCTGTTTTACGATAAGTAGCCTACGTGATAGGGACATATTGCGGTTGGTTGCAATAATTATTGATTTATTATTATACTACTAAGTGATTGGTTTAATTAACGACGTTGTAATTCTATCGTTATGTATTTTTGTATCGTCGAAATCAATTTTACAAACATACAAAACATAAGAAAACGTTACGTCAATATACGAATGATTCCTCGACGACGGTATTTTCCTCATGATATTATGCAATTTGAAAAATACGTTCTTATTAAAATACAGGAAACATAAATATGTATTTTGATAGATATAGACGTAAATAATAGACAAGAGTAGAGTGGATGGTACATTAATTATATCACAATTTTTATAATACAAAGATGGCAAACATGTACACGGTCTACAATACGAAAAGTTCGGCTAATGGACATCTGTAATTAACATCAGATATACATATTTGGAGTCCTGCCTGAGGTCAGACCCGTTATTACCCTAATGACTAAGTTTTAACGTCTCGTATAAGTGCAGCACTCTTGCGCACTTCAAAGCTGAAGCATCAGCGATTAATTTTTTTGTTATAAAGTAGAAATAGAAGTGGCGATTGTTGTTCTCGTCGAACAACAACAGATTCTACCACTTTTAGAATATACAGATTTGAATATATTAGATAATGAAAATGCATCATTTTAGACATCCTCATGATATTTAATGAAAGTTTCTGATGCATACGTAAGTAAAATTTGATTCATTCATAAATTTAACGTAAAATTGGATGAAAGACAGACAGTTTTTGAACAAGGCTTAGTCATACAAGGAAGACCAATGATTCTTTGTGAAAACCGTCCGAACCAGTTATCCGTAACCGAAAGTAAACCGGACGTAATATAAGCAAAATTCCCGAACTTCGGATGTAACGATTAATATTGTGCAATAATAGATCCCCTGACACGATTTCTGCCTAGGAAAATCCCATTACATAGGTCCATCTCTGGGCAAATTAGCAAAGAATAAATACCTAATATTTTCGTAAATAGCCAGCAAGGAGGAACGATATAGAATGTGTATAATTTCAAAAGATTTAGCTTTTTAAATTCTTTAATGAAATAAAAAAAAATATTAAAATCGGTCCACTAACGGCGGAGTAATTCGTGTACATACATAATATATATATATATATATATATATATATATATATATATATATATATATCTCTATATATATCTTCCGAATTGACAACCACCTCCTTTTTGAAGTCGGTTAAAAATCATCTCAAGCATGATTTTAAAGTAGTAGGTGGTAGAACCCCTTGGCTTCGTCTCCGGCGGCACCACCGCCACACCTTTTTCTGCCTAATAACAGCAGTGTTAAGTGGTGCTGTTTTTTCTGGATAGGCAATTAAAAGGGAAACATACTCGTAATATTCCGAGGCGTTCCAGCTTAATCCTCAAGGGTAGCGGCGCATCTTTGGCCGATCTCAGGTAGGAATATCTTATCCTATGTGGGGTTGAAGTTACTTAGGTGCTACTCCTTTACTATATATAAATATACGCTTGTATATATCTATTATTATCTATGTAAGTAATGTTTATAGTATATAATATATAAGTATTATTTTAGATCACGTAGGTGTAGAGTACAGACATAACATTTTATAGATGTGCAAGGAAACTAGTTGAGCTTTAATTGCCATAATAAGCGAACAGGTAATCATTGTTACTGAGAAGTAATCTCAAGGCAGACACAGGTATTATTGCTTACACACTTCATAAGTAAATTGCCCACCTAGGTACCGTGTGCCCAGTCACGTATCAACTTTGTAAGCTTAGGTACCAGTATATTATGTTACCCGCAATTCTTTTTATAAGTAATTGAGTAGTTATATTATTTTTACACAGAAATTTGTTATTTTAATAGGTAACCCATGAAATAATCTATGTATGACCCTACACCTATTATGTTTAAAACAGCAATGTTAAGAACACAGCAGCGCTGTTGCTGTTTTAAATAGAAAGATTTGTGGCAGTGGTACCTCACTGCTATCACCTTAGATTCCTAAATGTATATGTTCATTACGAACAGAGATAGCTAACGATGTTCAAATAAAACTTATTGAATATCATAAAAAAATTATTCGTTTATTAATTTACGTTACCATATAATTCGAGAAGTTTATAAAGGTAAATAAATCTCCAAGTAAATTTTTGAAGTTAACGCTCGATCACGTTATTTTCATCTAATTAACATGTAACATATAATTTCTGTGACATCCGAAAATATTATTAGATGTCGTTCATTATTATAATACGCTAATTTCGTCACACGTCCGATTTGTACATATATATTTCGTTGTCAATCGTACATGTGCAAATTAAATAAATTATAGAATATCCAATAATAACCAAAGCAAACATGCTTGTACTTATTTTAAGTCCATTTCAGTAAATATCCTGACGGAGTTGTTAACACCCACATCAAAACAGTTTGCATACCTTTTGTCGGTTTAAAAATAGATCGTATGAAAAATTTTCCGGTCTAGTAAATAAGGTAAGCCAGTTTTATATCGTGGTTAATATATAGAACGGTGGTAATAATATTCATTGCACTGTCTCGTACTTATTTTAAGACCATTGCAGTAAATATCCTGACATAGTTGTTAACATCTATCAATAAATTAATATTCTTGCTTAGTTTAAGAATAGACTTTTCCGGTCGAGTAAATAACGTAACACTATATATCATACGAGTTGTACTAGTATTTATATTTCGCACATTGTTTTTTTTAATGACAGTTCTCTACCCACCCACAAAATCCCCTATTTGGCGTACGAATCAAAATAAAATAATCATTAATGATATGAAAAAAAAAAATTGACTTCAATGAGATGTCTTGGTAAAAGACAAAAATATAGCACTTAGTTTAATTGAAATAAGTAATTTCTGGTTATGGATTTAAATTAATTATTTGGAATTAAGAAAGCTCTTGGAATTTACCGTACTTTTAACTTGTTCCAAGCTTGGATTTTCCTCCTTAATATGTCTCTAAGTTGAAAATTGTGATCTAGTTTAACTCCTGTTTGAGTTCCACTAGCTTGACATGTTCAAAGAATCAAAATAAAATAAAATTAACTATAAATTCCAATAATTAATTATTTAGTCACTTACGCTTAAGATAACAATTTGTGTTTTCGTAAAAAAATAAAGTAGGTACACGACAATTTTTATTTTACGGTGTATTTTGAATAAAACAAATACATAGGTACGTATAATATAAAGGAATAAAATTGATGATACAGAATATAGTACAGTTAAAATGCAAATAAGTATGCTCATACTATAACTTCGTCGTTGACGTATTAGATTCTATTATTGCGAAATTTTATACCACTTCCTTGTTAATTTACGTGTATAAAAATGCCTTTTATATCAATATCGTGCGTAAAGAATAGCTTAACTACTACGTATAACATACTATGTCATATACATTATTTTAAGGCTTGTTTCATTTAATTACGTAATAATTACACGTAAAACCAGTAACTAATGTGATTTCACGAAGGCTTTGATGACGGAGAGACGATGAGATCATCTTGTTTTTATTTTATATAAGGAAAGTATTCAAGTATTTGCGTGGTTTTGCTGTAAAAAATCTTAAGTTTTTAAAAATGTACTTTAGTGCGTTTATGAGTGCGTTTACCTCAAAGTATCATATTTTCATGTACTGGTATTAGTCGGTTCTTTATATTGAAAATAATAAAAATCAGGTATTACTAAAACAGACTATAATGTGATTTCGACAGCTTTAGCAGATTTTCGAAAAAATCTGTACCATTTGCCTCAATACATGGATAACTTCACGTTGACGTTGCTCTTGCTGCCCAACTCTTTAACCTACTCGTACGTCCTTTATTGACCTCATATCATCCTACGACATTCACGGGAGTAAAGACAAGTAGGGACTTCGAGGCCAACTACACTAGACACAACGATACATAATAATTGATGTATGGAAAGAATAAATAATTAGTTAGACACACTCATTGTTAAGATCCGAGTAATTACGTAAGTTACGTTTAATTACAAGCCCTAATAAAATTGACCTCTGAACCTTTTAAGTAATTGATAAGGAGGGATGTGTTAAATGCTTGTCTTTTTTAACCCGACAGATACTCATACAAACATTTTTATGAAGGCTATGCACATTTGAGGATTGCTTACGTTAGCTTAAACATATATGACAACTAGGAGTCATGTTATCGTACATTACTTAATATTGATTAGTAAATATCCTACGTCATTACATTTGCATATCAAATAGGTAAACATTAGTAAACAAGTGTTAAGAAGCGTGGGTCATTACGACGATGTATTATTAGCACTAAACTTCCGTGTGGATTGAAATAGTGTTAAAACAATGAATAGTGCTAATGTTCTACAGCTGGGAGTATTTTAGACCGATGTTAATGACTTCACTGATACAGGTATGTACAGTACACACGTACATACATTGCCAGTTGACATTTAGGTCAATCTATTAAAGTATATTATGAATCTGATCTGCTGGTGGGCGAATACGACGAATTAGAGCAATCTCCTCTGCCTTAATATATTTCGTTGATGCTATGACTACATATGACAATAAAATGTACTAACTACTAATTACTTATAATACAAACAAAGCATTGGGTAGGAAATTAAAGTAAACCATTTCTCGTACATAATCATAATAATTTGATAATAACATAATAAAATCTGATGATTTTTTTTTCTATTCTATTTTTTGTAATTCAACATTGAATCTACTTTCTGTTCAGGAATGGACGTTAATTTCTTCAATTTTCTAAAATAAAGTTCAGTACTACATATACATGTAAGCTATTCATACGTATAGTTGCTGGCAAATGCTAAAAATATGGCTGGCATCTAAGAATAACACTGCATACAAAATTAAAAAGAGCAGCCAAGTTTTGTTGTGCATAAAATATATTTTCATGTTGACCACTTTGTCGGCTGAATCATATCACACACAATTAATTCATTTTATTTTTTCATCCTATTGGTCGGAAAAGGAGAACATTCGGAAAGATAATGTTTCTTATATTATTTAAAAAAGTAATTAAATTTTATAGGCAATAAAAGTTTTGGTAATATTTAATTTAATTCGTTAATTTATGAGATAAATGTGGTAAAACAAGTGACATATAGGCTGAACCAGGAATGCCGCTTGACATCAATGCTTGATCAATTTACCTCCGCTATTTATACTCGTAAATTATAATACTACCAAAAATCATAATTTGTCGATTCTAGACACTCAAATTTTGATCTCTGGAAGACAAAATTTTGCAGGTTGATTATATTAACAACAAATCTTAATGATCGAATGATCTCAGTTAACTAATATCAAGTTTGTATGTTGTTTTGTTTACAATTATAAAGTTGATCAATGTTTTCGCTTAAAGTTTGTTACTCCGCTTGGTTTAACAACAATAAGTGCCTTCAAAATTAGCAAATTCTTTAGGCAATTCGTACACGCCCGTAATAATTAGTAATACCTACTTAATTTTCCTTGTTGTTATAAAATTATAAGTCATTTTCGTAAAAAATGAGTGTCGCTATACTCTGTTTAAAAAGTTTTGCAAAGAGTTACAGCCATTCCGTTCCTACGGGTTCAATTTTACCCTTACAATAATATTAATGTAAGTAACAATAATTTTCAATATAAATATACAGGTGGATTACCTTCACGGGTTCCTCTCGGCTGCGGAGACAGGATCCCCTAAGAGTTCGAATTCAACCACTAGGTTCACAGCTTTTTGTATTATCGCATTAGTTAGGAAACAAAACACCACAAACATGAACTGGGTGACACAATAAAACCCCGAGTCCAGCACGTTGACAGTAAAAAGGTCGCCGAGATGTCTGTCACCCCTTACGTAGGGGTTGCAGGTCAATCGATAAAGGGCTTCATCAAAAATGTATGTACTAAGTGGACAGATCCTATTACGTTCAAATATTCAATCATTAACGTTGTTATTGTATACACGTTACTATATGAACGTTATTATATGAATATTAATGTACAAGTGATATAATATAAGCTGCGATAGCCTTGGTTTGAAATCGGCCTTATAATAGTGGGGTCCGGTTCTATATCGGGGAAGGAAGATATCGCGAAGAAACCTACGTACACTCCTGTGAATTCTGTAAAAAAAGTTCTCAAAGGCATGTAAAGTTAACAATTCCGCATTTGGGCAGCCTGTGGATTATGACCCAAACCCCTCATTCGGAGAGGATTTTTAACCATAAATGCAGAAATTGACAAATTTCGATTTTTTGGTAGGCAAAAATTGGATAGATAATATTTTAATCAATATTAATAATGAGCATAAGTGATATCATATTCATCTATACTAATATTATAAAGGGGAAAACTTTGTTTGTTTGTTTGGTTGTAATGAATAGGCTTAAAAACTACTGGACCGATATTTAAAATTCTTTCACCATTCGAAAGCTATGTTATCCACGAGTAACATAGACTATATTTTATATGAAATATATTTGATAAATAGATTTTGAGGCGGTACAAAGTTTGCCGGGTCAGCTAGTAAAATATAAAAATATATATTTAGTCATACGAGCAGATGTCACGTAAAGTTATCATCTTGTGATTTAAGACGGTCTGTCTAGAGGATTCCCCCTCGGGTTGTTGTTTTCCCACTATCAATTATAACGATAATAACATCGATAATATTCTGTTTGCACTGAAGTTTACTCACGTATTACTGCGTATGCGATGCGACGTGATATAATTTATGCAATATTGTTTAAACTTTAGCCGCCAATAAAACTTTACCATAGAACAATAACAATATTTTCCTTGTCGTTGTTATAAACTATATAGTTAGCATCGTGACTTTACATAGAGGTTCTCAAAATTAATTCGTCTACCACCCACTGTCAGATTTTTTCTAGCGCCTTCTGTTCTTTGAGAACAGATCGGCGCAAAAAATATTATTCTAAAACAGATTACTGTTTTTTTCTGGGCTCTTGTAGTCCTCTTACGCCTACAAGGAAACGTAATAGCCCACTTTGAGAAACACTGACCTAGACCAAAGTTCAAACACATGGTAGGAAAAATCTGGAATCTTACATTTGACCTTGGTGTTAAACGAAAATAGGTCTACTGTATCTTCTATTTGCCTAAAGTATGGACGCCCGTAAATTGTTTATAGAAGACGTGGTTAGAATCAAGTTTGATAAAACACACGCACATATCTTTGGCGCTATGTAATCATATTATCATGTACGTATGAACTATGAAGCAGTGATAGGTCGGTGGTAGGTAGGTATACAACTCAACTTCCTGTTCAGGCAAATTGCGTTCGAATCTAGAAAATATCTGACTTTAGTTACATAAGCATATAAAAAATAATTACCACTTGTTTTTTACAATGAAGGAAAATAGCGTAAGCCTTTATAGGTATATTTCCCGTTTCCCACGGCTAAGGCTTTTCCACTTACGGTCAACTTAGTGGACTACGGACTAAACTTTTATCACATGAAGGTTCAGGGTTCAGAGTTCAGACCCAATTATGGGGAAGTAATAGTTCCATATTGATAAAGGTCAATAAAAAACTAAAAACAACAATCGTGCGACTTTCTTCGTGCTAATTCTTTTAGAGAGTGCGTTGCAGCTACGCACATTTTAACAATGGCAATGACTGTTAGAGCATAAACGATAAGTTAAACTGGGTATGTAAAATGTGGGTCGCCATCCGGTGCGGCAAGACGCCACTAGTTCCGTTTTCTGGGTGAAACAGTTTACGAGACGAGTACGGCATTCTACGTTTGACCCGAATTACAGAGGCTAAGTTTATTCAAACATCATAAAAAGTGTTTATAGCTAACGCAGAACTAAACGATTTGATTAACCCATCAAGGCAAGTTAATGTAACGGATATTCCAAATCACCATGAATCACGTACAGTCAAACGGTTCTAAATCTGTAGAAACTATTAACTGTAACTAACTGTACCTTAAGTATGAGTTTTTACGTTTCTACAAAAATGACTGTATTTGTATTTGTTTACGTATTTTCCCATACATTTCCAATCAGCGCCCCTAGCGGGCTGTATCAGAGCTGATTGGAAATATATACGAAATACGTAAACAAATACAAAAACAGTATTTTTTGTAAAAACGTAAAAACACATACTAAAGGTACTGTTTTTACGTTACATTCTGTAAAACGTATTTATTATCGACAGTGCATGCATGCATGTAATGGAAATCGTGCGGCTTATCTTTATAGTGTCATTTGTTTAATTATGCTTGCAATTACAAAATATATTAGAAAATTCTACGAAAAGATAATTACATTTTTTTATCATACTTGCATCAATTATTTTCTTAAAAAGGTTAAATATATTGTATATTATGAGTACATAGATTGACGGGGATTTCGTTTACAATATGTAAGGTAAGAGTAAAAGGTAAGAGGTAAGGTAACCTTATTGAACTAACATTAATCATTGTTGTACCGTTAGAATTCTATTTTTATTTAATTAGTTCCCACAATTTTACAGATCTGTAAGATATTATTACTCATAGCAGTAACAATACGTGTACTATTATATGTAAATATATCAACTGGAAAATTACGAGAAAATGCTGGAAAATGCGAAAATTGGTTCGTTATATCCACATATACAAATATTTGTTTTTCCTCTAAACATTTTTGTGGTACATAAACAGTGCCCTTAGTATGAGTTTTTACGTTTTTACAAAAATGACTGTTTTTGTATTTGTTTACGTATTTGCCCATACATTTTCAATCCGAGCCAGTAACGGACTGTATCAAAACTGATTGGAAATTTGTGGTAAATATGTAAACAAATACAAAAACAGTAATTTTTGTAAAAACGTAAAAACTTATACTAAGGGTACAGTTAAATGGAAGTTTGTCGGCGTCCTACATTCGTGGACTGACGTGGGAATGACGGAGCCTTTACAATATAACAATGTATATTCTTGTATTGTCATTTCCTATCCTACCTGCGCGACCTGCGCTGAAAGCCTGAAAGGTTACGATAGGGTGATTAAGTGGGTCTTCTGACACAACACTGACGTATTACAAAAATATTATTATTTTCCATTGTATACGTTCATATTAATTTTATACGGACTCTTTTCTCGCATGATCCATGCGAAGAATTTTAGAACTACATGCAACTATTTGGCGAAAATGTGTTATGTTAATTAATTTCTTCCTTTTTTATATTTTGACAACTGATTTTCTTTTTTTGTTGATAACTACATAGAAGAAATATAGTGTTCTAATTTCTTTAAAATAGTGCATCATTTATTTTCGCATTCAAAAATAAGTCTGATATAGGTACCTACATATAAATAACAAAATTAAAAAAAATGGACTCAGCAACAAAACACGATATAAAATATAAGTTTCTCAATACGAAACAAGAATTTATTTTAAAAGGATAAAAAATACACCCAAGGTATTGCCCTATGCAGGGTACACACGTTGCCTTCTTTAATGATATGTTAAGATCGTAAATCATTCTGATGTATGTCACGCAGCGATTAAACCTTCTGAACGGCCCCTCCCTTGTCGCAATGCATTGTTCATTAACAGGAAATGGGCTGTGAGACAAAGTGCGGGCTTGTGGTAAATAGAGAAAAACTTTCGAATTATAAAAAAAAAACGTTTTTCTATGCGATGGAATGGGACTTTTGTAAAACTAAGTAGTCATAAAAGTGGAGATTATTAATGTTACGAAGTCTTATACTCTCCTACTTTATACATAGTACTACAGCTTTATATGTAGTTATAAATAAATCCATAGAGCGTAGCTAAAAATGAAATTAAAAAAATGGTTTTCCGATAATATTTTCTAACTAGAAAGCCACCCTTTACATATAGAAAGTACAACCACTCGGACATAATGACGGATTCCTGTTATACTAAAAACATAGTCAAAATCAATTCATCACCTATGACCTACTTCAGATAATCTCGTAAAACATTAGACGGTTGCGAGCTCAGTAGCACTACCATGAGTTGACATAGAAACGCCACTATAGAAATTGTAAATAGAAAACTATTGTCATTTTGCTAGTGAATAACATAACTACTATCGTTACGGTATTTCTTGACAACGTATGTCAATTTGTATGGCAATAGATCATAATGACATTCGCTAGCGATTTGATTTCGATAGGTTTTTTACGTATCGAGTTACGCCACTACGGATTTTAGTTCTACGAGTAACCACCAGAGGCGCTGTACAATTTTTCATACATTTATTTTACGCAGTCGCTAGCGAGTAATACTTTTGTAAACTCATGGTAGTGCTACAGTTACTTTACACCGTAAACAGCGAGCCTATTCAGCCTTGTTTCAATTATAAACTTTGTCCTACCTAGATTATGCAACGTAATGTAGGGACAGTGTATAGAAGACTATTATCAGAGTTAATTGTTGGTACTTTACTAGTTCCTTAAGTATTAGAGTAAAGTTACTGTGATGACAATGACCTCGTTAGTTATGGCAATATGCGTCATACGCCCTACGTGCATGTGAGGACACTTATCGATTCTATTTTTCAGAGTTCAGTGACCTTTTTTTTTTCGTGGGGAAACCCTTCATGGGCTCCTCTCGGGAGTAGTGGAGAGGATATGCCGGACTCTTATAGCACTCGGTCCGCGGTCCCGACGGAGAGTTCCGTGCCCTAAGGTGCTAACGGAAACCTCTCGCTAAGGCTCCGTTTCGCATACCGTCCATATATCACAGGACTTTATCTCTGAAACTGTAATAGGTAGACACTAGATTTTTTCACTAAGTATGTATTCCCATGGCCTCCGAAAGATAAAATACCAATAAAGTTACTATTTAAAGGTTCCTAAAACAACAAGCATTTTTTTTTCGATATTTTGCTCGATCTTAGGATTATCTTCGTTAATGATAACAAGCACAAACGTTTAACGGTGGAACAGAACCCTTCGTGTGCAAAATTGACTCGAATTGGCATGATGACAGTATAAAAAAATCAAAGAATAAATGATTTAAGAAAACATAATATATTGAAAGGATTCTCAAAAATTACTCAGTGTTTAAAAAATTTTTATTATATAAAAAATGTAATTTATTTTCAATTATATAAAAGTATTAAAAAAAACTGCAATCGGCCATCTTGTCTGAAACGGTAAAGGGCGCGAATGACGTCATTTTTGGGTATGTCACTGAATTGCTTGAAATTTTGAATAGGATGTTCTAACGTGACGTCACTAACGGACGCCATGACACTCTTGAGCGTTTTCGCGCTTAATTCAAAATTGCTATAAACAAATGCTATTATTTTCGTTAATACTGAATTTATTACTGAAATAATACGATTTTTGGAATCGGTAGACATGTAGGTACCTATGTTATAGAACAGATTTTCAACATTCGTCATCATGCCTATTTGACCAATTTTCCATACATTCGTGTATTACGAGTACATATATACCTCTACCGATGCAACGACAACAATAACATTAAATAATGAATGTAATTTGGCTACATTTCTGTTTTAGTAATTCATGGCCGAACAGACATTCGAACTTGGCCTCTTACAATGATATTCTTTAATTATAGAGGATTTTTTAAATTTGTTATAATCTATGTACGTTACGTATGTCCTTGTGTATGGACGTCAGACGTAATATGTAGTTATATTAAAAAAATCTAATATGTTTCTATAAATGAAAGAGGAAATCTTTTAAATTATGTAGGTATTATATAAATTGTATATTTTAATTCGTCGAATTAAACTTTATAACAGTAGCGGTAGAACTGGTTTGACTGCGGAAGCAGTGCTGCCCCACCCACTTCTGCTTCGTAGCAGCCGAGCATGCATACTGTGTTCCGGTCTAAATGGCCTGCTAGACAAACATAAGGACTGAAATGGGACAAGTTAGTTCTAAGATACAAATCTGTGACTATTCTGAAAGGACTACTAACGTAATATATTATTAAAGTGTTAGCAATATATTCAAATTATTTAATTACGTATAGTAGTATTTTGTATTATTTTCATGGTGTGTTATTTTTATAATAATAAGTACCCATTTATATAGTCACTGGCTGTATGGGTTTTACGATTGTGTGCATTAGAATAAAAAAAAAGAACGCGCTTGGCGCGAGACTTGTATTTTACGCGGGAATAATAAAAGTTGTAAATTGGACCAAGAAAATAGTTTATGTTATTACAAGGGTCTCGATTATTATAAAACATGACTGCATGACTATTTCATACTTTAAAATATGCAACTTTTAATAAGCTTGAATACCATTAATTTAAATTAACTCGAATACAAAGTTGCATGTATGAAAAATACATACTTATTATTTATTGATAACTTGTAAGAAAAAAGCCTTTATCATATATACATAGCATAGGTGGAAGCAAATAATGCGAATCAAACATCGCGTCATAATTCAATTGATTCGTATGTGGTTCACCTCTAAAGTTGATTTTGGTGAACAAGACGTTCCTATAAACTTGTATTCAATAACATATAAATGCACGATATATGTATAATAATAGTAGATTGAGTTCCGTTCTCATGCTAGTAGTACTCAGTACCAGTTCTAAGTAAGTAAAGATCTCTAATTTTTCAAAGCTATCATTTACTTCAAGACAAACAAATTCTTAAAGAACCTACCTACGTGATGTCATCCAGAGATACGTTGTTATAATTATATACTTTTAAGACTAAAATGACACGCATTATCTTAGACTTCCCGTACCACACCCTTAAATTAGGTAATCAAATAAAATAAAGTAGAAATAGTGAATGTGGGAGTCTCCGGAGTGAAATTAGTGTAGTAGTTAACTATAATTCTTAAAGGAAATCTGTGCCTGGCAGATGGACAGTAATGAGCTGGTAATGACGATGTCACTTAAAACGTTATTATAGCGGCGACGTCACAAATATTAATAAAACGACAAGACGATTAAGTTACTAAGTGTAAATTTTTATTTTAAGATTTATATTTACCATATACATTATTATCTACAAAACATAGATAAAGTAATATAAGAAAAATGTGTTTTTGATGGTACTAATGGGATTTTATTCCTACATCTTTATATATATATTTCTTATGTGCGTGTGTATGTCACTGAACTCCTCCTAAACGACTGGACTGATTTTGATAAAATTTGTTGTGTGTGTTCAAGGGGACTTGAGAATGGTTTAGATTCACAATTTAGTCCGTGAGAAAAAGGTTTTTTTTAATTAATTTTTAATCCGTAAGTAGTCATAGAATCGGAAACTATGCATTTGATCAAGTGATAATCTTTAGCAAAGTTGTTGTCCAAGAGCCCACGAAGGTTTGGGAGTTGGTAAGACCAATTTTCGACAGAAGGCACCACTGTCATTCCAATGCAGGTACAAATTTTCCGTTTTATGTATGTCATATGCGGGCGAAGCCGCGGACACCACTAGTAAGAAAAAAAATTAAGAATCCACTTTTGTACCACCTGATTGGGATACAAGAACTGTGGCCTTTAATCGCGTACAAAATTTCGTTATAATCCGAAATGTGAAAGCAACCAGATTATTTCTAAAGATATCTATCTTATATTTCTTAAAAATGCTAATAACGCTTGAGTTTACGTCTATAGCTATGCTGTTAAGCATACGATTACTTTCTACGGTCGTGTTTAAATTATCGCTATTACATTATTTTCGTAAGTGATGCAAAAATTGTATTTATTAATACATCATTAGACAGATTGATTATTAACAACGGGCGTGTGTCAGGCAAACTTCTAATGTCTCGTAACCTTTTATTTCCTTATACTTTTAATAAGATAATGATCTCATAAAGTTGCGGACGTTATGTCAAAGTAAATACAAGACGGTTATTCAGACATATTTATCTACAAAAAGTCTATGTATTATTTTAAATGCCACACAAAACAGAAACCCGTTTGATATTTGTTGTCTGTTGTATGGAATGGATGGAATGTGTTTCAAATAATAGATTTGGGAGACTTTCTTGCTTTTTGCACAAAATTTTACTTTGAGTAACACAGTTTACTTTTTACTCAAGATATTTTCGAGCAACTGTCTCGTATTCATAAAAGAACTAATTAACCCGTAGACACCACATCCTGGGCACTGCCTCAGTGTAACAATATATTATTCCTTAACCAGTAACTGTAGAACAACCTTTAAATGCTTGGTTGCATGTATACGAGCCAGGTGGCCTTTCAAACCGGAACAAAACAGTTCAAGCACTGTCTCTGTGCGGCAGAAATACTCGTATGTACACGTGAGCGTGGTATTTGAAACAAATTTATAGAAACCTGTTAAATTGCTAATACGTGGTGCAATGGTTACAACGCCAATATGTTGAGTAGAGGGTCTCGGCTAGGCGATAGTGTGAATGGACTTAAATATTTCTTTCTGGATTATGTATCCGGCGATTGTTGTCTTTGGTGGTATTTCCATGGCAACCATAGAATGGCAAACAGATAATTTTACTTGGACTATGAAGATATACGTGTATTTCAAATTAGCGAAAGGGTGATTGTCTATGGTTGCGTTAATTAAAGTTTTTGGAAGAACAAGTTATTTTGTAGAACACCATATTTAAGAAAAAAAAGAAATATTATGATTTTCGTGAGTTTATTGTTACTATTCTGAAACATCGTACGTACTCATTCAAAGTTTAATAAATCACGATCTAGGATCGCTTCAAAACAAGCGTGATTCACGTAAATGTGCCAAATTTATATAAGAAACATACGGTTGGCCGACGACTTTCCAAACTAATTCTGTCTTTCAAAGAAAACATTTAGATAAAATAGAACATAGTAAACATACTTGGGGAATAAAAAATAATATAAGAAGGTTTTGATGAAGTACAATTTGCTAACTTCAGCCCGTAAACATACATCTAGTCATGATGGTAATACAAATCATATTAATGAAAATGAAAAAAATCAAGTCCAAAGTAATATAAGAGAATGGTACTATTATGAGTTATGAGTCAATCCAACTAACTCAAGGATAGCAAAAATAATGTGATTGACTTCAAGGAGATAGAAACAATTGTTTATGGACGATAGTTGCCAATTTATCAGGTGGACCTTGGAACCAATTGATAACAATTATTCTTTTCGTGATTGGTATGTTGCGACTTGCGACTTTCTTCTAGAAATCGCCAATTTAAAGATGTCGAAAGTTATGGCGACTCACGTTAATGAATAGAATATGTATATTATTATTTTTTACAAGAAATTTAATCAGTATACGACGAGTAGGTTTCCATTAATCAAATCAAAGTGGCGTCGGCTCGTGCACGGCTGGTGGCACTGCTTCTTCAATTAATGTCAGTTGTATTGTGTCATTGATTTGAGTCCATGGTTATAGACACAACTGTCAGTCGCACTTAAACAAATTTAAAACTGTTTTAAATAAAACCTGCGTGATTTACAGTTATCGTAATAAGAATTGGATACAAAGGTTAACATTGTGATTCGTTTACGGAAGCACAACCTCCAAATTGTTCGTGCCTCATTTGTGTTGCTGTGTTGGTTCTAGAAAGAGTAAGGCTTATTAAAATACAAGCCAAAAATTTACAACAATCAAATTTCTAAAATCGGATATTTTTTGACGAAATTGAGTAGCAAACGTTCATTCTCTCCACCATCACAAAATATTTTATAGGACAATTGCCATTGCTGTTGTTGTTGCAAACTGATCGCTTTACCTTAGACGGGGCTAAGTTGAAACCAATGATATTTAAAATATCAATGGTTGAAACTACATAGTCATGTACTTACAGTAGAAGATGAGAAGCAGATATTTGATGCACTATAACGTTTAAGTTACGAGCCGTGTCGAAATTTAATGCTAGTGACGGTACATGTCGCGTTCACCCATGCAGTTATAATGCTATGCGAAGATAAGGTCGCAATGGCAATTACTATTCCAAATTTAGCATGGAGACGTTACAATTAGAGTTATTACGATATCTTAACGTCACTCTTTTTTATAGTACAAAGAAGCAAATGAGTGAGTTCCATCTAACGGTAAGCGGTTATTCCAGTACATGAAAGTTATTAAATCTATCCCAGGTATGTCCCAGGTGAAATAAGATTAGCAGATGATTTGCAACCTGATGACTAAGTTGAAACGCATCTTATAATTTTAGATACAGGAAGGAAATCCCTTCAAACAAGACCACAGCAACGCTCGCTTTTTAATGTTATTAGGCATAAATCGCTGTATATCTATGCAGTCGCGATTTCTGTAACGAATTAATGTCGTTGGCTATGACTTCGAATACATTGATCTATAAATTTATAACTACGCTTTCTTATTTTATTGGTTATCCTCCATAGGCAGTACAAAAATCTTGTGTTGAACACAACTGATTGGATACCGGCACTCATTTTTAGTTACATGTAATGAGGTTTTATAAAGCAAAGTATGCTATATTACAAATTAAAAACATGATTGTAATTAACTGCAATAATTTTTAAAGTATTTTGCCTGCGACCTCGGCCACATGGACCATTGTCTTTGATTGTAAGTGCATGATATACAAATTGATGTCCTCGTAGTTTTATACCGCCTGGGAACATTGTAATGATATAATGTTATTATGAATAAGAAGTTTAAATATTTATAATAAAAATAAGAAAAACTCACAAAATTCCCAACAGAACAGGTACAGATAAAATTAGATACTGAGAGTAATTTTACAAGACTGCAAAGATAGTAACAATAAAACGAAGCGTCGGCAAACGTAATAAACCTATTACGAGCTCGAAGCAATTAAGCAACAAAATCCGCGATAACTCAAGTAAAAACCCCTACAGATAACTGTGGATTGTTATAATCCCACCTCATTCGAGAGAGTAATTGAAACGGAAATTGCGTGGATTCACTAGATTTAGCTTTCGTCACGAGTTTCTTGCGGCTGACGCCATGGACTTAATTGTCGTAAATCAATTGAAGCTAGAAGAAGGCAATAAATCATCTGCCATCATCCAGTGTCGGTACAACGGATAGAAATGGTGTATCATTAGCTTCTAGCACATAAAATGCTATTAGCCATGTTTTACGACTTGAAAGCTGTTACTCTATTGCTGTTATAAATTAATGACGGAGTATGAATAGTCAGTTTTTTGTTACTTTAACTGAAGTTTGTTCCTTTTTTTGCAAAGCCACGACCTATATGGTTCGATTTGGTATTTATTCATGAGCCGGTGACGACATTTGATTTCTACTCCAAGTAGAGAATTGTATTGTCTATATAATTCTCACAATTTCGGTTAATTGAAAGATTCATATGTTAAAATCCGTCGAGTTGTATGGGCTACAGGGGGTGCTGAAAAATGACGAACATACAAACGCTCCAAAAACATTACACTTCCCCCAGTTGGGAAAAATACATAAAGTACACTGTAAAATTCTTACATTATTTTCCTACTAAAACTCCAGTTTATTTTATGACGTAATTTACAATTTTTGTTGGTTTTAATATAAAATAAAAACCCAGCCTTAATGTCTTTCACTTCCTAGAACTGCTTCGAAGTATTAAACTTGACATGAAAACAGATGTTTATTTTAGAACTGCGTATAGCAAAACTTGTATTTGTTTATTTGTAATAAATACAGCAATTACAGCCGTAGTTTCATATATTTTACATTTAGAGAAAATAAATAATAGAAGTTGTCTACCGGAAATGGCACTGAACTGTGTACCGAATAAGTTATTATTAACTGCTCGGTATTATATAACATAATTATGTAATTTGGTAATTTTAACTGAATGTATGGCACGTTCCAAGATCATGGCCAGTCTTAGACGGTCGAAATTTATGACACTTATTGTCCTAACAACGACATTCAACGGAATTTAAAATTATATGTATGAATCAGTTGAAGATCAACAATATTTATAAATTAAGTATTTTGTAATTACAATAGTTGTAAATTTTAACTTATAGTTGACCTTACTATAAGATAAAATTTTATTCAATTCAAAAATCGATGGAGGGCGGAAATATCAGCAGAAGTTGAAGATGAGAGATGAGGAAAGAAAGTTTTGGAGGGGAGGCATAGGATTGGACACATAATTGACAGCAGAAAAATATTCTTCCTAAGTTTAAGCAGAAAAATATAACAGAAACAGCGACTAATCACTTAAGCCAAAGAAATGGATAAGTGGTGTGCATTAGAAGATACCTAGAGGAGATGGTGGTGAATGGTTAAGAAAGAAGATTAAGAAGAAGAAAATACCTTTTTGAACAAAAAATGATGATAATAACTCCTCTATAGTAACTCCCTTACAGCCTATTCAACTCAGCATGTAAAATACAAGGACTGTATTGTGAGGTGATGGTGGTCTTTATAATTGTAAATTTAATAATTTTATTCAAAACCTTCGATCAATAATACCAACTGTTGATCGAAGTTCAAAACTATAATTTCGATAGATAGACAGGTAAAAGTACGTATATAACACAGATTTGGTACAAAAATAGGTCAGAAAAACGGGCCAATGGATTCGCATTTATAAGGCTATCGCTTTCTGCAGATGCATATTGTACGAAAATAATTAACTTGAACATTTTTATGCGTTAGGCGGCATGCTCTATTAATTTTTAGAGGGTGGAGAAGGTCAAGCGTATACAGGTTAGTCACGATTTGAACATACTCAAGAACTTTTAATCTAGAGCGTACCAAGCCATAACATATTGTTTGTGATCAAAGATGTGATCTTAAAATGAGCAACTAGTTCCTATCTTTCGCATGACAATGTTCAAAGTTCAACAGTCTACGGTGGTTCATAAAGCGATCTTGTGGGTTTGAACCGGAATAGTCAAGAATTCAATGCGGCGCAACTTTGAGGCTTACGTTACATTCATCAGAGCGAAAAATTGGAAACAACGGAACAGATGCCCAGAATGAACAAGTTGGAACTGAGTTAAAGCAATTTATTCTTATAACATGACATTATATCCACTGTGTTTATGTGAAAGCGATGACTCTAGTCTCTATTCTCACAACGTTTCAAAATGTATGTCATTGTGGGAAATAGAATATCGCAATTCATATTGGATTACCACCTAGCTGGCCGCCGTGAGGCAAGAGTGTCGCGGCGAGTAATGCGATGCATCGGATAAGGACATTGAGCAAAATGTTTCATTTATTATTTGCCTTGAGACTACAAGTACTTTCTTTTTTGTTTGCAATCACGTTTTAAATGTATACAGAGTCTACCAGGATATTTTAATATTGTTTCCATTCATGTTGTTGGTGACCCTGAACACTTGTGACGCGGAACTACAATCTCTTCGCTAAATGGAAAGCCATTATTCCATAACTGATTAATGTTTATAAAATTCTTTTGCACTTCTTTGTCTTAATTTATATACAAATACCTTTATTAACACAGATTCCACCTTGACACCGTAATTTGCGGTAGGTGATAATAGTCATCATTAAGTAACTTAACTCAAGGATGTTGTAAGGTTTCGTGCAAAAGACCTTTTAAGTTTGATCGGTTTATCGCATTATAATGGGACATATTCAAGGATATTATATATATGAAGGTCACACACATCTTTTATATTATTTATTCGTACATCCATTAGTCTTGGGTTTTTGACTATGTTAAAGTTAGCATCCGTTAGCACACGGACTTTCTTACTCGTTGAAAAAGTTTGTAAACTGGAAAGAGCCCGCCAAATTGCTCACCTGCGCCGCACGAGTTCTTCCAAAAGTCGTAAAACTTGCTGCACGAGCACATTTCGAACGAACGTCACTGCGTACTAACGCCAAAGTATTTTTAAACTTCACTTGTATAGTTTCGCAATCTTTCAGCCGGTAAGCATACGATTTAGTTATTGCCGAGGGCCGGGGAAACTTTATTTATCATCTAACGAGTAGTATCGATGTAAACATGTCAATGTAACGGCTTAGATCGCGGTCGGTTCTGTACCGTTTGAGCGTAGAAAGCGGGGAGCGCGTGTTCGCGGTTCTGGACGGTCGTCATCGTATCGGACGGTGCGTCGCCGTCTAGAGCTGGCGAGGTGGCGAGAGCGGCGCGACGTGCTACCGACACGGGCGCCCTCCAGCGACTGCCGCGCGTAAGAATCACAGACTGAACGAACTCCACTGATTGAACTCTGATTTAAGCCACTGGGAAATAGACAAATTTTCGCGTTATGATGAGATTATGACCGTTGATGATATCGACGCCATGTCTCCGAGCTACATTAAATGGAATACTTAACACGCGTGAAATTACAAATTTGAAGGAGGAAGGATGTCGGTAGATGGGTGCTTCGCGACATAAGCCTATAGATAACTGTTGCTATATTGAATATATCCTGGAATGGAAAAACATGCCTAAAGGTACATATAATTTAATATTTTGCTAAATTTATAGGAGTTTGATAAGTTTCCTAAAACAGCCAAAGTAATTTAACTGTAAGTAAATGATATGATGTTGATGACTTTCCCTCATAATGGAATTTTGAGCAAAGCATTAGCTTTAAACCACAATCCATAGCAATGCATAATCCATAGCAGATGTACCTACATATTTTTCTCTTTGACAATTAGAACTAAATAGGTTTTTCGGTCGGTGTGTCCTACTCGGCATTGTTTATTTTGAGCCTTATATGTATAATAACGCTTGTTTTTTCGTGTTCTGTGATTATGCAGGTAAAACTTCAGTTCAACAATTTGGTTATGATCTAAAAATCCTCTTGTATGTACCTGCGGGATCGTCTGTGCCGTCCCTAACAAGACGATCTTTAAAATTTTGGTGCTTAAATTAAATGTTATGAAGTCTCATAAAATAGTTCTTCTAACGTTAGAGTTTGATGACAATAATCCTGCTTGATAAAGTAAAACAAGTTCCAATTATGATTAGATCAAATATTTGGAAGTCAAGCATAGATTTATACTAGCCTTATGAATAGGCAATAAAAACTATATGGTACATTATGACGTTGTACCTAAATCTTACAGTACTTTCGCCTTTAAAATTTTTAAAAATGATCTTCAAGTATGTCATTTCCGGTTTTACTTTGTTGTAAGCAGGAAGTATAAGTCTAAAATAGAATACTTCGGGAGTCAGATTATGTTTTTCAAGAACTGATTGACCACGATAAGTAATGGTGCTTCAATTTCTATTAGGTAACTATAGTGTTATTTGTGAAACCATATGAAACTTTTACCAAACTATCGTATTGCATTAAAGCCTGTATGAATACCCAAAAAATACTTGAGGCTCTACAAATGTAGCCGGAAATCATGTTGACTAATTGGTACCAATTAATGCGACAAAAATGACATAAGCGCTGTAGAGGGTGGGGCTAATGGATACTCGGGACTTCCATGATCGATTAGAAATACAAAACGACAAACAGTTTTCAGCAAACAAACAATGTACCTCAAAAATGGCAATTTAGATAACACAAATGCATTTGTATTTTTGGAAAAATCTATTTAACAAGAGTTTTTATAACTTTATATGACGCAAAAGGAAATCCTTTAGTTTAATTATTAAACATTATAGTATTTCTGTAACTATGTGCATAAATTTGCATCTATATCCTTTTATTGTACATTATTGTGATTTGTAGTAATTGTGTTAAAGCACCTACACTACCTCGTGACTAGTTTAATGACCACGTGTGCAGTTTTAACATATTGTACTTAGTTTATTAATAGTATACTTTATTGATAAGTTTTTGGACGACGACCCCTTGAAGAAGGTTTTTTGGATTTATGTACCTGTTTTTGTCAATATTCGTAGCTTTATGGTTTGACGTTATTTGAGTGTTAATAAGATTAAGTTTGATTTAATGCTAACTAATATAAATTTATCTAAACTTAAAAAAATATTTGCCCTGACTGAGCTTAAACTTACCTGCATCGTAGAGCTTAAACTACTGAAAATAGAAGCATGAACTTTGGACAACAGGTTTCTTTTATGACGAATTCAAACACTTTTCCTAAGTGTGGGGATTTTATGATAACATTCCCCCTAAGTGTTATATAGGGGTTGAAAGTTTTGTTTAAAAGCTCATACTAGGCAGCGTGTAAATTAAAAAAAAATAAAGTACGATTGTCTAGCTAATATTAGGCACAAACCAGATTAAATCGATGTATGCAAAATATCAACGCACATTATACCCGTGAAGGTCGTTTGGCCTTAGATAGATTATTATTTAATTATGTATGACCTCTTATAGAAACCGGGAAGCGTTTGTCTGTGACGTAGCCAATCGTAGCGTGTAGCGACGCCTACTGATTATCACAAACGGATAATCTACATATCGATACAAATAAATAAATATCAATGTTTGTTCGTATGGTGTTGTGGCGTAGTCAAATAATTACTGTCCACTGCTGCTGAGCACGGGTCTTTTCTCAGAATGATAAGGGCTTAGCACATAGTCCACCGCATTGGCTAAATGCGACTTAGTAGACTTTACACACCACAACTTATTTTAAAAAGGCCTTCAGGCATGTGCGATGTTTTCCTTCAAGGATCATTTTCCGAAAAAACGGAATACTCTACGGAAAGTAAATAGGCTATTATTGAATTTTGAAAGTATTTACAGTTCTTACTTTAAAATGCGTGGGCTCGAAGTCGAGTGAAAAAGCTCGTTCTCCTTAAGACGTCCGTCATGCAACGCGATTGTTGGTCGATTAACAATAAAAATTCTTAGGTGTTTGAATAAAATCGACCTATGCTAGAGCGCCTCATCTTTTCTAGATAAACCTTTATATATAAAAACACGCTTAATTGTAAAATTAAATCGAAGTCAGTGCCCATCCATAAAAATCCTCATCCTGTCAGTTTTGCCTTTAAATTTTTTTGAACTATTTTGAGCGTAAAACAATAGGTACCTACTTACATAGAATAAGAATAGAGACTTAGTTATCGTTAGGACTATAAATCAAGTACCGGAATAAATTAAACTTCAAACTTCAGTTATTTGGACAATGTACCCGCTGTGGACTTTCGACTTGTGATATTAAAGTCCTCTACACCTGGAGCACGATGGAAACTTTTTATAACGAGTGGTCTTCGCCAAATGGGACCCACTCAAAACTTTAGCTGTTCATGTACATAAAATCACTCTTAAGAGGGTTCTGATGTATTCCGGCTTCAAAATAAAATTAAAAATTTTACACAAAATTGCTTTATAGATATTAATACAGCCATATAAATTGCGCCCGATAGAGCGCCTTGCAACACACTTGAAAAATAATTCTTAATGTAATTTGAAAATTATGCAAAATTGAAGCTTCCTTAAAATTGGGATTAAATATATAGGCAGGCTATGATTTAGGTCCATTTTAGGAGTGGAATATGGTTTATCAGTCTTTATCATTGTTACATAGAGTTGTTACTCCATGTAACAATGATAAAAAATATTGTAAAAGTATTTGTTATACCATATACTATACTGTTTAAAAAAAATGTCGTTGCTCCCGACTTCGTTTGTATGGTGGACAACACCTGGATCTTCAATTGACCCATCAACCTTGATATAAACAGTGAGGAATGTTTACTTGCCATTCATCCCTTATTTAGGAGAACTTGTAAGAAATATGTTGTGTAAAGAATTACATACCCTTCTAGACCCACCGTTTTTGGTATGGGCAAATAATCATTCAGACGGACATTCAGACATTATAGGGTTCGTACACAAAACTGCGATGCGACGTCGCATCGCAAAAATCTGCGAGCTCCCTCGACGCATCGCAAGAACTTGCGAATTGATTCGCATCGCACAGTGGTTGTTGTTGTTGGTCACCCTGAGAGACGCTACGCCGCACGATATCGCATCGCAGCAATTCGCATCGCAATTTTCTGCGTTGCGAATTCGCATCGCGTCGCATCGCAGTTTTGTGTTCGAGGCCATATAGAAGATAATAATATTGTATGTGGTTTAATATATCCTCTTAAGAAATGAATGAATAAAAAGAATTTGTATAATGAAAGGGCCAATAGTCCTAGCCCCAAGCTTAACGAGCATGTTCGAAGGTACTCTAAATTGTTTAAAAGGGTTTGCAAAATTGCTAAGTCAAATTATTATCATAACAAAATAAAATCATCCGATAATAAAATAAAGGCAGTATGGAAAGTAATAAATGCCGAAGCGGGTAAGTCAAATATGTATACTGACGATATAACTCTTAATACTGAAAAAGGCATTGTCACATCACATAAAGATGTGGCACAAGAATTTGAATCCTTCTTTACTAATATTCCCATGAAAACTACACAATTTCTAAAGTCTTCGCCTGCTCTTTCTGTAAATTTCCTTAAAGAAAATGTAAAAAGTTGCAGTGATAGATTTATATTTAGACATGTTAATAGCAATGAAGTAATTAAAGTGTTCAAAGATATAAATATTAAAACTACTGAGGATTTATGGGGAATGTCTATAAAAATTTGTAGTTTTATTATTGAGACTATAGCTCCTTACTTAGCCAAAATTTTTAATTTATGCGTAGATCATGGTTGCTTTCCTGATCTAATGAAACAAAGTAAGGTCATTCCTCTATTTAAGTCTGGTGACAACAAAGATCCTAGTAATTATAGACCAATTTCTGTTTTGCCTGTTTTTAGTAAAATATTTGAAAAACTAATACTTAATCAATTATTAGTACACTTTAATTTTTATAATTTATTCCATAATAAACAGTTCGGCTTCACCAAAGGTAGATCAACCGTTGATGCGGGTGTTGAATTAATGCGAAACATTTTTGACGCTTGGGAAGATGCGCAGGATACTATAGGTGTATTCTGTGATCTTTCTAAGGCATTTGATTGTGTAGAACATAAAACTCTCTTGTTAAAGTTGGAATATTATGGTATACGCGGTACGTCTCTAAAACTGCTTAGGTCTTATCTAGATAATAGAGTACAACGAGTTCAGGTTAAGGGACACAAATCGTTAGGTTCTGGTGTTAAAGTAGGCGTCCCACAAGGCTCTATTTTGGGGCCATTCTTGTTTTTGGTATACATTAATGATCTACCGTTTGTAATGCAGGACTTATCAAAGGTTGTGTTGTTTGCTGACGATACTTCCTTAATATTTAAAGTTAAAAGACAATCTAACGACGTGAGCGCTGTCAATAAAGCACTTGACATAATTCACAACTGGTTTAGCGCAAACAATCTTGTATTAAATAATAAAAAGACTAAATGTGTCCGATTTGCTCTGCCTAATGTTAAAAAGCTGACGATGAATGTTACCCTTAACAATGATCACTTAGAATTTGTAGATGAAACAGTTTTCTTAGGGATAAATTTAGATTCTAAACTACAATGGAGCCCTCAGATAGCAAAGTTATGTAGTAGACTTAGTTCGGCAGCCTATGCGGTAAAGAAGATAAGACATCTTACCGATATACCAACCGCTAGGCTTGTTTACTTTAGTTATTTTCATAGCATTATGTCTTACGGTATTCTGCTGTGGGGTAACGCTGCTAGCATAGATGTCATTTTTATACTTCAAAAACGTGCAATTAGAGCCATTTATAGTCTTCGCCCCCGTGAGTCCTTACGAGAACTGTTTAAATCTATAAATATTTTGACAGTGCCTAGTCAATATATTTATGAAAATATCTTATATGCTCGCAAAAATTATTCTTCTTTGGAAAAAAATTATAATAGGCACAGTCATAATACTAGAAATAAAGATAAATTGGCCATACCTCAATTTAGATTAAGCAAGGTGTGTAATTCTTTTATGGGGAACTGTATTCGTTTCTACAATAAAATACCAAAAGACATTATCGATCTATCCGAGAAAAGGTTTAAATCTACTATAAAATTAACTTTATGTAAAAAAGCTTATTATAATGTAAATCAGTATTTAAATGATAAATCCGTATGGTATGACAACTCCAGCTCCAACATCAAAAATTAATTATATGTACCACTTTGTAAAATTGTATATTATTTACTCTTTAAAAGATGCAAATATGCACACGTATGGAGTTTCTTGCGCCGCTTCTTCTCCATAGCGAAATACCTTCCGAAGCGGTGGTAGTTTGTTGAGTTTCAAAAAGTATTCTATATGAATCAATTTTGAATAAATGAGATTTGAATTTGAATTTGAATTGAAAGTAATTTTACGATACGGGAACACCTCTAGTCGGATAACCTATTGATATGAAGTTCATTGTCGTCACGGCATAAAACAGCATCGTTATAAATAATTCGAAACGATCGGCTCTTAATATAGTGAGTACATACTTACTTATTACTTTTTCGATAGGTAATAGATCTGTAATAGCACGCACTCGGACTGACGCATGTTCACATACAGATACAAATTCTACGCATGAGAAACAGACGACCAACACCACGCATAAACTTTTTACTACCCAAATATGTACGTTATCATATAAATATAAATATTTACTTTGACAGGTACATTGGGTAAAAAGATAACATTTTTTTTATAATGAAACTATAACTGTTGTTTTACGATTATAGGAGAAAAAGGTTGGTGCTTAATAAATTCAGCTATTAAGCCTTTTGATTGTTGTCATTGAATGCAGTCGAGGGCAACGGCCGTGACCGCCAATTTTAAAATTGCAAAAAACATACTTACGTACCTTAAGAAATAGCAGCATTAGTTTAAAAATCTTTATTAACCTTGTGTCTAAACAGTTGAATAGTTTTTAAGAGCGTTATTCTTACGGAATCCCTTTTTAGGGTTCAGTATGATATTATAGGTACTCGTATGTAATTTAACGATCAAAACGAAAATAATAATTTACTCGATACAATAATACAGTTATTGACTTTTTTAAATTGTTAATTTGAACCATATAAAAATGCTGCTAATAGTGATAGAAGCATTAAACTTGGCACGATTATAGGGAAAACTATAAAAACCAGAACTATGCAAGTGTTAACGAGTTTTGTACTTACTACGGATCCCATACTTAATCAAAGAAAATAAGGTTTATATGGTAAATAAATTACTAAGGTAAAAAAAGTACGGAACACTGTAAAAATTCCTACTTGTACTTGACCGGTAATTACTACAAACGAGCTCGCCCACAATTCTCTGTCAGCAGGCCAACTTGAACCTGTGCACGATTTTTATTGTTTTTAATGCTTTAGTAATTTTAGAAGTAAATAAATTCCCAAGGTTACTCCTTTTATCATGGCGCGAAAGTTTTATAAATTGATTCTGTTGTTCCGCAGAGACAATAATAATATGACCTTGGAAAGCAAGAGTTATTTTGAATTGAATCTCCTGGATTTTTATTATATTTGGTGTAGAATAGATATTATGTCTATCGTTTCTATGCTCCTATAAAATACTTAGGTAATATTTTTTTTACTATAAAGACACATTCTACTAACGTTACCTTGGTTTACTGTATTTTTCACAAATCCTTTCATTTGATAGTCTTACGGGTGCATAAAAAATATTGGTCTGCCATATTGCGGCGTCCGCCATATTGAATTTAGAGCGACGTCATTAAGCGTTTAGGCTACCACCCACATAGATATCTCACCGCCTTGTAATTGAAGGAAGCCATTAAATGGCTTAAACAAATGTGTCAGCCATTTGATGGCTGTCATGGTGTAATTTCCGCGGAACAATGCCGACATATGCAGTTAAGTGGTGCAAAAACACGAAATCGAAGAAAAAGTGCGGAGAATAATCGTTTTATTCGTAAATGATCTAAAAACTACATTTTTTAAATATATTTCAAACACGAAAATAGATGACAGTAGGTACCAATTTCAATTGTCAAAACTGGTTACATTTTCTTTTTAGGAGTGAGTAATCTTTACTAATCTATGACCACCCATATAATACACCAAATTATAAAATTGTCAAAATGTATAAAATTTACGATATCCTTATGCCGTATGCTTAAGCAATTGACATAGAAAGCGTTTAATGGAAATTTTACTCAGTGTAATGAATTTTGCTGGCGTTTCATTAAGCCTCCATAAAAGATAGGAAGTACCGAGAAGTAATTACACACAGTAAGAATTCCTTTAAGGAATATATCTAAACTTCAATTGGACGACCCCAAAGAACTTATTTGCTTACATTGCGAAACTGACATAGACCGACTAGATCCACAATTTTAATTTAGATAACTCCTTTCTATTCTTATCTGCTTAAGATAGAAAGTACAAAAAATGTTTGAAAGCCAATTTAATTAAATGCGCAAGTGAAGTGTAACTTATTTAATTAAAGTTACCTGAAGTTGTATTTATCAATAGAAATCCCATTTATTTATTTTATCTATAGCTAAATTTATCTATCTACACTAATATTATAAAGAGGAAAACTTTGTTTGTTTGTTTGGTTGTAGTGAATAGGCTCAATAACTACTGGACCGATTTTAAAAATTCTTTCTCCATTCGCAAGTTACATGATCTTCGAGTAACATAGGCTATATTTTATATGAAATATATTTGATAAATAGATACAAATATATAGATACAATGACATACATTTTAGCGGCTGATAAATTCCGAAGACTTCCAAAGATACGTGACTGAATGATAAAACCATCTTCGATTGTTTACACATCGATGGCATCGTAAAATGTCACTGACCTTTTCTTAAACAATCGGTTTACGACTGTCCTTCAGACTTCCGAATCGATATTTTTTCAAGATAAAACAGAGATAAAGCAAAGTTAAGTATGAGTAAACAATGTCTGATCCATTTAAAGCAAATGAAGTAAAATGCTGTACGTTATTTCTTTGGTCTTTTGTGGTCATAAGGATAAGGAAAGTATATTTACCGTTAAATAAACTGTTAAAATTATACAAAGGAAGTATTTTTTCATAGTTTTCTTGCCACTTATGACGTTTCGCCTGACTCAGAGCGTTTCAAGTAATATATTTATTTATTTGATAATGCTTTTGGAATTAAAGCCATATATAAACAATAGGCACAACATAATACTTTCTGTGGATGTTTTAGCAGGTGAGAGGGTATTTTCAAATCAGGAGAAGCAATATTTTTAAAATTTTTTATCTATTAAGCCACCAATATGGACAATCAAGCGGAGCGATTATGAGATAATCAATTTCAGAGTCGGCCTATGGTTATAACTGGATTTTCAAAAGCTGATATTAAAAGAAATTGCTGCTAACTATAATATAAAGAACACTGCTACAATAAGAAAGAAATAAAACATTTCTAATGAAACTCATAGTTTTAAAGATTGTTTTCATTAAGAGGCGAGGGAAATTCTATCCATTTTATTAGTTTATTAGTTTAGTTAATTTTTACCACATACCTAGTTGGCCAACATGGATGTGTGGGGTGGGCCCAGTCCCGCCTGTTCCGGTGACATCGTGGTCACAACGGCAAGTAGACATATGATGCGGCATTCCACTTACCTGAAACAATGAAAAGTTATTATTAATTAAAATATGAATTTCACATAACAAAAATAGGTTATATAAGTTACGCGCTGTCGGTCCTTTGTTGAACTAGTGGGAATGAACCTTTTTCGATGGGTATGGTACTTCTATACGATTGGGAATTTAATTAACAGGTGATCAACGAATTCAAAAGTGTAGTTTATTATGTTAGGTAATGTCGCCTAGGTGATCAAAGTGATGTCCCTGTAATTCCGGGACTAGAATAGGGCTACGGTATCCCCTGCCTGTCGTAGGAGGCGACTAAAAGGGGGCTTCCGAGAAAAAAAAAAAAAAAAGGTGATCATAGTGATAGACCGAATTTTGTAGAGATACAAGTAATTATTTTATTATTTCAAGTCGTTTTAAAACCGTAACATATTAATTTAATACCAGGTAAATTGCCTACATTATAATACCCGTTTCAGGGTTAGTAGCAACAAATGATGAAAAGTTTGAATATCGCTGGAGAGTAGCATCACTATAGAACTGAGAGAAAGTGTTTGCTAGCGTTCCTCTGAGACTTGTACCCACAGAATATTTTGCATATGACCCTTTACCGTTGAAATCATTTTTTTAGAAAGTTTTTACGTCATAATTTTAGATTTCCAGCGAGCGGAACTATCTGCGTTTATGTTTTGTGGCATTTTATTTTGAACCCATAGATAAGTATAGATATCTCACCGCCTTGTAATTGAAGCAAGCCATTAAATGGCTGACTATGTGTCAGCCTATGTGTTACGTCTCCGACTGTCATGGTGTAATTTACGCGGAACAATGCCGACATGTACAGTTATGTGGTGCAAAAACACGAAATTGAAGAAAAATTGCGGAGAAAAATCGTTTCATTCGTAAATGCTCTAAAAACTACATTTTTTTAATATTTTTCAAACACGAAAATAGATGACAGTGACAATTTCAATTGCCAAAACTGGTTACATTTTCTCGTTAGGAGTGACTTATCTCTAATCTACTAATCTATGTTTGAATCTGGTAGAACTGAAAGTAAACATTTTATAGGCTCATATTGCGAAGAATTTATTAGGCGATAGATCTACTCACTAGAAGTAGTTCTTACTAATGCGGATTAGTAAACTTTACACACACTTAATGAAGGCACGAACATTTTCTCAAGTGTTCCTTTAATATTAAAATGTTCCGTGAGAGGTCGAAATTCGTATCATACAGAATTTTGTGTATATATTCTTAGGCAGTATTTGACTTGCCAACAGGAAGTCGAAGAAAAACCGAATAACATTTAAGTATGTTTTTTTTGAACATGGAATAAATTTATTTAGAGATAATAATACAGACTTAACTTTGTAAATAATTGAAAATAGCCACAATAACTTAGATAACATATTAATTTTTCACATCGCAAATTACGTTTAGACGAAGTAAATTTCAAAAATAAATAAGCAACTTCATTAGGTGGCAGACTGCGGGCACGAGCGTGCTTAAGTTACATTTTTCTGCTTAATTGGACGAGGCGACGTGAACATTCTCATTACTCAAAGTTTTTTAAGCCAGAATTGGAAACGCATAGTATATGATATGGGCATATGTACGTTGGGTAGATACAATAATGGCTGTTAAACATACCTAGACTACTTTAGGAGTAAAAATAGGTATGTAGTACTGTTCTTAGACTACTTAAGGTCCTATTTTTAATGACTTGGAAAATAGGAGGTTCCTACTCCGTTGGAAAAAGGAGCAGGAAGTAGGTACGTACTATGCTCACCTGTATGTATTTTAGGAATATATTATTTATTATACTCTTGTACTCTAATAAACCTGTCATGTTTTGAGCAATAAATATTGCAAAAAGGAGAAACTCGTCGAATGTAAACGTCAAATACCTAACTGGACTAATAAGGATAAATCTTGGTCATCTTGATGACGTCAAGAGCAAGCAACACATCTAAATGCATAGATTTTACAATTAATAACACACTCCTTGTTCTGTCTTATGACTCACCAGGCTTCTTAGTGAATAGTACCTTCCACAATGGAGTTCAAGCGAAAGTGTACTGGGAATGTAACAGAAGCTGGACTACATACAAAACGTTAAATACGAGCGCTAATTAAATTATTAACCATCATACTTAACCAAGTTTGTTGCGTATTGAGAAATAGCGGTCCAAAGTTATTAAGCAGTTTCAATTTTAGGTGCAAAACTTTACAAATGATTACCAACAATGAAAATGATGAGCTAAGTAGGTATAAAATACGATTTCTTTCTTTCTTTCTTTAAATGATTACTGTAGTATGCATTGTCTCTCTCTCGTCTCTACCGTAAGTTGGTAGAGTGCTCTAAAGGAGTTAGTAAGGCATCCGTTTAATTTCGCACCTCCTATCTTAAATAGAATTTGTCACGTTTGTATAAGAATTATTTCGATGTCATCATGAAGTATGTGCCTCATACATCAGTTACAAAAAAGGAATACGAAGAAAAGGCAACTACTGCGAGATACTTAATCATTAGCGGTGAAGGTAACGTATTATTCGTATTATAATGTGGTCACGCTTATGACGTCACTAACCTACGTTAGATGGATTAGCTTTCCTGAACAACATATCACTGACAAACACGGCAGCATCTTAAAACGTGTATTTTCAAGGTGGTCAAATCATTGCAATGTTCGATTGCGGAAATATCATTGCCGTGTTAATTTGCAGCTGAATAGGAGCATAATTTTATAAATATATTGGATGTAGATAACATTCAACTGTACAGTGATAGCATAGTAGTTGAAACTCCGATTTCAAGGGATCGAAGGTTCGAATACCACAGGACGAGACGGGACAAAAAAGTTGAAACAAAATCTATATCTGACTTCAAAATCATTACAAGGTAAACAACAATGTAAACACGACGTTCCTTCAATAGATAGTTTTGAAGGAGGTACGAGGCGAACCAACCAAAAAATTCATTCCAACTTTCCCCTTGAAAGCTAAAGAAAATTGTTCGCAATTTGTTCTCCCCTTGCCAAATACAATGCACCACGGAAGATGGAAAACAAAAAAATATTAATTCAAGGGGTGGAAAACGAATAAGTTATACGACCGTTTCCCGTTTCTTAGACTTTTCTTTTTATTCTTTGTAATTTATAATAGGTTCTTGAATCCTTACCTCATTAATTATGGAAGAAGCAAATGGATTTATGCAATTCAGAACTTTGAATATTATTTAAAATTCATTGGGACTCATTGTCCGACTCTGTACATATAGGGTTATGGGGGTCAATTACAAGCACCATAGCCTCTTAACACTAATTTTAATGTATCTAAACTTAATCTATGTCTTATTAATACTCAATCTATCCAAAATTTTCCTAACAAAGATAGTAATTTATCAATTTCTAGTGTGACAAATTGTCGATTTGTTAAACTAGATTTTTTGTAGACAAAACATACGTTAGATTGATTAATAATAACTAGTCCTAATCTGAGTCCTATGAAGATAGATCTTTCGTTAGTAACGGAATATTTAGCTTCAGCTTTACATATTTAGATTATCTTATCGATATTCGAATTTTAGACAAGTTCAATCTATACTAATATTATAAACGGGAAAACTTTGTTTGTTTGTTTGATTCTATTCGAAAGCTACATTATCCACGAGTAACATAGGCTATATTTTATATGAAATATATTTTATAAATAGATTTTGAGGCGGCACAAAGTTTGCCGGGTCAGCTAGTATTTAATAATTATACATTTTAATAGTCATAGATGTGTAAATCCTAGGCACATGTTAATTAAACTTTAAGCAAATTTGTTTTTAACATTTTCTTATATTGCAGAAACATAAATGCAATAAGAGACAAAAACATCGCTGACCTAACCTAACCCACTCCATAAGAAATACAGCAGTACCTGAACAAATCACATTTATGCGCATTAACTCATCACGTGCGTGGTATTTTTAAATAGTATAGGAATAGACATGTCATGTAACTGTGAAGGTTAATTGTGTGTACACATGTAACAAAGTAACAGTTTACTTCGATTGTACAGTCTAGATATCGTGACTTCTCGTGGTTTAGAACATAATTATGTGTACAGTGAATATAAATCTACGCCTACGTAGCAATTATTTTTAAAAAGTAACTAAAATATTCATTTTTAAGATTTTGGGTATCAATTTCGCTATTTTTGTTTTTTAGGGTTTCGTACGAAAAAGAAATACTGAACCCTTATAGGATTACTCGTGCGTCGTCCGTCCGTCTGTCACAGACAATTGAATCCAAAAAAATCCGAAATTAGTTGAAATTTCGTACTAATATACCTCTTTGCTTCGCTCTACATTTTAATGCATCCTCCTAAGTCGGTCTATTGAATCTATTAAGAATTTTGTTTTTTTCATACATAACATATACCTAATCGTAATGTTAGTATCGCAATCCATCTACATAAGTAAAATAAAAGTAAATTATGAATTTAAGTGCAACAAATGCACGCGAAACCACAAACGAAACAGAACTGTGTAATGGAATTGGTATGACCGAGTGTGGCGTGAGGCAGCAAAGGGCTGAAATTGAATCCTGATAGAACGTACGATTCAATTAAAAACCGACGGTTTGATATTTGCTCAGCAGCGAGCCTTTTTATAACAAAAAGAACAGCGCTACCACACGTTATTAAAATATCTGTCACAAGTTCTTTGATCGGACATTGTTAACAGGAATCGTAATAGTTATGTCTCCAGTTAGTATTAGAATAAAACTGAACATGATGATATAAATGATTGGTGGATGAAGATGGTACAAAACTATGTGGTTTGACTCCGGCGGCACCACCACATCGACCAATGACACCCAATGACATATCTATGTGTCTACCTAATAACAGTGTTAGCGCTGTTGTGTTCTGGTTTCAAGGATGTGTTAAAGGAATATCTCCTTTGGTAATTGGACATGTCACTTTACCAAGGCATTCTTAGTTCTAAGGGGTAGCGGCGTATCTCTGTCTGACCTCAGGTAGGTATCCAATCTTATCCGGGGTTGATTATAGATGTCAATGGGCGCCACTTACTATCAGATGGACTGAACGTTCATCTGCTACTCCTATATAACAAAACATAAAAAATAAATACGATGATAACGATACTCAATGTTTAAATATTTATCTTTTTCTCGTTAACGTTATCTTTTGAAGAAGTGTCTGCATTTGAAATTGAAAATGTCCCGCGAAGCCTGTGCGCTGACCTGAATTGTTTTACTCAATGATTGCTATACCTTGGCTATAGGTAGTGTATAGCACGGCCCGGTCACTTACTAGATCGATATTCTAACAAGCCTCTTGTTATTTTGTATTCTGCTTAACTGAAGGTTATACTTGTTATAGGTATAAATACTTAATGAACCACGTCAGATTTAACTTTAGTAGATGTAAGAAACAACAGAAATAAGTTATATCAATGTTTTTATTTGTTGTCAACCCATTTCTGTCCCACAGCTGGACACATTTAAAGTACCCTCACTCAGAGGTCATTTTGACGCAGGAAGAATGGGCCATAGACCACGTTAGAATAGTGCGGAATGGTAGACTTCATACATCTTTGAAAACTTTTTTAGAGAATTCTAAAGTGCGTAGGTTTTCTTACGATGTCTTCCTACATAGTTAAAACAACTGATCTTTACTACATTCAATATAATTTCAAACGGGTTTTCGAAGTTTAAAACGACTAGATTATCACTGTTATTCATTTCAAACCACATACGTATTTTTCAGAAAACTGACACATATCTTAAGAGTAGGTTTAATAATACTACACCGTATAGGTAGTACCACTAGGATAATATACCTAAATATTATAAGAAATTTTAGAAGTTAAGTTTTTTAAGATGAAAAATTCTAGTTGAATAAAAACGATCCCGTGAAACCTAAGCAGAGCGGTGAGTGGAAGCTAGTATATAATATAAATAAGCGAACCCTCCGTTTTGGGTAGACGAGGAAACCGTCCGGTATTCCATCCACACCTCTTGACGGGGGGAGTTTTCTAAAATTATCCCCTTCCTAATCGATTTATCCTGGTTTCCCGGCCGGTCTAGACAGCAGACAGGCATATACGTCTTTATACTCGTACGTACGTGAGTATAGAGATGTTATATGGTAAAACATCACACTCTTAGTGTTTGTCGAGTACTCCTATTTTCGTAGCTTTATTTTGGAGATTTTAAAAATAATGTGCAAACTAATACAATAAACTCTCACATCTCGAGCGTTTCCTCAAAAGCTTAGATTTTTCTAAGAAGTAACGAAAGGTATCCAATTCGAAAGGGTAGGGTCAAGATAGGGCCAAGATCTAAAGAGTGCTTTATATGTGCAGAAAAATAGTGAGATTTTGAAAAAATATACTTATAATGAATAATACTCTTACTTTCTTCCCAACGTAACAAGCAGAAACCACTATGTTATCTGTCGGACGTGAAATTATAAACACGTTATTTGTGTATCGATATACGAGAACCGTTTCGAATCTCTAGCGTTAAGCGAAAGCGTTAGAAAAAGAATACACTACAAGAAATAATGCAATTAAAAATACAAGTAATACAACTTCCCTTTTATGAATTTAAATATTTGAATTTGGAATCCAAGATTACTTTAACTCGACGACCAATCAGTACGCGTCACGCGGTATACTAAAGAAATCAACAATAGCTTTGTAATGGTAGCGCATATTAATCGATACTTTACTTGGGTCAACGTTTCGGATTGTTTCACCTTATAGCACGAGAGCTTACTTGACCCCAACTTTCGTTTTATATCCAACAAACCGTAAACTGTCGAATACTGTAATAACCGTTCACTGAATCGTTAGAACTACCCTTACACTATATTATTAAGGAGTAACGTGCACGGATTTACAACGATATTGCAGATAATGTAATACTTTTCAAGTAAGAAATACCTGATTATATTAAAGTATTAACTTTTTTTGTTTCCTTCAAAATATGATCTTACCGTAAAATTTCAAATTTCAAAATTAGCCTAAAAAGACAAGCCGTCAAATAAACATCACTCCTACATACATACATTGGTATTTCATTTTTATTCATTTTTACAGGTCGTAAGATAATAATTTAATTTGGCCTCATGTCATTAGCAACTCGAATGCATATAAACCTGTTATGTATATGCTGATATCCAAACAAGTTATTTGCAACATTTCAAAAATATTTTCACTTCTAAAGCTACCAATAATACTCCTTATCTATCGTGACTACTATTATACTTAATCCCGAATTGCTTTCTTGTCAACTTATTTTCTACAAATTTAATCTTACGGAATATTCTGGTCTGAGCACCAGACCGACACGATACCTTTTGTACTCATAGCGCCGACTCTACCAATAACAGCGGTTTACAAGTATGAGTATTGCTTGAAAGAGCTCACCTTTGTACAATTTTCTTTGTAAGAATGAATTGGATTTGAACTTTCAAAAGTTTTAAACGGTTTTTAGCACGAAGGCATTGACCACAACAGATTAATATTGTTAATAAGGTAGAGCCTGCTCGTTGTACATAGCAACGACTTAACCATAGACCACACGGATGTTTTTACTAAAAATGTATTGAAAATCATGTTGTTACCTTAAAAACGTATAGTGCATGTCTGCTTACTATCTTTAAAAATAATTTTAGTGATTGCCTTATATTCTTTTGATTTGCTTGTGAGTATTTAGTAACAGAATCATAATTAAACTTTGTACTGGCACAAGGCATGCACAAAATAATTATTACAAATATTGTAAATAAAACAAAAGGTGTAATCTATGCCTGAATCACACAATTAATAATGTATAGTCAACCCTTTGTTTAGATTTTTCTATCTTTACAAACTGATATAAATTGTATAGTCCGGATGTCGACGAACTCGATTTGGTTGCCAGATTTACACAGCCTACATTGCTTTACATACTGAAAAATTGTATCGACTAACGACAGATTATGTTCTGAATCTAACACGACCGTATCTTAAGATAATAATAAGGTATATTTTGTATACCGATTAATAATGATAAGGTATAATTTGTATACCGCAAAGCACGAATCATTTTTATATAAATTAAAAGTTAGTGTTATGAAGAAATTTAACATTAATTAATATTTTAATTTAATGCCTAGATAGGTATGTCATGCAAACACATAGATAAATTCATGTCATGTTCTTATACTGTATTTACTTACCGCTTATTTTGTAATAAAGCAAATATGATATGTCTGAAGTTTGTATATGAATTAACTGTCAGATCTACGCAGTAATTAAAGTAAATAAACAAAAGTTTTACTACAAATTTGCGTGCACCTAGTCTAGATTTTACAAAGTCTTAAGTTTTTCATTATTGGACATGCGCCTTTATAAGTACTTCACCAATGCGGCAAGCGGGTTCATGAGTCCTCAAAGTAAATTAAAAGTTTTGGCAAGTGTTCAAAAGGGAGGTAGGGATCCTTACCATTGATCTGTCTGTCTGTGAGGGTGTCGTCCTCCTCCCACCAGGGCTGTTCCTGTATCCGCCGCACCGGCTGCCGGTCGAAATTTCCATAGTACTGAAACTCCATCGCTCGCACTTTACCATAACTTGACTAACGTTACTTTTTATTCACTACGCAATGTTTTGGCGAAATTTGCACAGGGCACACACCACGCCTCCGTAAGCGTTTACACGATACTGATTTGTCATTAACTCTGCCGGCTAAATACAAATGAGATAAAACTGACACGACCGCTACTTACTAAGTAGTAACCTCTGACGAGTTGTTAATCTTTCGCTCGTAATTTTCATACATCTAACCGTTAATTACAGCCAAGTTACGTTGTAAGTCATAGATTTATTTTCCTACTAAGAGAATACTCTACTATAACGATACTACTCTACTATAACGATACTATAACGATAAAGTAAAGAAGTTATTGTTTTTAAGAAAAAACACCCGTTGCAAAAGTTATTAACTTCATGCTGAATGGATTTATACGTAATTATAAACTTAAACAATATTCGAAATTTTATGTCATTGACCTACTGTAGAAAAGAAACATAATATGCTTCTTTACAACATATATGTTAATGTCCACTTTCTGTAGTCGACCATTCTCAATTCAGGACAAAGGTATATAGAAAATGTGAACACCTTAACATTTTCACAGTACATTCTCATGCGAGGTGTTGTTTGAGAGATGCATGTTATTGCCTCCTGTACCAACTGAGACTCTAATATTGCCCCTATGTGGCGAACAACCGTCTACAAACACAATCAGGCACTTGCACAAATACAGGCGCTAGGCGTGAACTAAATTTGAAATGGATCCCGTGATCTCAATAGTTCAACTTGTTTAAATACCCCTATTAATTCTATAAGGAGTTGGGGATAGATGTCCGGCGGTGACCACATACCATCAGGTGGACTGTTCACTTGCTGCTACACTGTTATAAAAACGTGAACTGTATAAATAATCATAAATAGAATTGGAAATTCGCGTACACTTCTATTGTAGACGTAGGACTTAGATGCATTGTACTTCTTAGCCAATAATACTTGGCTTGCTTTAACGCCTTTCAAACATAGACTGGTATTGAGAAAAAAGCAATGCTTTACACTAACGAGAACTCTATGTAGAGAACCTGTCACCTTTGCAACTGGATAGAAAGACTAACATAGTGTTTACCAAAAGCTTTATAAAGTGTTTGTTAGTGTGTTAGTAGTGTGTGTTAAAACTAGCATTTTAAGGAATAGGAATACTAATCAGGTTTTTACTGAGAAATTCTAATTTGTGGTTAAGTTACCTTTGTAACCCACTTAAATGTACTACGTATCCTACACTATACTATTGCGGTTATTTAGATATATTTAAAAATATAAAATGATCGTGTCACCATGTTAGTTACCATACTCCTCCGAAACGGCTTTACCGATTTTCACCAAATTTTATATGCATATTCAGTAGGTCTGCAAATCGGCTGCTATCTATTTTTCATATCCCTAAGTGATAAGGATTATTCACCCTTAACATTTTTTTATTTATATGGCAACACAACGTTTGCCGGGTCAGCTAGTTTAAATATTATAAAGAAGTAGATTTGGTTACTATCGAAATAATTTCAATTTAATTTTATTGGACTGGTTCTGATCGATTCTTCCACGATTTATTTTCTTGGCAAGAACTAGGAAATTGAAATATTTTAATGTTTGCTTGCGGAAGGAACCGTCGAGAATTATAATATAATTTGCTAAGTAGTATACCCACTAATATATTCCCTACGTGGAATGCCTATGATTAATAATAATAACTTTATTGACACAAAAAGATCGTTTCAATGTCTGTTTATGTAAGTGATATATTACTCGATAATGGGAGAAGACGCTGGTTCCTGAAACACAGTTTCGACTAACTCAGGAACCAGAGGCTTCAAACTTCTGAAATGTACTTACAATTTTTGTGTCAATAAAGTTATTATTATTATTAATAATATATCTATGGTGGAATATGAGCTACGTTATTCCCTGCCTGTCGTAAGAGGTGACTAAAAGGGGGCGGCAAGACTCTCCCAAGATGGCGTTTTCCAAGATAAAAAAGAAGAAGTGTCGCTTCATATTTTATTTAAACTGTACAATTTCCTGCTATCACTTATTGTTTACAGGCCTTGCAATATGGATGTGTTGTGTAGTTAAGAAAATATTTTAACGTCGAGATGCAAGTGGATCACCTTCAGTAACCTTCCTGCGGTTATCGAGGTTCAATAATAAGGTTCAATAACCCTGTATTGTATTAAAGCTACAATAATAAACGAGCTACTTATCTCACAACACATCTATAGTCATAAATGAAAGAGGATGTCTGTAATTTCAATATGTTTTTAAATTGTTTTAAATTCTCGGACAATTTAAAGAAAAACGGTTCTTGTCAGACTGTATCTACTGGTCAATTTTTAAAATGCTGAAGCGATTTGGAAATAACTTTTATTTTAAGGAAGATATCTCCAGGGAAGGCAAGCAAGAAGCCCAAACTAGTAAAGACCATCTTAAGATATATTAAAAAAAGGGATTCTGTGCAAAACTCGAAATAACGTGCGCCGATTGAGTCGCGTGAGAGAAAACTACTAGTGATTATGGCTCAGTGAAGTATTATTTTTGTCTAGGTCGAAACAAGCTATTGTTACAGCGGGTAAAATTAAATTGAATTAATTTCAAAGAGTTTCTAACACGCGCAGAATAGAAAACCTGCATTGTTTTCAAAAAGTAGATTGACTAAAATGTGAGAAAATAGTAGATTGACTAAAATATGAAAAAGATAAAGTTATTTACACAATTTTAAGTATACATACATATCTGCATTTAAAAAAAACAACTCTATATGCATGATTGACTAGCAGCCTTTTGCATTTAAAGACAAGTTTGGATATTTTTGGATTTCGAGACCTTCAAAACCTCATCCGGTTAAAATGCCAGCCGCATAGTAATTTACATAACTAACGTTAACTCAGATTAAAGAGGTCACAGATAAAGATTTTATTATATAAGATTATATATTGATAATAATTATAACGCGTAGTAGAACGGATAAACGAGACTTGGCATACCTCTCTTAACATATGTGAGAAAAGCTTTAAATTATTAATTTGCTGTAATGCTAAATGAATCTGCCTGAAAATTAAGGTTACCTACAAATCAAAAATGTGCCTAATCAAATTGCTATATTCAATGATAAACTTAGACTGAAATGTAAATAGGCAAATCCGGTCGAATATAAAATTGAAGTAATATTATTTTTTTTATATTAATAGTGTGTATATTAGTTTATTATTAATTTTGATTAAGTAACAGAATTATATATAATATATCTATCTATTTACAAACTTAAAATCTATATACAATATACACAAAATTTATATAATTTAAACAAAAAAAGAAATATTAAAACTTAAATAATTAAATATAAATTTCTGTAATATTTAAATTCTTTTATTTTATATGAAGTAGCACGAAAAGTTACATCAAATAAATTTACGAGTCAAGTCTTCGTCGTCGTCAATAAATGCAATGTTTAAAAGTTATTGGGAGTAAACAAATCCGCTAGCAGAGCCATCTCGAATCGCGCTTAACTGACTTTGACTTTTCAATTTGAAAGATTTCTTTTCAAAAACCACCACAATTTTACGCAAATATTTGTGGCAATTAAACATCGGTGAAACGTAAAAAGCATTGTCAACACAGGAGCCATTTTTATTTGCTTATCAAAATCTGTCTCTGTTTACTTCGAGTGTCAATGTCCCGAGTGATGTTCAAGCAACTTTAATGGTTCATTTATACTCGTATCTTCAGACATCGTACGTGTCTGTCACGGGCCGGCAAAACAAAATCATATCGTTCTATGCAATTTGATATTGCGACAAAATTACCACGCTACAATTAGCTTGACCTGTATGTATGTAACGGAATCTTTGAGTTCGATTTTTACCCACTCTGAACGGTCCGATTAATTTAAAATTTTGAATTCTTATCAAGAACCGATGACAATACATGATTTTAATATTTTTGTCCAATTCTAATTTTCTCTCATCGGGATAATTGTACGATTTTAGCGTGGTTTTTAGTTTTTAAACTATAATTATTGTACAGAAAGATATGATTCTGTCTGACACGACACGTTGAATGTCTGTCAGACATATAAATGGGTTATCGAAGGTTTTAGGTGTTTATAACTGTATGGATATATAAACAGGTACTCACGCCAGTATTACAGTACCATCCATACATTCTTGTACATCTAGTAACTAATAACGTCTAAGCACTAAGTTCACTATGTACTTTAGCCGAATTTCAGCGAGTAGACCGATCGCCTGGTTGTTTTCGAGACACTGACTGCTTAGAGATAATTTGAACCGTTTTGAGTACACTGTAGCCTTAAACAAACACCTCCGACGTCGTGTGATAATTTTTTACATTAGCCTGTGAACGTCACACGCTAAATACTTAATTCCTTATTGATAAGTCATGTAGGTAAGCTGTGTGTGCGTAACCTATTTATATATGTCTCGCAGCGAATGACTGAAAGCCCTTGCCTTGTCATTCAGTTTAAATATAAGATACACAGATTGAGTATTACACGATGTTCCTATTTTTGGATGAAGTTGAATTGCTTCAGCGGTCTTTGCAATTTGATTACTTAGATTCAGTCATCTTAAAGTCACATAAATTAATTGTTATTTACCGCACTGAAAATACTGGCTCCCCTACTACTAATATATAATTATTAAACTTAATTAGTACCTATTAAAAATATGTCCAAAGATGTTACAAATTAAAATTAAATCTTATATATAATATTCTCGTGTTAGTTACCGTACTCTTCCGATTTTCACCAAATTTTATATGCATATTCAGTAGGTCTGAGAATCGGCTACTATCTATTTTTCATACCCCTAATTGATGTGTTGTTCACCTTTAACATTTTTTATTTATATGGCAACACGTTTGCCGGGTCAGCTAGTAATAATGAAATATTTTTTGTCGTAGGGTCGTAGTCAACTCGTAACGTAGACAGAGGTATGTTGCATTACGCGTTAATTATTTAAAATGGCGTCTGATAGAGCTCATGACACAAAACTTTATACTATTATGTTAGTATGTAGCCAATTTTAGTAATGCTAAAATAATTATCGCATGATAAGTCATAAATATGTCAACTGATAAAGCTTAAAATTAGTAATGCATATTGAAGTTTAATTAAAATAATGCTGCTGAAACATATTAAATATAAGGTAATCATTATTATTATGTTATTATCATCGATATTTATTTAAATTTAAGTACAGAAAGTAACATCATTGCCCTGTGACAGACGGACAGACAGCGGAGACGTACGAGTAGTAATAGGGTTGCGCTTTTGCTCTTTGAGTACAAAACCCTAACAATATGTATCGCATTTAATCTAGAAATTATGTTATCACTGATTTTATGATCAAAGAATGACCGTTAATCAAGGGCAGACTAATCGCTAGTCTGATATCTACAGAGATATCTTTCAGGCGATCTTGGGACAGAAAACAATAACAAAGAAAAATATGCATGCATTTTTTTTATAATATAAGAGTAGCAGACCTTACCCCTGAGGACTAAGCTGGAACGCCTCGGATAAGTCTGTCTCCCTTACCACACCCTTCAAACCGGAACACAGCTGCGCCTAACACTGTTATTTGATAACACGTATCAGAATATTATTAATGCTAACTTAGAATTATGAGAAAAATGTAACTACGACAAAAAAAATATATAATTGTCAAACTAAATTTCGTAAACGTGTTAAGCGAAAAAATATACCAAAATTGTATAGAACCTAATATTATTATGCGGATCAGTTTCGTAAAGACAGGTGGCATAATTAGTTTAAAAATATTAAGACCATGCTTAAATACCAACAATATCATAGATGTATACAAAATACAGCGGTACAAATCGAATGCATCATTTGGATATTGTCTAGGATTCAACTTGTAGTACCTGCTCTACTTGTATCCTCTGCTAGCTCGGTGCTGCGGAGGTCGTCAATATAAGAATTTGTGGAAAGATTAAACCAATTTCCGCACGATAAGATAAGAACACCGAGACCCAGATTTTTCTTTAAAATATGGTCGTTCTTAATAAGTTACAAATATAAACATAAGTTATACCTAATTGATCTTACCTACTTTGGGTATGTCGACATAATTTTACAGTCAAATAAATTGTCAGAACATAAGCGAGCAGAAGGAAATTGTTTTCATCTACATATTAATTCGGTTTGGTTGTGTATTGCATTTATTAGTAACTGCTATAGTGCGTCCCACAGTTCCACTGATACTGATTTCTCTGTTTGAAATCAGGTACCTTTTTTAACACGCTTTTATTAGCTTGGGTTGTACGTTTGTATGTATGTAAGTACGTAACAGTAACGGAATCTTTGAGCCCGATTTCTATCCACTTTGAACATTTAGTTTAATTTAAAATTTTGAAGAATTATCAAAAACCGATGACAATACACGATTTTAATAATTTTGTACCATTGTCCTTATCAATATCCTTAGGATTAACGATTTTCGAGGCGAGAAAAAGCGCCTTATGGAGAGTTCAGGCAAAGTTACTAGATTGATTCTTAGCTTTGGAAAATAATAATGTTATTTCCCTATAACTCAAATGCACTAAAACATATCTATAATGCCATCTTGTAGAATGATTTTTAGGATTCCGTACTCAAAGGATAAAACAAAACCCTCCGCTGTCTGTTCGTGAGTCACAGGGCTTTATCTCTTAAACCGTAATAGATAGACACTTGATTTTTTTACAGACGATGCATAATGATGGTCGCCATAACAACAAATACTGGAGTGCTTTTCGAAAATTGATAAGTGGAGCACTCCACGCTTTTTTTACAATTATACAATTTACTGTTCCTTAATTGATTCCTAGATTGAAAATTATTTTCTACTTTTTAGTTGATTTTGTCATAAAAGCGTGTTTTTTAGTTTTTTGAACTATATTTATTTTCTTTTCGAAGAGGAAATTTTCAAAAGGTACCTGACGACGAGGGAGCGACGCCGGGTTTTTACCGCACTAAAACCCCCCCGGTGGCCGTCCTCAGCGTTTGTTGGAGAACTCTGGGATCTCCGACGGAACACAATCGGAGTCCTCCAAGCGCGATGTCCGGATCGGGGTATGCCCTGGGGGAGCGTTCGCTCCTCACATCTGGTGATTACGACGGTGTGCGACCACACATACCGCCGTCCTACCCAGGGATAGCATAATGGACGGTTCGGGCTTCCAGTCTTGCCACCCTCAACCCCGGAAGCCCCGTTTTAGTCGCCTCTTACGACATGCAGGGGATATCGTAGCCCTATTCTAGTCCCGGAACTACAGGGTGGTAATTAGGTGCCTCCTAATTACTTTTTAGTTCGCATGAAACTTCATAAAATGAAATGTTATCAACTTACTTCGTCAAGGTTAGCAACTTCAGTCTATAAAAACATCTGCCCTATTTCTGGGCGGTTACAGATGTCAATGGGCGGCAATGACCACATAACTACAGAGAGCCCGCATATACATCTGCTACGACAGATCGACAAGTAGGTAAAGAACCGTAACGTTTTACCTATACTATATACTTAGCTAGAATAATTTATGAACGCAAAACATTTCCACTGCATCACGTATTTGTTTAACGTTCCTACAAGTATTTGAAGTCTTATCAATGTTTACGTGCAACATTTATGACTGTTTACACAAAACCAATGTCATATTTAAATACTGCATTCCCATTCCATTTAACTTGAACTCGGAATTCAGACTACGCCACCACGTTCGCCATTTTGTGCAAAACTCAGAAAAGCGCGTGACTATTATGATATTTTAGATAATAAGTATACCTAACCATAAACAGTTATCTACATGAGCAAATGTTCGTATTTCACGGTAACCTCTTTAGTTTAAGACATGTCAAAACAATAGAAAGATCGTATTATTTGCTTTAGACTTTATCAGGACGTGCAAACAGTGCGCAGAATTATTTTTTGCGTCAGTCATACTACATAAGCTCGTGCAAATATTGAAGTGGCATAAATGACAGCACATTCTGTCGTTATGCCTGTTCATGTCGGGCTATATTCATACCTAACATGTTTATGAGCCTATATAATTATTTCATTTTATGTACCTATGCCCCGGGAATGTATTTTAAAGAAAACTATTGTATAAGAATAACAATTAGGTAATATGGGACTAATGAATTCCATTAAAATATAACCAGGTAGTCTACATCAGCACTACTTATGGGGTCCAAAAGTCCTTCTACACTAGGTTTGTCACTTAAGAACTAAAGTATAATTCAATTAGTATAGTTAATTAGCATTGATTAAGATGGACATGACTAATTTCACACTTATTTCGGCCGTTTAGCAAATGTGTGCGTACGATCTAAATAAGTTGTCGAAAAAAGGATTGATCAAGAACTGTATTGACTAACATATAGTTCATACCTATTTCTAACGTGAAGCAGTTCTGCGTTTCCTTAGATGGGTGGATGCGGGCTCACTAACATATAAATCGACCATCTTAGACCGCACCGTAGACCGACCCGTCATCTATCTACCTATTACTATTGAAAACTATTGTGAATTTTGAAAAGACTAAGACATTTTAAGAGTCTTAATCACAGTCCACCACTATTCATCATCATCATCATCATCATCATCAACCCATTATTGTCCCACTGCTGGGCACGGGTCTCCTCTCAGAATAAGAAGGGTTAGGCCATAGTCTACCGCGCTGGCCAAGTGCGTATTGGTAGACCACTATTAACATTAATTATCTCAAGTATAATATATTATATAACGACCATTCCATGAATAAAGTTACAACAAATAACTAACTTTAGTTAACCATAAAATTACTCACATTATTGTATTCTAATCGGTTTCCATTTGTTAAGGTTTTACCTATTATCATTAATGGCGTTAGTGTATTGTTATTCTGTTTAAGTTAAATTGCCATACATCTATTATTTTTAACGTCAATCGTAAATATTAAAAATAAATCAAATACGTGTAGTTTGTTCTATCAACGTGACTTTTAGTGTCTATTCACACGTACCGCAACCAAACTGAAACACAATCATACCACGATAATATGGGTAGGCGCAAATTTGTGCACAGTGCAAATGAAAATGCAGTTTCATTCATATGGACCATATGTTGCTGTGTGATCGATCCTAAAAATATTGCTTCTAAGGGGAAGACCATTCTATCGCAAAGACATGTTTTGTAGCTACCACAACGTAGCTATAAATAACTGCAACGGCAACATAATGGCGTGGTTGTTGTACGAGTGAATGGATACGTGTTTTTTTTATAAGATAGGACTAGGAAACGAGCTAGTGGTCCATCAGTTAGTAAATGGTCACTGCCACCTACAGACATGTGATCCTTTCTATGTAGTACCTGAAGCCGATCACAGTTGCGTTGTCACTCCTGGGGGCCTACCACCATCTTTTAAAAACTATCATAGTTCAGGAAAGTTTTATTTCCTCCTTAAAACAGTAAAATATTCCGTCATACACAGTTGAACAAACTTAAACCCATATTAATTTTTTGCATATCCATTGTATAAAACCAACTGAAATTGTCATGTTTTGCTTAAAAAGGTAAATTTCCTGCAAAAAAGTAAAAGTATGATTAAAATAATATTGTTCTAAGAGATGGTAGTAACCCCCCAAAGAATAACATTGTCACCTAATATTTAAGACAGTCATACATGACCTATGCCCTTCCACCGAAATACAGAACTGATTCACACTAAAAATGGATAGAACGGTGATGGAATCATAGTGACTCTACCTTACCTTACAATGTATCACACAGGGGTATAACCGGTACAATCATCTTACATATAAAATTCTCTTATCACAATTTTAGTACGGAATGAGGAGTACGGTACTCCAAAACGCCTTTACCAATTTTCACCAAATTTTATATGCATATTCAGTAGGTCTGAGAATCGGCTGCTATCTATTTTTCATACCCCTAAGTGATAAGGGTTAACACCTTTAACATTTTTTTATTTAAATGGCAACACAACGTTTGCCGGGTCAGCTAGTAATTATATAACATCCGCTTGTATTATTGCACATTATCCTTCTATATCCTTCCATGAAGGCCTGTAGGTATTGGTATAAGGACACTATGAATAAAATTATTTCCCCGTAATCATGGTTGCGTGAGTAATGTAAAACTATTAATTTAATTTTACACCTGTGTTCTGCGTGTTACGAATTTTACTCATCTAATTTTAAAACGTTAAGAGACGCAATCTCTAGGGGCATTTTCATAAGTATTTTCCTATAAAAATACACAACGAGGTATAGGTCCAGTGTTTTTAATGTTTTTATATTGACGTATTCACGATTTTTTTATTAATTTCCCCAGTCACCGTCACCTAGGAACATTTGCAACACTTAAAGGAGAGCTGTTTCTGCACCTTTTGGAAAAAAGCCCGTGTCATATTGCTCCAGGAAAATCTATGGAGAAAGTTGTCAAAAACGGCCATAGATGAGTTACTACCCCTGAGGAATAAGTTAAAATCAACACAGCAGCGCTAACACTACCTTATCATAGGCAAAGAAAGATGTGTTGGTGGTACCTCTGTGATCGAACTACGAAAGTTCTTCCTTATAAAAGTATAGATACTTTTATAAGGAAGAACTTTCGTAGGATAGATCTATCCTGTTGTTGCAAGACATTCGGGAACAATCTAGTAAGTCTTATTGTTTTAAGGTTCTTTATAAGGCCATATATAAATCCTAACAATGAGTAGGTATTGAAGTTTAACGTTATTATTTGGAAATTTACCGCCAAGGCGAATCGCACTATTTACAAGTGATAACTAGATACTTATCTCCATTTTAAATTAAATCTATCTATGCTTATCATAGTTTCAAGGTTGATAATGATTTCTTGGATTCAATCTAAAGGGCAAAGGGTTTTATTATTTAATCTGCATTACACATTTGTTTTACGAAGCGTTTAAGTTATATACAATTTTTATAAAGATAATAAAAGTAACTATCTATTATCGAAAGGAAAGGTTACATCATACCATGATAGGTAGGTTATTACGAGTATTTAATTTCTATGTAACTTCATGGTAAAATGGCGATTGTAAAGTAAACACTTTAAGGTAAACACCTTGAGGTAAGTCATTCTTAACAACAATACGTAAATATATTTTTACTATTAAAATTTCAAGTTACAAATATACTAACAATATGGAATACTACCGATGAAGCAGGTGCTGTGCAGGAATAGCCACATAACGTATTTAGGCGAAAACTCATTTGGTTTTCACACTGCTACGCGCCTGGCGGCGGAACGGGGGTGATCATATTACCACGCTTTTATTAGCTTGACCTGTGTGTATGTATGTATGTATGTGTGTATGTATGTAACGGAATCTTTGAACTCGATTTTCACCCACTTTGAACGGTCCGATTAATTTAAAATCTTGAAAAATTATCAAGAACCGATGACAATACATGATTTTAATAATGATGTTCCGTTGTCCTCATCAGGATCGTCAGGAATCAGGATTAACGACTTTTCTTGTGCGATTTTAGCGTGGTTTTTAGTTTTTAAGCTATAATTATTTTACTGTGAGGCCTAGGTACGTTAGTATTCTCTACGGGCGAACTATGCCCATTCAAAATAAAAAAATAGTTAAAAGAAAGTGTAAACTTACAGTGGAATCTATCTCAGCAAAGAAATTTAATGAAGAATAATGCCACAATAACACTAAGCCAAACTGAATAACAAATAATTTGTTTACAGTAAATTTTACTCGAACATTTTATAAATACTCAAATTTATAAAATAGAGAACACTTTAATGAATCGAAGGTGGTGACTGACTAAAATGCTTAAACGTTGCATTTGAGATTCAAAAGGAAAATAGGGAAGGAAACAAGATATTAGCAGCTAGGGGAATACCTGCGGTAGGTAGTGCGGTTATCTACGACTTTCAGGTCACGTTCATCCACAATTTACTCGCCCAGGTTGAGCCCACGACTTTGTGTGGACGTACGATTAGGCACCTACGCATAGTATTGGTTGATACAACGGAGACATAAAAAAATCAAGACTAATAATTTTTAATGTTTATCTATTCCCATTGAAAAGATGTTGCCTCGTGACAGAAAAAGGATAGAAGGGCTGTGGTTTCGTAATAAGGACATACATTTATCTCTTGGGTTTAGAATCCTAAAAAATATTATATTCTTTATATTATAAATATAATATAAAAATATTATAAAAATAGATTCTTTTTACTACAGTATAAATTTAGTTAAATATCTCAACAACGATGTTACTTATCGTGAAATAAAAACCATTTTCACATTTCAATTTTTACCATTAGCCATCAGGGTCAGGTGATGATGAGTCAGGCAATCACTCGAAACTACCATTTACGTATTTATACTCGTAGTTTCTTTTTAGAGATACCTCCGTGAGACAGATGATTGTAAAGATGAATCAACTTGTATATGTCACTTAATTACGTTTCCATCTGTTACAGCTTAACGTCTTTAATTGGTGTCATTACTGTTTTACTGATGGGCACGAGTCTTTGTCAGAATGAGAACAATTAAAGTTAGTTTCTCCTAATTTTCATACATCTTGAAGAAATTAGTAAAACCTCGAAAATACCCCAAAACCACAATTGATATTGAAACATGAGGCATTGTACCATAGTAATCAGCTAACTCATATTAAAACAACTCTACAAGATTATAAGATACTATTTACTAACATACAACAAGGTACTATTTACTATAACGTCCAAGTAGAAAACCTTTACGTGAATTTCGTCAATTACGTGGATTTACGGTCAATACTTAACAACTTAACTGTTTGAAGTATGGCTTAACTAAAACTGCTGGCTTATCTTACTTTATGTAGGCACCTACATTATTGAGCATGGAATCGACTTCTGTTGAATATGTTTTAAAGGTTGAAGTAGAAAACGAGCTTGCAGTCTATGCGACGGTATGTGGTGCCTAAGGATGTATACAAGCAATTCCGTACAGTACAGACGTTCTACCTAAGGTTGATCACAAACGCGTTGCCTCTTTGACTGAGATTGTCGCCTCATATGCACCTAAGGGTATGCCACTCATCAAATATCTATATCCAATTTCAATGTCCAACATTTCACCAAATTCCTTGGACAGATGCCCTTTCCACTCGTACAGTATTTGTCCAAGATTTCTTTATAAACTGCATATATGAGAAAATGGAAAAGCAAGAGCGACTGTTTTTGGCCTGGAAACAAGTTCTTCTAGCTGGAATTATTTTTATCAAATATCGGTGTTGCTAGTAAATTGGAGGAAATTATCCAATTTATTTGATCTAATGTGCATTGGAAAAAGATATTTGATGGAATACCACCCTAAGTCAGCAGGCAGCCTTCCTTCAAAACTTTAGACCCACTTCACGCTATAACCATATCTAATATGTGTTACAGTTATGAGTTAACTTAAAAACGACGTTAATAATTCTCAATGTCGATGACGCATTGATAAGATCAATATGTAGTCATATCAACGTTAACAATGTGGTGCCAGGTGTTCAGTCTGTCTGTTTATATAAACCAACAGACCGAGAAATAGAGAATTGGTCTAAACGCGAATGAAACCAAGGACGAGGATTTCCTATTTATCAATCTTTGAAATAAAAACGATTACTTATTTTAAAAGTGCACGTCGGTAAAGGAAAATATTCTAGAGTTTATCGTCAAACTTAAATCTGAAGATGTGGAAACGTTTAAGACAGAAATAAGCAGGTTTATACGCCTTTATTTTGTTAACGAGGGGCAAACCTTCAAAAGGTGCCCGGTGCCGTGGGATACAGTGTTATGTGGGATTTTTACCGCACTAAAACCTCCCCCGTCCTTGGCGCTGCGTAGAGGACTCCGGGATCTCCAACGGAACGCAACCGGAGTCATCTTGGCGTGTTGCTCCGTCGGGCTCCGCCCAGGTGAGCTTGACGCTCGTTGTTACATCGTCTGGTGTGCACGACGGTATGCGACCACACATACCGCCGTCCATCCCGGGGATGCTGGCGGGGCGGTTCGAGCTCCCACTCTTGCTGTCCGCAACCCCGGAAGCCCACTTTTAGCCGCCTCTTACGACAGGCAAGGGATACCGTAGCCCTATTCTGGTCCCGGAACTACAGGGAGGTTTATACGCCTATGCGGGACTTTACTCGCGGACGAATGTACCTATTATAACTTCGGTACATTCGTCCGCGTCAGAATAGTATAGAAAATAGGTTTACCGATATAAGGAAAATATATCCAAGAGTCAGACGAATTCTAATTTTAGAAAGATATAGTTAGAGTAAGGCGGATTTCGTATAGATGTTTGTAGAATTTTTATTATTATTTATTAATTTTTATGTGTGTTTACTTAGTAGGTATTTTGCCTTATGATTATTCTTAAATGCATGGTATTAATATGTATGTAGAGTTTGATAACAGACTCGTTTAAACACAGCAGTTTAACTGAGTTTGCACCAGTTTCAATGCGTTTGTGAGGCATCACGTACCTACACCTTTCTACTCCTTCGTTGCAGATAACACATTGGTGCTGAAGGAAAATGAGGATTTTGGTAAAGGTCTCGCTAATTCCTTAATACTAAACATACCTGCAATATTTATAAACTGTGGCATTCTGTCGTTTAATTGTTCTTCTCTTGATACTTGGTAAATAACTTATTGTATTGTTCTTTTTAAGAATTCCTACCACACATATTTACATAGCCATAACGTTTGGTACTTCACTTACTGCGTCTTACGTTTTACAAGGTTCAGATAGAGCTATTTTACGTCAATATTTGGAGAACAAACAAACACATATTTGTTGGATATCACACTATGTTTCCGCGCCTAGGCTATCACGAATAGTTTTTCATATTATTTTCTTGTAAAATTCATCAGCACGAACACTCTAGACGATATTAAGTACACAATGACGAGAATGGCGATAATTACATAATATAACGTTATATTTACGGCCATGAAAGTTGTAAATGATGGAGGTATGGCACGAATAAAAATATATTTATACTGAACAAGGTTCACCCGTGACTCTTCCTGACTTTATCGTCGCAAATTTTCCATAGTAGTCTGCGTTACTTCTTATGTATATATGTATTTACTATCCACAAGGTAGAGATATAGAGAAAATTATAGAGAAACGGCTGGTACTCATAATATAATACATTGTATACAGTAAAAGCCATACGCTTACCTGGTTCAACGGCTTACTAGAAGACATACGGAGAAAAATCTTCATCTTTCTTCTTGTCTTTAACATTTTCATTAAAATAAAACCATGATTAAATCAAAATGACGATATCAAAACAGAAAATCGTCAAACTGGGTCAGTCTGGTGGTAAATATAAGATTGCGAGAGAAAATTGATTCTTACCATCATAATCCTTCCCCATTCCAATCACGAAGGCGCTCCTCATGAGGTGACCCATTTTCTAAATCGGTTTACGATGCTGATTTTGCGCAAAATTGAAGTGTACGATTTTGTATCATTAGATTACGTTTTCTACATAGATGTTGCGAAATTAAACGAAACTCCACTAAGACAAAATAAACAAACTACATAAGTAACAAACAATAGGAATCTACCGCGCGAGTCGGCCACGACGGTAAACGGCTACATCTCTGCTGCAAAAATTGAAGAAGTACGCGCTTTTGGAGAAAGCCCGTTGAATGTCACTGGTATCGTAAACGGTGTACGAGTGATGTAAATCGCGCGCTAACCGAAATTATAGGTCGCGTAAGGAAACTGAACAGCGGGAGATATGGAGTCGTTTAGACATAGATTAATAAAGATACTTCGCCGCCTTGAAATTGAATAAAGCCACAAACGGCTTATTTTAGTAAGTTCTTTTTTTAATTCTTGACAAATAAAAACATTTTTAGAGAAAATTTACGAATATATAACTAATCCTGGGTAATTTACGGAGTGAATAAATAATTATTTTAAATATTTTTGGGACAACTTAGCACGGAGACGTGGCAAAACTTTTTTACGCAACTATTTTAATTCTCAAAACTGGGTACATTTTCTTGTTAGGAGTGAGTAATCTTTACTAATTTATGCGTTTAGATTAAATATTATTTAAGATACTCTTGTTGCAGTTTCTTTCGTGTTTCAGAACAGGTTGTTTATTTATTAAATAGATATATTAGATACAATAATGCAAATTTTGCTCTTGCTCTTCAAAAAAGTTTCTTTTTTTAATTTGTTCAGGCTCTCTTAAATACTAGTCTTTTGATCTTAAGAATATAAAGGTGATTCTAAGTGTTTCGGAAGCACACTCACTTATATTTTATCAACATGCTATGTTAATAATTTTAGCTCTGATTTTATGGTTAAATACTGAGTTGTCGTGCAGTGATATATTAATTGTTCCGATTTTATTTAATTTAAGTACTTGTTTAGTTTTTAACGATTTGTTTTACTCAGAATTTGCTACCAAAGGTGATATTTAAGTGAAGATTGTTTTATATGGCTAGGTGATCGTTTAACAGTATTGCTTAAGCTTATCTATTGATATTAAGATTGTTTGATCTATGAATAAGAGTTTTTTTCCCGATAAGTTTCATACGGTATTTAACTTTTAAAAATAACATATTGCTTATTCAAGTAGGCCCTTCATACATTTTTCTTTCTTACTTTAATTAAATGTTGTCTATTAGTCGTGTACATACTTTTAAATATGATCATCGTGACAAAAAATAATTTAAATGGTTTCTACTCGACACATTTCGCTCTTCCATACTATATTGACTCAAGTAAGGGAACAATGAAGCTATCTGCCTCATCGTCGCGGAGAAGCCCGTACAAACATACTACGCACGACGGCGCCGCACACAATTAGCTAAAACATAGTAAAGGCATAATCAGTTGTTTAATAACATAGAAATAAATGTAAATTGGCTAAGTACGAGTCGGACTCGCACATAAAGGGTTCTGTACGTACCACCATATTTTTATTGTTTTTACTTGATGTATGTTATTAGAGCATACATCAAAATTTCACAATGCACCTACTAGGTGCATTGTGAAATTTTAAACTGTCTACCTATTATGGTTCAATACGGTTTCTTGTATGAGGGCCCTTTTTATTTGAATTGCCCGGGTAGAGAGGGACACCTCGAGGCCCGTACACCCCACTCCTGGAGGCCCACAGAAAGCAGAGTAGGACGCCCACTTTCGTTCGTTTTAGTATTTGTTGTTATAGCAGCCATGGTGTGTGAAACTTTTAAGTATCTATCTATTGCAGTTCAAGATATACAGCCCTATGACGGACAGACAGACAGAGACGGAAGCTTCTTAATAGTTTTCCGTTTTTACTCTTGAGATGCGGAACCCTAAAAATACGACGCATGGTTTCCAATAATGAATCGCTTGATTGTTAAACTACTGATCATCGCTATACTGTGTCTTTATTCTACGGTTTTTTCCTTGTGTAGTTATAACTATTGATAAACGGCTAAAGAAAACACGACATTGAAGTCTGCTTGTTTTGCCAAGAACATTCTTACGTCTAGGACAGCGCGAACGATCTGCATGTAAATGACTCATTAATGTTATCTCAGATGTCATTTATTTAGTATCCAAAAATAGGAGTCTAGACTTCGTTTTAAATGCAGTAGGTATTTTTGAATAGAACTAGGTAATTTACTAGGTAATTTACTAAGATATGTACAACATAAGCCTGTCTTTAAATCGAAAGTAACTGTTTAAAATTTTAAATCCGTTACTTTCTCTAAGAAATTAATAACCGAATGCTATATGCCTATAATCATCGTCATCATAGCCAATTCGTTTAGGCTAGTTACTTCGATTTTGAGTTAATTTCAAGTCTTAAACACCAGATTATGTGGAGCTCAAATTACTCCTCTAAGGCAGAGACCGATAAGGGCAACGCACATGGAGGACTACGGATGTTTTCGTTGGAGATCCCGGAGTCCTCTACGTCCACTAAGGACAGCTCCCTTGGAGGTTAATGGGTAAAAATTCCACATAACCTGGTGTCGATCCCACAGCACCGGATACCTTTTAAAGGATTCCCTCATGTCACCAAAAAGGTACCACAACCAATCTGAAGTTCGCTAGTGTTCCTAACTTCCTCTATTTAAAAAAAAAACATTGAGGGGTGCATTTAGATATGCAAATTATATAGAAGTTGTAATTCTTAGACATGGCTATAAATAAAATTAATCACTGTAATTGTTGTATCATTAATTATTATTTTAAATGTAATCTTAAAACAATAATATTTATGTACACAACCTTTATCATTAAAGTATAAATAAATGTATAAATCTCGTATGTTAATGTCAACATCACGATGTTAGTTTTGTAGTCAGGGCCCCTGAGCACACAAGAATTTGGGGCCTCACAAGTCTTAGAAAATAAATGATAATCTCTTTTTCGTGTAAGACTGTAAGTTAATGCATTGGTTTTTATTCAAAAATTGTAAGTAGTTATGAAAGAGGTAATTGAAGGTGGTAGAACCAACGACCCAGTGTGTTGCAGCTTGAAGATTGTGGCTAGCTCTGGAGAATCACGTTCGTTCGAGAGGCATTCCAACTTAGTCTTCTGGGATAGCAACGTACCTGTGGCCGACTTCAGGACTCAATCTTATCTGGAGGTTGAAAGCAGGTGTACATGGACAGCAATGGCCACTTACAATGGAGTGGACTGCATGCTACTTTATTGTCCTTAAGAATGTTAGTGAGAATTAACCCTAAAATTACATAAACTACGTAGTTACAGATTTTAACATATATGCAGATAAGTAGATAATCTAAAAAAACATATTTCCATTTGTAACAGTTTTACCAAAAAATAATTTTATTTCGTGGTTTTACGGTCTCTGTAGGTATATATTATGTTGTGTATATATTGTGTTTAGAAACTTTAATTAATCAATTCCTATTTGTACCGTACTGCCATTAAAATTATCTCCTACAAATCTTTAAGTAACCTTTACCTACTGACAAATACGAAATGCGGTGTTTTACTGGTATACCTAAAACCGTTGTAATGTTTGGCAGGCGTTGCTATAGATTCGGCCTTGCTACCCATCGAGATTATCTAGAAATTGTGTAGGTCACAGTCAACGTCACAACTTTATGTTATGCAAATCACTAGCCATAGTGGTCATCATTAAAGTTGTCACCCATAGACCATAGATCCGTAACTTATCCAAATAGAACTGGAAATTCTACTTGAATGCTACCACAGAAATTGTATCATTTTCATACCTTCAAGCAGCAGTAACTAAGATCATTCTTAAGATATGTGAATGTGATGAAATATGTGATGTCACAGCAGACCACAAACATTTCTACAATTATTTACCACAGAGATATACCATCTAATAAATATAGTTAAAAAAAACTGAAAAACACGCTTTTATGATAAAATCAACTAAAAAGTAGAAAATAATTTTCCATCTAGGAATCAATTAAGGATTAGTAAATAATATAATTGTGGAAAAAGTGTGGGGCGCTTTTCGAAAACTGATAAATGGAGAACTATATTTATTTTATTATTTTTTTGTATTTGTTGTTATACCGGCCACCATTGTGCATCCTCTGAAAAAAATTCAAGTGTCTATCTATTACGTTTTTAGAGATAGAGCCCCGTGACACACGAACAGAAAGCAGAGGATTTCGTTTTACGCTTTGAGTACGGAATCTTAAAAATCATTCTACAAGAGGACATTATAGATATGTTTCAGAACATTTGAGTTATAGGGAAATAATATTATTATTAAGCAAAAAATCACGCTATGATATTGAAACTAAAAAGTAATACTTGTTGCAATCTAGTCACTTTACGATGAACTTTCTCCAAGGCGCTCGAACAATCTCGCATCGAAAATCGTTGTACTTTATACCACAGAACTTTTAAGTATTTTCATACATAGCCTAAGTTCACGTTCATACACAAGTACATCAAATCAATAATTAAGAACGCGTTTTTGCGATTTTTGATTGCAGTTTCCGAAAAACAACTAAACCATTGGTCACCGACGAAGAATAGCATATCTACTGAGACCCTTAGACACAGTGGTAATATTTATCTTTCGTTATACATTTAATTATCCGGAATTTGATCATCCTTACGCCATCAATAAGTCCGGTTTATCGAGTCTTTCTCTCTACTATACCTAATTTTGATCATAGTAGCATTGCTACCACTAAAAAGAAAAATGAGCTAGAATGCCCATATGAACCCTCACCACATCCTTCAAATACTCAAATCATTGAAAGAATTACAGGTAATGAGATTATGGGTAAATGAACTAAAATGAATTAAAACAATTGCATAACTTCATAAAAAATAAAAACTTTATTCAAAAATAAAATAATTAAAATACACTTGGTAAACCAGTTTCTACAAATAAATAATCGCTGACATATACTCTAAAATATATATCAAATTCCCACCCACTTGCAAATACTTCCATTAGACATTCATCTTGACAATGTGCAATGTTCTCTGTAAATAAATTATTATTAACATTATTATTTTCAAAACTAAAAATCACGCTATAACAGAACTAAAAGCAAGAATTGTTGCAATCTAATAACTTTGCAATGAACTTTCTCTAAGGCACTCAAACAATCTCGCTTCGAAAATCGTTAATCCTGAGGATGTTGATAAGGACAATGGTACAAAATTATTAAAATTGTGTATTGTCATCGGTTTTTGATGATTCTTCAAAATTTTGAATCAAACTGAACATTTAAAGTGGATAAAAATCAGGTTCAAAGATTCCGTTACTTGTTACTTACATACATACCTACATACAACCCAAGCTAATAAAAGCGTGTTAAAAATGAATAGTTAAAAGGCACTTCTTCTTGATTGATATTCATACAACTAATATGCTAATATAATTCCATGCAAGTGATAGTTACAACTTACAACATATGTTTTTAAAGCAAAAGACCTTGATGTTACATACATAATGAGGGTACCACTGTCACCTTTTTAGCGTTTTGCACTTGGTACTATATACAAACTATTTTTTTTTGTCATTGTGTATTTTTTTTTTTAAATGAGCTTGTAGTCCACCTCAGTGGTTACTGCAGCCCATGGACATCAGTAATTAATGTCATATAAGATAATATTTGTAGCTGAGACCACAGATGCCTTGAAAGCCCTGGAGCTAAGTTGAAACCCCTCAGATAAGTATGTACCGTACTTCGCTCTTCAAACCAAACACAGCATCACATAACATAGCTTTACTTTTGTATATTAATAAAGCTGAATACATGATTTATAGTACATAAATTTACCTGTAATGACTTCTTTCAGTTTGTATTCTTTCTGCATTAATGTGTACATTTTGGTGATGTTTTCAGATATTTGTGCCGCGGACCATGTAAAGATGACTGGAGTGCCTTCGGGTTGCAGTTTTGCAAGTGCCTTTAGTTGACTGTCCAGGATTTTCACACCTGTAAAGAAACAGCACAATGGAGGTTAAATACCATACAACATGGATGTGTATTTTACAAATATTGCAATAAAATTAATCATAAACTAAACATTATATTGATTATTAAATAATTTCTTGGACTTCAATAAAAAAATATATCAAAATATTTTTTAGACTGCACAATAGGATTAAACAAAGTATTTATATATTTAATACAAGGTGGCCATACAATGCATTTGCTATGTTGAAAATGCAAAAAAAATATTTTTTAGAAGATTGAAGTAAATAAGTAAGCAATCCACCTGGTGGTGAGTGGTCTCTATTAGGTAGTCTGTAGAACTCCATCTAGAAGAGGAGTCTTACATAAAGCTGATCATACATGCATTGACACTGCTGAGCACTATTATTGTTGTGGATAGTCCCATTATATGTGATTTGAAAGATTCCCTTGGAATCTGTCATGTATGGTGGTAGTGATCAATTAATTTAGTGCGGGTATATTGATTTACTTTTGTACTAATATGTCACTCGTAATAAATGTCATTCCTGCAATTAAATGTGTTTTTGTCAAAATACTAAGTTATAACAGAATCGAAATTAGTTATGTGATATGTGGTGATGAAATTAGTTGTCTGTTTTACGTTTCTGAAGTGTTTTTACTGCAATCCTGTAGTAATACAATCACTCCTATCAACTTTTATTAATAAAGGAACTTTATTAGCTACAAATACAAATGTAAACTTACTGTCAAGTATATCTCTCATAGAATACAGTGAGTCAAGAAGACTATCGGTGAGATTCTCTACCCGATGTGGATAGTAGTCATCATTACTATCATGCAGGTTCAATAATGCAATGGACTTGCATATCTTTGTGCCCTTATCAATCAACTTGATCCAGTCACATAGCAAACGGTGGAAATTTGAGACATGCATAAATATTGTCTTCGAAACTCCTGTGTTGTCTTTGTTTGGTGTAAGTAGTTCTGGAAAATATAAATTTTATTTTGAATAATCTTTGGATAACAGTTTGTATTTATAAGAGAGGTAGCATAGCATAGAGGTAGCATTTATAAGAGTGGATTGCTTATTATCCACATGTTGGTCATGTGGGTTATGTGGTCATTCATCATCATCACCATCAACCCATCACTGTCCCACTGCTGGGCATGGGTCTCCTCTCATAATGAGAAGGATAAGGTCATAGTCCACTCCGCTGGCCAAGTGCGTATTAGTAGACTTCACATACATTTGAGACTTTTTTTAAAAATCTCTAAGGTATGCAGGTTTCCTCACAATGTTTTCCTTCACTGTTTAGAAAGTGATGATTAATTTCTAATAACAATAACATTGAAATATCATAGGTGTGTGCCTGGGAATTGAACCTTGGACCCTCGATCGATAGGCAGAGTTTCTTAACCACTAGGCCATCACTGCTATGTGGTCCTTGTCGCTGATTTAAATCTGTCAGTCACTTCATATAGCTGGGTACTATGTAAAGCTGATCACAGAAGCGTTGCCAATCCTGATGAGGGCTTTGATGATTGCTATAAGTGTGACTCAGTCAGCATCAACATATACAGTGGACCTCCGGTAATCCGACAAACATTATGCAGGGCAGTGTGGGACTATCGAATTTGTCGGATTATAGAGCACTGCCTAAGACCCCCTATAGTCCGGATTTTTTTACAAAAGAGTACCTTGTAATCCGACAAAATACATATCCAATGATAAGATTCTATATGTTATATGTAGATACTTTGAAGTACAAATCATACTTAATTTATGTATGTCGAATTTATTAAATTAAATAACAATAGAGAGCTTACGTTTTATTATAAAATTAAGCATAAATGCACTTACATATGTACCAAGATTACCAAATTCATATGTAATACATATTCAAAGTCATGTCGGATTACAGGGGGCGCTGGATTAGACAGGGGCCGGATTATCGGGGGTCCACTGTAAATACATGAACTGCTAAAAACAGTTTTGGTACATGGTTACTAACGTTGTTAAGAGCTAATATGTTCTGGATAGAGGGGTGTGATTAGAAACATTTACAGACTCCAACTTGTAACCAACTTCAGCGAGTAATGCTGTCCATGGGCGGCAGTGACCACACAATCGAGTGAACTATATAATCATTTGCTTCTTAGATTTTACGATAAAAATAAATATTTGTATTGACCTTTAGGGGTGTAAGACTGCGACGATTCATTTGGCTTTGTCGGTGTTTTTGACACCGTTTGTTTAATATGTTTAATAACATTCATTATTTTTGGAAAAGTATATAATATTATCACACTACATGCGACCCTACCACGCACATGCCGAATAGATTATTGGTACCACAGAATAACGTGCGTAGTATAATTTACTCTTCTATAAATGTAATAACTAAATTCAATAAACTCAAAGCAGTTTTGTAGCTAAAGCTAACATTATTCCGTTTGAAATTGAAAGTAGAAATATCGAAATTATATTTCACAACATTGAGAATGAGAAATTTAAAAACTGACATTGACTTTGACAATTGACATTCATAATACTAAAAAAATCGCCAAGTACGAGTCGACCTTCGTACGAGGCTTCCGTACCACTAAATGTTCATTACTTTTTATTTATTTTTATTAATTTTATTATTTTCAACAATATTTAATTATTAATTGGCTACTAGACACTATTTGGGAAACTGTTTTAATGAATTCATATACGTATTATATATGCCTTTCATTGATATTTTTTTTTCGTAAAAAGGGCTATTTATTAATAGAAATCATAATTTATTTACGGTGAACGGAACAACACGCTAAAATAGGCAGTCAAGCATATATTATTTTACTCTTTGCAGTCAAGTGTCATTTCATGACGTAATGACAATACACTATAAACAAACAACGCTACACTGATGGCTACACATAATATGTGATCTTGAGAAGAAAATTGGGAGTTATTTAGCTTTTATAACTAAAATTGAAACAAATTACAAGACGTGTGCAATGACGATGTGTACAACGACCGCTAAATATCCTAACAAATTTGCTTATACAATGTTCCTAAACCGAAAACTCATAAACGTTAAATTTTTTACCAACCAATTTTCTTTTTATTATTCGTCGAATCAAAATTTTATCGTATTTATTAAATATTACATATTTACATACAAAGATAGACTAATCTTTACTTAATCTTTACTTTACTTGCAAATACATTCACATTTGCAGACTAAGGTGGTTATTTATAAAATTTTGCCGAACATGATGATTTGGGTGTTAGTCAGTTGTTCCAACAATATCGACTTGCTCCGTCGGTACTTCCTGGTTCCACATCACTGATATTGTTTATTCGGCAAATATTATGTAATTTCTTCTTAGTCGATTCCTCATGTCTGAGGGTCGTGACCATCAAGTACAGCCTTGTCTACGATCGTCTTCCATGTATCGTCTTAAATGAAAGTAATACCTACAGTCTGTATCATAGATATATTATCATGGTCTGTATATAACAATTTGAATATAATATAATGTGAATATAACTTTTTACTCACCGAGATGATGTTACCTTCAAAGATGGTAGCATTTTTATGAATAATTTATCAATATTACTTTATTTAATTCTAATCTATACGTAAATTCAGTGTCTGATAATTCACCCTCATAGTTAATACGACTGTACTTTCCGCGGTCTACAGATTCTGTATTAGCAGTATAGTCGAATATGCCAGCCTCATATATTTCATTATCACTTTCATCACAAAGTCATTTTTTTTACAGAAATTACGAATTTTATCTGGCGATAAATGCGATAATCGCCCGATTTGAGACATCGCAAAACAATGACAATCTTTAATTATACTAAAGTTACCCTCCAAAACGTTATTGAAACGCTCGATGTCATTTTTATATGGCTCTTTCTAACCATAGATAAGTTTCTATGATGGTTAGAAAGAGCCATATCTATATCTCACCGCCTTGTAATTAAAGGAAGCCATTAAATGGCTTAAACGGCTGACAATTCTGTCGGCCATCTAATGGATGTCATGGTGTAATTTACGCGGAACAATGCCGACATGCGTAGTTGAGACACGAAATCGAAGAAAAAGTGCGGAGAAATACCGTTTCATTCGTAAGTTATCTAAAAACTACATTTTTTTATCAATCAATAGTAAAAGTTAAAATCAACTGTCATCAGCTTCTTTTGGTAGCTAATGTAACTTTTAGTTAACGCGTTAAAGGTTAGTAGGTTATTGAGACCGGCCATTAGTAGATTTTTTAGACCAGCCGTTACTCATTATATGGACTTTGTTACACTCTGACATTCTATATGGTTCCTTAATATAAGGGACGAGCAGTTTGGGTTCTGCGCCGGCCACTCCACAATGCTACAGCTCACGCGGGTTATCCATCACTTGGCATCCGAGCTCCATTACGGTCGTCACAATGTCGGCGTCTTTATCGGCGTTTGGATATCGAGAAGGCGTTCGACCATGTATGGCACAGTGGGCTCGTAGGCAAAATGATGGATACACCTGCCCCGGCGGGGCTGACACGGTTGATAGTTTCTAAGTGAGTGGCAGTTCTATATTTCGGTCGAGGACGTCGCCTCAAACCCTAGGCCCATATGTGCGGGGGTGCCGCAGGAAAGCTGCTTCTCGCCGTGGCTCTACTCGTTATACACCAACGACGTTCCCACCCTTCACGGTCATCTGGAGGAGTAGGAACGGGACGTCATGCTCGCGTTGTTCGCAGACGACAGTGCGGAACTCGCGTCATCCCGCCGAGCTGCCGCCAGGATGCAGCGCCTGCTCGACCTACTGGCTACCTATGTGGCTGGATAAATACCTAGGAAGTAGCATCGATCGCTCATTGCGTATGACCCCGCAGGTGGAGCACTCGATCCACCAGGCCCGAGTGGCCCGAGATGCTCCGACCGGTGCTTACATCCAGGTTACCGTTACGAACGAAACTAGGTATCTACAAGACCTACATTCGTTCGCGACTCACCTTCTGCCCTGCCGGTTCGACTTAGAGACGCGTTAGTCTCTAGGTCGAACCGGCAGCTTCTCCAGGCGCAGCAGAACCTGGCCTTGCGAGCGATCGCGGGGGCTGGTCGCTACGTCAGGAACGATGTGTTGAAGCGTGACCTTAAAATGCAGTCCGTGGAGGAGTTTGTGGTCCACCTCGCACGCTCGATATACGAGCGGGCTAAGGCCAGACCACACTCCCACTTAAAGGGGTTAGCGCCACTTCACGATCGACCACCTGGGGGGCGGCTTCCGCGGGAGCTCCCAGGGTTGATTTCTCCCTCCGACCATCAAGAGGGGCTGCCAGCCTGCCCGCTTGGTAATTTGACCGAGTCCCGTACCCCCCGCTAAACAGCGGGGTTGGTATAATTTTAATGTTGTCTCATTATATTATGATATTATTAATAATATTATATTATTATGAAAGAATATAAAAAAATCCGGGGGGTATTCACCCCCTTGAGAATTTGCCCGGCAAAGAGGTTACCCTCGAGACCCGAATAATCCCTACCCACCCCCCATATTGCAAACGCAGACGCGGCATATGAGAGACCGGTGGATATGAAGTCCCATCTTGCTACTCTATATGGACTACTATACTCTTTGGTTACACTGACACTACCTACTGACAGTGAGTCAGTGACAATTCACAATACTGGCATATATTATGTCTTGTCAATGTCAATCTCAAAAGATCTATACCTGAGATGAACTGAACTGAAATTAATTAAATAGTAAACAATACACAATAGTGAGGTTATTGATTTGGATGCAAGTTGTCGTTTTTCAGGATTTGCGACGATTTTGAGGACCTTTCTTTAAAAAATACAGACTACTAATCAAATATCGCACTAGTCTTATTTAAATACAATGTCCGGCCCAATTCAAGATGTTGTGGAAGAAGACGCGGCAGATTTACAATTTCCAAAAGGTAAAAGTTTACAAAAAAGCTTTTCTAATTGTATAATCACTGAGAATTTATTTATTTAATTTTCAGTTTGATTACATATTTTGTCTTGTTTTGATTACTTCTTGTTACTTCCTTATACTTGTTATATTATTATTGTCGAAGAGTTTGATTGTAATTATAAAAGTCTATTATATCTCTTTAAAGTGTCCAAAACCCATACAGAAAAACGTACATAAATTAAAATTAAAAACGTAAATTTCAGAATTTGAAAATGCAGAAACGCTGCTTATATCAGAAGTGGATATGCTTCTAGAGCACAGGAAAGCTCAAAACGAGTCAGCTGAGGAAGAACAAGAATTCTCTGAAGTATTCATGAAAACCCTCACATACACTAATATGTTTAAAAAGTTTAAAAACAAAGAAACCATTGCAGCGGTTAGAAAGTAAGTAGACCTCACCTAGGTCTTGTCCCTGTAGTTCCGGGACCAGAATAGGGCTACGGTATCCCCTGCCTGTCGTAAGAGGCGACTAAAAGGGGCTTCCGGTGTTGTGGACGGCAACAGTGGGAGCTCGAACCGCCCCGCCAGGAAGGTTTCCCCCTCGTTAACAAAAAAACCCGCCTAGGGCTAATATATCCTTGTCTTAATCATAAATCAATTTAATGGTGGTAGAACCCTTTGTGATCCGGATGTGACGGCACCACCGCCACACCTATTTCTACCTTATAACAGCAGTGTTAGGCGCTGCTGTGTTCCGTTTTGAAGGGTGTGGTAAGGGAGATATACGGTGGACTGCATGCTCATCTGCTACTCCAATATCATAAAAAAAAATGTATTATTATTGAACATCTGAGTTTGTAAAAAATCAGTAGTGATTAGTCCCTTGGTCTTTGGTGGTGCATTGTTAAGGAATGTAACCTTAAAGCAAATGAAAGTGGTAGAACACTCTGGGGTTGGTTCAACTCTGGCAGCACCACTACCGCACCTATTTCTGCCTAATGACAGTAACGTTAAGTATTGCTGTGTTTTGGTTTGAACGGTGTGGTATGGGTGCATCCTTATTTAAGGTGTCCAACATAGTAGGACTCAGGAGTAGCAACTCATCTGTGGCAAACCTTGTGTAGGAATTCAATCTTATCTGTGGTTGATTACAGGTGTTTATGGGTAGTAGTAGTAGCTATCATCGGGAGGACTGCAGCTTCAATGTTACAAAACAAACAAACACATTTAACCCTATACTGATCATTCTGTCGTCTTAAATCCACTCTCAATGTTTTGTATTAAACAAAAACCATATTACAAATAATTGTAATTTTCTTATTTTTCAGTCTACTGCAGTCGAAAAAGTTGCACAAATTTGAAGTAGCCAGCTTAGCAAATCTTTGTCCAGAGACTCCAGAAGAAGCAAAAGCCCTGATTCCTTCCCTAGAGGGTCGATTTGAAGATGAAGAGTTGAGGATACTTCTAGATGATATACAAACAAAACGTAGTATACAGTATTAATGTAATCACCATCAGTTTTTAACCTTCCTTATACTTGCTAGACTTACGTGCAAATGGATTAAATTTTATTTTATTTCCAATAAAATATTTGACCCCATAGTGTCTTTTATTATTATTTTACTTAACATACATTGTTATAAAGAAAATGATAAAGATAGTATACTAGAAATAATTATACTTTCTAAGAGAAGTTATAGTTATATGATGGATTGTTTATAGATATTCCTAAATTTATCTTCTAAGTCTTATATCAGGTATTTTCCTAATTGTATTCAAAATACCAATAATAATTTCGCTAAAGTAGACGTTATTATTATTCCATTGTCTTTTTCCAAATTCTTTTGTCCTCTGTAGGTTTTAAGAAATATGCGATTATTTTTGGTATAATACTATATCTGTGCATGGCAACCAGAATCACCCAGAGACAGCCTGTCATGGCGGAGTAATCAGCTGTTAATTGCAATGCCAACGAGTAGCTATAAATTGTTTCATTTTAATAACTAATCCATGTTACACCTCTTATTATTATTTCGTTCGTTACATAAAAAAGTGGCAAGTAGTAAAATGTTCATTTGAAGATAGACAAAGAATGGCGCGATGTCCGATGTCATCTGTCAGTTTTATTCATTCATCCATTGTAGTACAGAAAAAAATGTGACTCGTATAGAATACTGTTTTATCTAATAAGTGCTAGATGACGGTCAAATGTAATCGGTTTATGTTTTTTGATCGTTTTACGGACTCAGAAGTTACCATATCGTGCAGTAAAAAACTTTAGTACTCGGACGTAAGATCCACTATATTTATCGGGGCCTAACAAATTCCCTCTACAAAGAAGCCGTGCGGCGTCGTCGATTTTGATGGTTTTGTTGAACATTAAAGGTTTTGGTTAGGTTTGAATGTTCGGATTGGTGATAAAGTAAGGTTTTGGAGTTAGTGAAACGGTTGCGGTAGATAGCGAACATGTCGGGACGCGTACGAAAACAGTCGGACTGCCCGGTGGGCAAGCAGGGCCCGATGCGCGCGACCCTGCCGGTCTCCTCGGTGATGAAGGGCGGCGGGCTGAAGAAGAACGCGGGGAACAGCCCGACGCTCTCGCCCACTAACTTGTGGCGGCGGATATCCCCGGACCATGCCCTCTCGGGCCAGCGGAGTCCTGGGGCCGTCAATTACAAAGGTTAGTTCAATTTCCTAAACAAATACTTAAATTTAATAGTTACTGTCACATCACAAAACTGTTTATAGGCATATTTTAAGATGGCCTTGAAAATCTACAGAAACTGCCTTTCATGAACAAAGACTCATTTGTAACTTCAAATTATTATTTAAAAATTATGATGATAAATATTTTATTGTATTGTATCAATTATAGTAATAAAGTACAAAGTAGTGTAAAATTTATTTACCTCAATAAACTAAAAAATATTATTGAAATATTCTAATTGGAATCTCAATACAATTAATTAGGCGCTTAAAACATTTTTTGTACAATATATTGTATTTATCTAATGGGGCTTATAAAAGGGCTGGTTTGTAATTTCTAACTCTATAGAATTATATTTAGCAATACTTGCTAAAATAGTGAATCCGGTTATATTAATTAATCAAACTAATATTTATACTGTTTGGATATATTGCAGTTTAGGTACTGATATAAAATATTACGAGTGTTATTTCAATAATAAATCATTCTTCTATATTTATATACTCAGATACATGGTAATATTTATGGCTGTTGCATGTTTACTTTCAAAATTTAACATCCAATCATGTTAAGATTTGAGCATGTAAACTTCCTTTTACAATGAATTTAACAATTAATAAGGCTGAGGTTACAAAGTACTTCAAAGTTTGATTATATTATTTTCATGTTTGATTTATTATTCTTACAATAATAATAAGAATATTGAGTAGACAGATTTCCTATTATAAATCATATTAATAAAAGTTTGGCAAATAAATAGACTTTGTTACTAAGCAATATTTTTATATGATATATGCAGAGTAATACTTGTACTTAAATTATTGCACCATTCAATATCAGTCCGTAATCATCCATCCATTCACTTGTCATCTCCATCATTCATTCTTATTGAGGAGGATTAAAATACAACCAATATTTTGCATATATCATAATTGATGGTGGTAGAACACTTTGTGGTTCGACTCCGGCGGCACCACCGTCACACCTATTTCTACCTAATAACAGCAGTGTTAGGCGCTGCTGTGTTCCGGTTTGAAGGGTGTGGTAAGGGAGACAGACTTTTCCGAGGCGTTCCAGCTTAGTCCTCAGGGGTAGCGGCGCATCTGTGGCCGACCTCAGGTAGGAATATCTAATCCTATCTGGGGTTGATTACAGATGTCCATGGGCGGCAGTAGCCACTTTCCATCAGGTGGACTGCATGCTCGTCTGCTACTCCTATATTATATAAAAACAAAAAAATATATATATTTGTAATAGAGAATAAGACACCATGTAATAATAATTAAAGTGTGTCATAAGCGAAACATACTTTTTCGACGCATTCTAGCTTAGTCCTCAGGGGCACTGGGCATTAGGCATTACAATTTAGATGGACTGCATCTTTATTTGGTAGAACCTGAGGTCTGAGGTCTATTGGTATGCTAAATGCTTAATGAATTACCACGCATTTCAATAAAGAATGTTATATTTTGAAGATGTATATGGTAATCTATATAGTCTTGTACGTCCAAGGCATGAACGAAAATATGATAAATAGACATTATGATAATTAAAGAAAATATAATAATTATTATTATGATGAGTTGGTTTTTATTTTCATGAAAGTAGCGGTAATAGCATGTCAAAAATTATGTAGATAATACAAAAAAAATAACACTATAATTCTTTGTACCAATTAATATTGGGGCATTTATTAATAACCAAACTTTCCTATCAAAGCTCAACACTTGTGTGTGTGTGTTTATATGTTTTGCTGTTGGTATGTCTAAATAAATAAATAAACAAATAAACACTTGACGATTTCTACCTTGTCATTTTTCAATCATAGGTAGGAAAAATATGGATAGATTCATTATTAGTAATGTGTAGTAATGATTAACCCTCTATCAAGCCATATTGATATCTTGTGTTTAAGGATTGATGCTCACCCTTTATTACATGATGTATAATGATAATGTTTTTAATGACTACAGGTAAAGGACGATTTGGAGCCAGTGTGATCAGACGCACAGCATCTCTAGACACACTATATCACAAAGGACAATGGTCACGAGATTATTACTACCACGCTGGCCAGCTACAAGTGGATAAATCTACTCAAGTAAGATAATTTTAGTCTTATTTATCTTATATGTTATATGTACATCTAAATTAAATGAAACCATGTTTTTAATAATAGTTTTTCTATTTATATCAACTAGTTAATATAGATGTACATAACTAAACACCTATTTCTCTCATATAACAGTGTTGTTGTGCTGTTGTGTTTTGGTTTGAAGGGTCTGATAAGGACACTTATATGAGACATTCATATGTAGCCTCAGGAGTAGTAACGCTTCAACATTGTAGACAATACTATAATCCTATCTGGGGTTGATTATAGTTGTCCAAGTCCAGCAGTGGCTACTTATCATTCTGGTCGAGTATGTGTTTGTATGCTACTTGTGTGTTATAAAAAGTAATAATAATAAGTATCAAATATGGTTTTATAATAAAGAATGGTCAGCTGAATGTTATAATTTTTCAATCAAATAAATATGGAGAGAGATAAATAGATATAATAATCACCATCATCATCATCATCATCATCAATCCATTATTGTCCCACTGCTGGGCACGGGTCTCCTCTCAGAATGAGAAGGTTAAGGCCATAGTCCACCGCACTGGCCCAAGTGTGTATTGGTAGACTTTACATACCTTTTGAGATTTTTTTATAAATCTTTCAGGTATCCAGGTTTACTTACGATGTTTTCTTTCACTGTTTAAGCAATTGATCATTAATTTCTAATATGCACATAATTTTGAAAAATCAGAGGTGCATGCATGCCTGGGATTTGAAACTCGGACCACTTGATAGAGAGGTTGAGTTTCTTAACCACTAGGCTATCACTGCTCGCTATCAAATAGATATAATCGCTAATAATTAAATATGCATTATGCATGTTAAATGAATCAAATGAGTTCAATGATTTTGAATGTAGCCAAAGAGGAAATTCTAACTGTTTGATAGGTAACAACAACCCTATGTATACAATATGATAAGTAAGTTTATTTTTTGTTTTCATACATCACAATCTGTATGTTATTTATGTTCCATGGATTATATTGCAATTGAAAGGGTATTAATGTATAATCCCAGAGTTTTATAGAAATATACAAGTTTTGATAATTATTTCGATAAACTCTTTTTTAAAGTTTTGTTTTATTATTTAAAAGACAATGACATAGTATATTTTTTGTTAAAAATACTGTGCTATGGTGAACATGCTGTTGTTATGATTTGCTAAGAGTTCCTCTTTGATTTAGGACAGATATTTAAATTATTGGCACAGCTAACGCAAGGCTATCCCTATCATTGCTTTACGGTTAGAAACTTGGCCTGTCAGTCTTGAGGACCGACGTTTGAACTGTTTGTCAAGCTCCCACCTCTGATTGTTTAAAGTTGAAATAAAAAAAAAAGAAATTAATCATCACTTTCTTAAACGGTGAAGGAAAAACATAGTGACATGTCTGTTAGTTTAAAAAGGAGTTGTATAAGGGTGTGTCAAGTCTACAAATTAGCACTTTGTCAGCGCGGTGATCTACACTCCTTATTTAAATAATTAATTCAGTTTGGGGGCTGGATCGATAAAAGTATCAAACCTATTTAGATACTATCTATGAGGATTTTTTAACTTAGTTTTTCAAAGGTTTCATATTATATGCTTTTTGTTTCTGGTGCAGACGGACGAGGGAGGCGGAGTGTCAGGTCGGTCTTCTAGGGGCTCGGAGGACGACAAGTTAGATCGCTTCCTGAGGAGCCGTCTGCAGCGGCCGCATAAACCGACCGCGTCGGGAGATTACTCAACCCATACTATGAGTCCTGGATTCTGTGAGTATATTAATTGTTTCTATAGTCCAATAGGACATTGCCCTAATATTGGAAGTTCCCAAGCTATAACGTCATAAGGTATATAGGTAGGTGGAGTAAACAAGAGTCTATCATGGTATAAAGTAATTTGGAGCCATGGTATATGAGCCAATTATTTCGGATGGATTTGTGACAATAAAGACCTGTATTGTTGTCATCCACGAATAGGATCACTCCCTTCAACATAAGGTTTGAAATGTAAAGATGGGCAGCAGCGTCGCGTGCGTTAACCTGATATAGTCGCCAACCTGATACAACCCAGGATGGTGACTGTACAATTTCCTCTGTATATAGGAGGCCTATGTCGAGCATTGGTTGGTTTTTATAACATATTTTATATATAATTATGTCATTAAAAAGATAATATATTGTATATCTTCAGGGTCTCGTTTCGGAAGTGGCAGCGTGCCTTTAAGAGCAGCGAGGTCATCAGTGGAAGGCCTCAACCAGGAGATAGAGCGACTCGTCCTGTACCCAGCCAGCGGCACACAAACTCCACATATCGACCGATTACGAGATAAGGTAACCTTTACCATACCCTCTTACTACTCTATAGACGCATCATGCAGCATTTTTTTATATGTAATATAGGATTAGCAGACGAGCATGCAGTCCACCTGATGGTAAGTTGTAACCACTGCCTATGGATATACGCAATCAAGCCCAGATAGGATTAGATATTATAGGATAGAAACCTGTGGTCGACCACAGATGCGCCGCTACCCCTGAGGACTAAGCTAGTAACGCTGGAATGCTGGAAACGTATGTCTCCCTTACCACAACCTTGAAACCAGAACACAGTAGCGCTTGACACTGCTCTTAATAGTTAATACTTTTACTCTATAAACACGCCATGCAGCACTTTACAAACAATATTTACATTCTTAAAGGAAACATAAACTTGTGGACTTGAAAATAAATGACCTTGTTATATAAATAAAAATTGTTGCACAGACAAATCAGTTATTTTTGGCTGACTTCCTAAAGGAGACAAGGTGACCTACTATTTTTTATTTTTTCTATAATTAACTGGTTTCACTGTAGAAAATGAAATAGTTGTGTATCAATGGTTTCTTGTATAACAACCCTCATTTATTGTTAACTTTTTTTATTATAGTATTTGTTGTTATGCGGCCACCCTTAAGCATACTCTTTAAAATTTCAAGTGTTTATCTATTATGGTTCAGGAGATAGAACCATGTGACAGGCAGCGGCGGTTAGTAAGAGGGTTCCGTTTATACCCTCTGGGTATGAAACCTTAAAAAATGTAGAGGTATTTAAAATGGAACCAATAATACTTTCAGGTGACACCAGAAGGTCACCGTGCACCGCTTGCAGAGCTGCTGCGACGTTCAGTCAACACGCAGACTCCTCACGACCTCTGTCATACTGCTCACTCATCAGGTAATCTATATAATACATAATTTACTGGGTTAACCAGTAGTTTCTTGTTTTTCGAACATTAATAGTTATTTGGATACTATTATTTTTATTTTATATAGTTACTAAAAATACATAAACACGTAAAAAATATGTCCGAGTTTTAATAACAACATATTCTTGGATTATAATTGAAAATATTTGTTCAATTATATTTGAAATATTTTTAAAAGATGTGTAAAAATTAAAATTCAACATTTATTATTGATTTATTTATTGATGTAGAAGACTGTAGAAGAAAAAGATTTAAAAGCTGGCGATACTCTCGTTTTTTTTAATTATTTTTTTACAAAGAACGCGCGGGCGAAGTACTATTTAGTATTTATATTAGTTTTAAGACATGACTTCAATTGAGAATACACTGTAACTGACATACTTTAAGGCATACGTCGTAGCCATACATTTGTGTATTGTGAGTGTAGTGTTACAACATGTTTAAACAAGTATTACGGGCGTAGATTCGCCATCGCGGGGATCGCTGTCCAGCGCTGAGTCCGCAGAGCTCCTAGCAGCAGGTCTTTAAACAATATTATAGATGAGCTTTCTATGATGCGTTTCAACTGGCTGTATGTTTAGTGCAATATGTTGACTGCAATAACTGACATCATAACAACTATCTTGACCCAATATTGTTGAGCAATATTAAAGTAAATGTAGTTTAATGCGAATAGAAATATTTATAATATTACAATTATTCGTAACACATACATCTTCAAACCTTTATGGGTTATGAATAAATATTATATTTTACACATTCTATAATATTATAATGGTCTATTAAAAACTATGATACAATTGCAGTACTATGTGCTGAAATATAGTAATAGAACTCATTACTTTCGATAGATTTATTGTTACATAATATCACATGTCAAATAAAATTGCAACAATATATTGCACTAAGAAATTGCCGCGCAAGCGCACCGTAACAACATCCCCATGCAACTTACAGCAATAGTAACAATGCACCGAATATGAATAGTTTGAAAGACCCGAGCATGTAAAATTCCTTACGCTTTAGTTTTTATTTTCAGATAGTTTTGTTTGTTTTGTTAGTACTGCGATTAGCGCGACGGAATTGAAACGGATATGAACATCACGATTAACATTTCATTTTAACTATGAGCAGTGAACCTTTGTATTCCTGGCATTTAGTGTTCAAGGATTGTGCAAAGTACTTGACTAACACACAGTTCTGAACATCTTGACTTCAATTTAGTGTTATTTAGTTGATATACAAAAGCTTGCCAGGCTTTACATAGGTCATGCAAACAGTGTTATACCACCTAACGAATAGTATCATGAACGCAATTCACATAATCCATTCTGTTTTGATTTCAACATAATTATGCCAAATTGTATGTTATATTAATTTGGTACACACATTGAAATGTTTTTCTATAGATTTGCAATTCACAGTAGGTAGTTATGAAGACAATGACAACTTTGTTTTATTTTTTGGTATGATTCCAGAGTTCTAAAGTAGACTGGTTCTGGAATTAGCTTCTTAATTGCACTAGATTATGATGTAAAGCAATGAAGTGTTCCTAATACAATTATTTTTGTTTTTTCCAGGCGGTAGTGTTTGCTCCTCTCCGGATCTCGATGGCTCTAAACTCGGCACTTCACCTCAGATAAATCGATTCTTGGCTCGTGAACCTCCAGATGGTTGTGAGAAAGTATGTATTTTTATTACTGACAGTATAACATTTGTGGAATAGAAGAAATAAGAGATTGGGTACTAATATTGGGGTTTAATAGAGTTTATATAATGCTATGTATATTGGTGCTATTTAGCTATAATGTATTGTGATACACTTTCAGCGCAATTTTCGAATCAATATTCGCGGTATGTATACTATATCAAATTCTGGAACGTTTTTAACTAGGTAACCTGTGATGTAATCCAACCCCATAGATTAGTAAAGATTACTCACTCCTAACAAGAAAATGTAACCAGTTTTGAAAATTGAAACTGTCACTGTCATCTATTTTCGTGTTTGAAAAATATTTAAAAAATGTAGTTTTAGAGCATTTACGAATGAAAGTATCTCTGCACTTTTTCTCCGATTTCGTGTTTTTACACCACCTCACTGCACATGTCAGTATTGTTCCGCGTAAGTTACACCATGACAGCCATTAAATGGCTGACATTTAAGCCATTAAATGGTTTCCGTCAATTACAAGGCGGTGTGATATCTATACTTATGTATGATTTGTCTATATCAAATACTGGATTTTTTAAACTATGTAACTCGTGATGTAATCCAACGCATGGTGATGTTCGTTCCAGGTGAACCTGAAGGCGGGCGAGGGCGCGTACGCGGAGCCGGCGGGCGTGTCGCTGATGAAGCCGAGCGCGCCCGCCTTCACGCTGCGGCCCTCGCTCGGCTCCGCCTTCCAGCCGCTGCAGCCCGCCGCGCCGCACGCCGCGCCCTCGCCGCACTGACTAGCGGCCCCCGCGGCGCGCGCCGCGGACACTCCCCGCACCCCCGAGCCCCCCGACACCCCCGACACCCCCGACACTGCGACACACGCCGTGCCCACACCGGAAGCAGAGGCGAGTGTAAAGCCTGATCATACTTCTGACGCTCCCGCTGTGACACACGCCGCGCCCGCGCATGAAGCCGAGGCGAGTGTTATTCCAGACGGTACTTCTGACGCTTTTACGGACCCTCCGCCCGGCACTACGTTTGACGATGCGCCCGCGGCGGCGACGGTTAACGCAAAACTCGAAAAACCTGACGTCCCTCCTGAAACTATACCTGATGTTACGATTGATGTTACACCTGGTAAAACGTTTAACGCTACGCCAGTCGACCCGGAGGCTACGTGCTATGCAGCGCCTGACGCTGGCACCGCGATCGAGGCCATGCCGGACAGTATAACTGGCGTCGAATCCGACGTTCCACCTGACACCGCGTTTGACGCTATGGCAGGTCCTAATGCAATTCGGATTGTAATGCCGTCGCGTATATCAGCAGACAACAGGTTAGCGAGCACGCGGAACGCCAGGCATGTGTTGCCTTACGCGTACTTCAAGAGTTTAGTGTGTTGCTTCGCGCCGACGACGTCGCATTAAATGTGTTTGAACGACGCATGCTAGCTAGCTTCGACGATAGATCGACTGGTGTGTTCTGTAAATAACTAAGAATGTTCCATTGCATCACACTATGTTATGGATGAGAGGCATATAAATATTGTATCGTTTCTCTGCCAGCGATTTCTGAGTACTAACTGTCATTATAGTATACAAGTGTAGAACATAAAATGAAGATAACTTTCCTGACTAAATATTACGAAAATTGGCTTTGTTTCCAGTGAAACATCTTTATAAAAAGTTGATCTGTCGCGTTTGCTAGCACTTGCAACATTTTACTAACATTTGATGCATACACCCCTACATACTGCAAAGATACCAGAAAAATATAGATATTAATCTCATAAAATAATATCTATTTCTTTCTTAAGGCTGCCTGATTTGAAAGATTTTCATTATTACCTTTTTGAAAAAATGAGACAGATATCATATCTATAGAGAATAGTTTAATTGGATTCTCAAAATGCAACATTGACGGTTGAGATTTGATGTTTGCAGCTGAATATATGCTTTTCTTACAATCAGTAGTTGAATGTACTTGACGAACACATGGCTGATTACAGAAATAATTAATCATGAGATTGATGTTATCACTATATCGCTTCTGATGGATAGATAGACAAAGAGACATGGTTGTTGTAGGAGCATCACAAATATAATTATAATCATTATGCAAAATGCAGATACATTGTACATATCCCATACATTCTTTACTAACAAAAATATTAAAATAATTAATGTACATAATAACTATGTCTCAAGACGAAAAACTTATTTTGACGTTTGAATATAATGGAGAAATAAAATAGGAAATTGTCCAAGTTAATGATAATTCTGTAGGTAGCGCTGGCACAGTGTTGCTTTGCAGTTAACGTATTTTGATTAATAATTTGCGGTTTTCTTGACTTTATCTTTGTTATTTTTACTTTAAATAACCCACAGTATGTATGTAATGTTGACACGATTTGTTAACATGCCTGATCCAGTAAAGTTTGGAATTTGGAATGTAGCCGACACGAACTCTTATATTTAATGGCTGTTGTCACAGCCATCATATAGTTGTATTAATAATAATGAGCGAAGCTGCGTCTGACTGAATGTAGGATCTTGGCCGAAGTAAATCAATAGTTGGTCAGTCATTTTTATATTCCGTTGTACTCAGTAGTAAAGGAACAATTGTGTTGAGTAATCTGAAAAGAACGAACATATTATAGTAATATAAACAACAATCATAGGGAATACGAATTAATCTGTTATATAATTGAAATGAAATATCCGTTTTTCTAATGTAATTTCACCTTAAATTAACGTTGACATCACTTTTAAAAGTTCTGATTTTGGCCGAATATATTTGACTTCGATCCAGCGTCGGTTGAATTTACTCGAAAACCGAATTTACGATTAAAGAAGATCGAATTAAAACTTGGTTGGACATTACGCGATTGTATTGGATTTTTTGACACTAATGATTTATATTACGTACATAAACTGTTTATAAAGTGAAGTAATTACGGCCCTGGTTATGTGTCATGCTAACAACCATCAATAATATGTAATTTCAGATAACTTCATTATCTATTAACATACCCCGTTATGTTAAAACGTAACAGTAAACAATCCTGTTTTTAAACATATGTCCCATAAATAAGATGCGTTTTCGTAAGGGCTACATTTGATCATTGGTTAATTCAGAATAATATAAACACGAAATTTTATTAATTTCTCAATTGAATTGAAATTGTATTCATTTTTCTTATACCTTGTTTATTGTATATGACGATTGTTTAGTTTAAATATATGTAAGAGTATACCACCCTATTGCAGGCAGTAATAAATCTTTCTCTAAAAGTTGAACCAGCTGTTGTGCTGAAGTCATATCAAATTCTCGTATCTAATATAGACATTTCTTTCTACATTACGACTATAAATTGTAGTGACAATAATATTGTTATAAGTTAAAAGCTCTATTTGAATACTTTAATAGTAATGGTGGAAATTAATGTCCGGTGTATTATTGTAGAATGTTTCTATTAGAAACATCTTTAGGCGTTTGTCAATTTTCATTGAAATGTGAGTGAGACTACGAATTTCTGCTATAGGGCCGATTGCAATAACATAGTCTGTGAGATTTGTTTGATTGATCTTTGCTTTAGCAGTAACCGCGGTTTTTGGACATGAATGAAATTGTATACGTTTTTACAATTTATTTTGCGTATCTTTAATATGCTATTGACTAATAAAATAAATGTCGACTAAGGACATTTCACCGACTGTTTTGATTCATGCGTAGTCAGTGTGACTATTCACATCACATGTATTGGCTTTTGTAAGGGGAAGGTATCGAAATACTGGAACATTACACATAAATAGATTATAGTTTCCCCTGGATCATTTAGCTCATACCCATGAGCGAATGTTGTAACATTTAATACTGATAATGTTCTCATTTCATTTCATACATCTTAAAATGACTAGATACATACCCACTTGATCTCATTTTTTTATAATCATGTACATAATCATTTATATGTATTCTGAAATAATTTGGAAGTATGATTTATTCTTGCAATGTAAACATTAATTTTATTCACTTTGATGATAAACAAACTTGGACCAAAATTTCGCAAAGGGCCAGAGTATTAAGATCATACTACGAGGTGTTTAACTGATGGATTAAACAATGCAGATAGCTTTAAAATGCAGAGTTTGAATAAAAAAAGGAGTAAGATAGACTGATTTTTTAAACTTTACTCATACTTTGATACAGGTATCTTGACAATTGTCTTAGTACTTCAACACTGCAATCGCATTACAGCACCGCATAGTCCATTTCAGTTAATTGATCTAGTATCTAATAAATATCGTAACATACGTACAAATGTAAATCAATTATTGTAACGACCGACGTATAATTGCAATAGGTTAAACTTACTTTTATTTTCCACGTAATAAAGTGACTTGTAGATTCGTAGTGTAGTGACTATTCGCAGGAGATCTTCCTCTGCACAAATGGTGTTCGTGGACGGCAGAATGTCAAGTATCTGTATAGGGTATTGTGGGTGCACACGGTATTTGTTTTATATCATTGGATAGGAAAGGATGGACCATGCCAATTGGATCTCTCATTTTGGCCAAACGCATTTTTATCATCGAGACTGATAATGTAGAATGTTGAAAACATAGTTAGATCTGCTTTATTATTTTTTAAAGTTTTGTAAATTTCGACGGCAAATTATATATATTTTTGACGGCTCATCTTTGGAATATAGAGTATTTTAAATCTTGTCATTGCTCAAATCAAAATTTTTATTAAGAGCCACACTTATTATGATGTAACGCCGAATTTTGAAAATATAAAGAATGTGATTGTAAAATTCAAGTTGCTAATATCTATATACTTATTGATATATACATAAATGTACCTATTAATTATTTAAAATGAATGTGATATGTAATTGAATCGTTCGTATTGTATGTGAAGTTTCGGTATGGGAGGAGTCGGTGGCGGCGGCCGCAGACGGTGCTGAGCGGTCGTAGTGTGTGTAACGTTCGCTGGAACTGGCTTGTGACAAATAGTAGTGTTCCCAAATTTTGGTATCCACGCTGACTCTATTGCATTTTTATTGACTACGAATATGACAGTTTAACAAAGTGAAAGGACACTGGTTTTTTTCGTGTACAAGTGAATGTTATCGTTTTAGTTTACGTGAGACAATGTACAGATGATCTGATTAAGCAGTAGTGAATCGACGCCATCTCGTTCATTTATGATTTCATGTTCATTAGTGATAAATGTGTAATAATTAAATATACGCCGCGCAAAAAGGGAGTAACATTAAAATATGGATGAAAAAGCCGAGCCAGTATTTAAAATCCGGATATCCGTGTAGATTTTTCAAGTAAGTGCAATATGTAGATGTAATACTGAAAATATTGTATCATTGAATAATATGCATCATTATTAAACTTTTGAAAAGTGTTTTGTATCTTCGAACTTGATTTCTTCGTATGTTAAATCCCGTATATGTATTTAGTTGCACATTTGTAAAAACGTACGTTTCCTGTAATAATCGTGAGCTTCATAGTTATATTTGCATCGCTTCCCGTTCGCTTCCGTGACGTCGCTAGAACCCACACTTGGAGTCCAAAACAATATTGCTTTACCGACATTATACATTCTTAGATTTATGTCACAGGTCCAGGTTGTAATTTAGGATTTATCTTTTTCCAATGTCGTTACCTAATTTAAGGTTTAGTAAGTTTTAGGTGACCCGGAAATTTTAGCTATTAATAAATGTGTGCTATAAAAATGGTCCCCTAATTGATTTATTAATTTTGTAAACCACAGAATGTGGACGAGGATTTCTACATGAAGATGTTGTGTACATTCCGCCGTGGTCTTCGACGACTGGTATTTACTTTAAGGACATCATCTTTATGTAGAAATATTGACTGTTTTTTAAGAACATGAAAATATTTTTGTATGTTCAGGGTTGGAGTTGTGCGAGGTGTACCATAAAAGTAACTTTGCTAGGACCTTAGATTTGATAGTTCTTTTATAGATGGTTAATATTATTTTAATGTTTGCTTTTAGATGAATAATAAGTTTGTAATTTTTATTACTATGATATTAGATTAAATAATGTACTAACATTTAAACTAAACCAAAAGTGCCCATTGAGATAAGTTTATAATACGAACGAGCCTTTTGTTCAGCATTTTGTTGAAGAATAATTAGGCGACAAAATTAGCGTTTAAGGAAATTATCGATGGATTGTTGAGTTTTAGTTATCTAAAATTGTTGAGGTTTATTGATAAAAAATTCATTTAGTTTTTTTACAAGCGATGCTCAACAAAAGGCTTGTTTAATTAGAGGCATTAATTAACATCATTAATAATAGTGTCGATTTTAAGTAATAATAAGAATGGTTTTATTTTAGTTTTGTTTCAGAGAAGAAATTCTAATTACTATTTTTGTTTCCAATATTTTATCACTTTTACCTGTTTTCATTGTATTGTATCTTGCTGTATTGCAGACATATCCAATATACAGACTGATTTAAAAATAGTTTTTTTATTTCTTATGTATATTATTAAATTGCCTTTATAGGTTTATAAATTTAACTAAGCGTGAGTAACAATTGAGTTCCTAAGAGTTATTTGGAATATTATGCTAAAAAACTCTTCCAAACTCAGTAAAAACTGCTTCTATTTTTAGTAACTCACAATATATGGACAGAGTTGCATAGATGATTGTTATTTATCATTATATAAAATAATATTTATTGACGCATTACATTTAACGAAAACAAAAATAGATAATGAACTTTGAAGATAATACTTTTTGAAGGATATTGTGGGATTGATAAAATGAAAATGCAAATATTTATTCCATATTTCATTACTTCCATTCAATACTTATACGAAAGAACAATGTATAACTAAATACCACAGACAAAAACAAAATTATATTGATACCACCCTCAAACCCCTTAACATGAGGTCCGATTGTGGGAGAATGACTGCCATGACTACATTTATCTACCCCCAGTGTACTAACAGGAAAAAATGACATATACCTTGAAGGAATTATTTTCGATGATATTCAAAGTTTCTGTAATATGATTCATGATGAAATATACTGTTTAAATTAAATAGGCTACGTCGTAACTCCTCATGTTAGCATACAACTGAAGGATGTGGTCGGCAGATAACATCATGTGTTAGTGGTCCAACTGAGACGGCAGGGAAACAATACATCTGCGTCTGCGTTCGAGGAGTATTCCAGCCATATTTGACATGTTTACAGATAATCAGCAACACATCAGATGGTTTGTATTCCCGTCTGTAACTTTACAACAAAAACATGCTAATGCATACTTAAACAATGAGCACAGAAAATAATACAGTACCTATGATACAACATCTGTACTGTTTCTACAATACATAAGTATAAGGATAACCTAATATTATGGTAAATAATATATCACAATCAAATTTTTAAAGAACTTAAATATACAACATATTTTATACTTATAATTTAATCACTTCGACAAAAATAAATCTTTTATCACAAATTAAACCAAAGTTGCACCCAAGAGTGTTGAAAAGTAAAAAATAAAGCCTTAACAAATGTCTTTATGTCGGGTCAACGCGAGACTAGGCAGCCAGGATTGACAAAATTGTATGTTTTTCTATAATTTTCATAATAATTTACATGACTCCAAGGCTAATAAGACAAAGAGCGGTTTCAACAGCACCCGCTTTAGTTCAAAACTCACGAGTTCGTAGTTTTGTACGGTTACGTAGCTGAAGAGGTCGCGGTAGGCGGGATTCCACTCCTTATGTTCTTAGCCTTTAAGGAAATGTGCAAATGTTTAAAAATGAAGCTAGTTGTCAACCGATACTAGTTTTACTAGATTGCTAGCTCGAATATCCTATCATACCATCCTGGCTTTCAATTTTCACTCATAACACCCGTCATATAAGAAATTAACAAAATTGCACCACAAAATAATGACACTTAAAATATTCCCGGTATCATAATGTTTATCTTGCGTAGAATATTCCTTTAATCCCCTTTTTATTATTCAATGTGCCATTCAATCAAAGTGCACGATCTGGATGATATCATACCTCACTTTTAATCTAGTCTAGGGCAGATTGTACATTATAATATAATGTAGTACTTTTAGGCCTGTTGTCTAGGGGAATTAAGATGGTCGCGCTATGAGTAGCCCAAAGGTTACTTCCTAGTCGCTTGGGTTACCGCCATTTTTATAATGATTCAATACAATTTCTGTCGTACTCCAAAAATAATATATCTTGGTCAAAAATCGCGGATGTACGGTATGTCGGTAGTTGCTATTAATTAATTAAGTTTACTGCATTTCCACTTCTATTTCACAAACATTGATATGTATCAAAACTTATAAACAAAAGGATTAAGTAAGAGCTTCGTGAGGTATGTTAGAATTGGTTTAATCCCAATTCTCAAATTAATCTATATCAATTAAAATGCGTCTTATAAATGTTAATCTACTAGACGTGAAAATTAAAATACGTTTTTATTTTTATGCGACAATGAATACAAATAACCTCTAATCATAGATTAGTAAAGATAGTTCGCCGCCTTGAAATTGAATGAAGCCACAAACGGCTTATTAGTAAGTTCTTTTTTTGAATTCTTGACAAATAAAAATATTTTTAGAGAAAATTTACGAATAAATAACTAATACTGCGTAATTTACATAATAAATAAATAATTATTTTAAATATTTTAGGAACATTTTAGCACGGAGACGTGGCAAAACTTTTTTACGCAACTATTTCAATTCTCAAAACTGGGTACATTTTCTTGCTGGGAGTGAGTAATCTTTACTAATCTATGCCTCTAATATAAAACTGAAGTATATGTGCTGAGTATGTTTTATATGATGAGTGAATAATGTATTAAAACAGTTCAATAAGAGACATTATGTGTTTCTTATAGTATGACAGCTATATAAATTATAACAGCAGATTCCGCGGTGTGTTACTAATTTAATATAAAAATATTTATATTGTTTGAATGAGGAAATGTTACAATATTACATGGCAGTATAGACATTACTAAATAATGCACAGATATTACGCGTAGATGCGTATACCAGACAACGAATAGGAGAAGAACTTATAATAATAAATAAAGTAATTTTACACAATAAAAAATATAATATTCCAATTAACCATAAGACTTTTAAATATAATACGTATACATTTACATACATGACACATATTCTACAAATGAAGAGTCCATTACACATTGGGTCAAAATAATCGAAAAGAATATATAAGTCACATACGTTTAAATAACAGTTATTACCTTTAACACTTCTATAAATTATTATGAAGTGAGAATTTCATGTTTCATATTCAACATGTTCATCATGTCATGTTCAACATATAATTTGCATAAAATGCAATGCATGCATTTATTTTTATTTGATGTATTGAGAGAATTCGGTACAAAATCGCTATTAGGAATTTAATATTTTCATAAATTTAATCGACGTGTTTTATATAAACAATAATATGAATTTACAAAATTCTTAAATACAAGAATCTATTTCAAGATATAAGCAGAAATCGAAAAAATGTTCCTTCCATGAGAAAACCTTTCAATATGGGGTATACGTATTAAATCAATGTTGCAAGTAACAACCTTTTGAAGCTTACTATTATTTTATCAGAATTCCTCGAATGTACTTTCTATTTTTATAAATACTATTCTAAGTTACAAATACATGTGATAATTAAACCCACATTTAGTGCCTATTTCTAAACTGCTGCATATTGAATTGACTCTAGTATAGTGAGAGTCACTTGTATTATGAAAAAAATACATATTTTTTAAATATTATATTACATATAGTATATATTAAAGAAATGGACAATAACAAAATATGTAAAGCATGAAAAAGGAACTGAAAAGTCATTGGTGGCACAAGAAAACTAATGTGATATTATGACGATCGGTGGTAATATACCTTATGTGAGTAGGGACCCGTTTTATAGCTACTAAGTTTCCGTTTCGTGTAAAAATTTTGAAAAATGATAAGATAAATAATTACAAGTTTTCAATCATTTGCTCTGAATAATACTTGAGACGAAGTGTTTGTGAACAATATCAAACATACACATACACAATTTCAAATTATTATTTACGTAGAAAGTTTAATATAATAATATATCACTCCTTTTTCCTCATATATCATTTATTTTTTATAAAACTCATGTCGTGTGAGTAATGCGTAGATTAGATAATCAAGAAGGATATTTAGGTTAACAACCTATTATGGCATAATTTTGTATTGTTTTTTTAAGTATGTAAGTGTTTTCAATCTGTTGTAATAGTTTAATTAATAAACTAAGGATAGACTTCGAGTACCAGGTATCCTGGATTTATAAGAGCCGTATAAATATACGAAGTATTTTAAATCGGGGCACAAAATGAACTATATAATTAAATTTATTATATAATGACTTCAATGACTGGCAAATTAATAATTTGAAAAAGAAACTGTCCCTCACTCTGTATAAAATAAGCGATACTAACGTTACTTCATAAGTTGCAAACTTGTGTTTCTAGTACATTGAAAGTTATAAAACGTTTATCATTCAATCAGATTAATACTCGACTACGGTTGATGATACCGTAAAAAATCATTGACACCGTATTTACATCATAACTAGGATGTACGTTAACATTTACGTTAACATTAAAATTTTGGAACACAATAAATATATAAAGTAACCAAATATATTGTAACCAGACTTACTTTATAAACGAAAATGATGTAAAGTTATGCCAAAGATATTAATACTTTTTATACATATTTAGTGCTCTTTTAAAAAATCAGTCTGAACCAGCCAGAGAGCAATTCTTGGCACAAGAAATAAATTAAAATTTGCCTCAAATTCCCAGAAAAAAATAATCCATATGTATGTTAGGAATACATTTTGGTTACTTCATATAATGAATAAAATAAATATAATATTAATACTAACTTGTCTTGTCCAATTTCGAGTATAGGTCCTTGCATGGTCAAAACAGTACATAGTAATTTCGTACATCTTGAGCTAGAAAGAAATCTCCCTTTTGTGTGTAAATATATGCGTAAAACCCGTTAAAATTTATAATTGTTTAAACGAGATTCGTTTTTAATATAATCTAAAATTATAACATCTATTTTGCATATGAAAGTTCTCTTACTCAAGATATTATAATTGATATAACGCACTTTCAGAAATAAATTGAATATACATAAATGTATGGTGTATGGGTTATAGTTTTCTTCGAAACTGAGACTAGATGATATTAATAATTTCTTTCTCGTTCTCGATGTACTATGGCCGGTTCACATATATTCCGTAGGTCTTCAGATCAATAATTAAACCTAATGCTTGAATAGAACTACAGTAATCTGAAAATGTTCATATTCAAACAATATGACTGTATTCACTGACTGGATTATTTGTGTCTAGATAACTTTACTAGATTTTAATTTATTATTTAATATACTAGCGGTCTATTTTTCTTCCCAACCTGACATTGTTACGGTCGGAACAATGTCGGGCTATCAGAAAAGCATAGAGAAAATGTTTATTGTGTCAAAATACGTAATAATATCTGTACGACATCTATTATATTTAAATACAATAATAAATATTTCTTCAATAAAATATTAGGTATAAAATATGTAGGCAAATAATATATTTTTATTTTTGATTCGTTCAAAACCAAGCCTGGATTTCACTATTGAACTGGATCGAGTGATTGAAATAATGTAAACCGGTCATTACGATTGTCATTACACACGTGTTTAAGGAGTGTTGTCAGTAATGTCACCCATCTTTTCTCTCTGCTCAGCGATCCACTTATGTATTCGTTCCTTCAGCTCAGTGTTGGACTTAACCTGGTCCATGGATAGAGGTGATCGGTTGAACGGATCCGATTGGTCACTCAGTAGATGCCTGAAATAGTTAAATGTTTTGAAGGTTTTTAGGGTGAATTGAAGGATTATGCGTCCATATTCATGCGTGGCATTTACAAACCAATCTTACCCGGTGAATTCAGAGGTGCTTGCGAGTATTAAAATGTTGGGGTCTTATGGTTCAAATCAAAAGATACGTGCCACAAAGATACTGCAGCGAGTTAATTTTTAATCGTGCAATGGTTCTCACGGTACCTAAGCAGGCACGCATCTCAAAGGTTAGGATGGAGTAGCTTCAGCTCCATCCTAAACAGAGACGGGTTCTTTTATAGGAAACACCGTTGCGACCCTGCCCCCGCGGCTGACACGAACCCATGTTGGTTAATAAAAGGTTACCTGGCGATGGTGGTCCGGTCGAGCGTGGTGCGCGAGCTGGGCAGCAGCACGGGGTCCAGCATGAGCGTGCTCATGATGGGGTCGAGGAACTCGTCGGGCGCGTGCGCGAGGATCTCCTCGTCGCGGCGCCGCTGCACCGCCGCGCGCGCCACCCGCGCCGCCACCGTCTGCAGCGAGGATATCAACCCGCCGCCGCCGATGCGTGCTGATAAGAAAATTATGATTATACCGCTGCAATTTTATGTTAAACGAGCTTTTGCCCGCGGCTTCGCTCGCGTTACGAAGTAATATTTTCGTCCCCTATTTTATCCCCTTGGGGGTAGAATTGATCAAAATGCTTTCTTAGCGGATGCCTACGTCATAACATCTACCTGCATGCCAAATTTCAGCCCGATCCGTCCAGTGGTTTGGGCTGTGCTTTGATAGATCACTATGTCAGTCAGTCACCTTTAAGTTATATAAATTTAGAAGGTATAGGTCCGGCCAAACAGAACGCGTATTTTAGTGGCGCGCTAGGCGTCAGCGCTGGAACAAAATCCTCACGCCGTGCTCTAGCGCCAAGTTGTGTTGTACTGAGTTACTACTGAGCACCGGGTTTTGTGATTTGTTTACAGATTTACGCGCGCACATACGAGAACGCGCGTACGCGCTGTGTGACCGCTTACCAGTTACTAAGTACAATACAACTCAGCGGCGTCAGGATTTACTTCTAGCGCTAAGGCCCTAGCGCGGCGCTAAAATACGAACTCTGTGTGGCCAGGCCTTAAGAGGTAAGAAAGACGGGTCAATAGTCAACAACTTTGAAATTCACCGTTGCCGATGCGTGCTGATATTTACGAACATTATGCTTACTATAAGAAAATAAGAGGTATCTAAATTAAAAAAGACGGGTTGATAGATAACTAATTTGAAATTCGTTTACAACAGGATATTTACATCCTACGCAACCATATTTTGTGTAAGTTATAAATGTATCATTCTTGCTACCTATTAGCACAAATTAATAAACAGTTACTACCTGACATATGTTGACACCTGCTTAGTATAAAGAGACATACCCAGCACGTCCTCGGCCAGGGTGAACAGCTGCGGCGAGTAGGAGCGGCCGTCGTCGGACACGGCGGCGCAGAAGCGCTCGTTGTCGCCCAGCTCCACGTACATCGTGCAGATGTCCATCACCGTCACCGCCGGGTTGAACTCGTACTCTTTCATGTCTTTCACCTGAGAACAGGACAATTTTAATTGGTACATAAATACCTGAATAAACCCTTTAATAAAATATTTAATTTCTTACAACAAAAATATTCAAACACATATTTTAATTATGACGATATAATCCGTAGGTTCTGCTTTTTTGGCGTGCGAATAGGTAGAAATAAAGTAATAGGTAACTATTTATTGTATGGTGGTATGGTATGGGAAAAGCTAAAAGTCTAACATGCAAAGGGGATTCTTTGTGGTTCAATTTCAGAGTCGTCTCTGTCACCCCTAATTTAATTTACCCCTATTGGCCCTACTCTAAACCCTTGGTTTGGGGTAACTTTTCATTAGGCCCAAAATCCATCAGCAAATATTATTCAAACTTAGCTTAAATTTAGTACAAAACAGTGAATCCAAATCACCTTAAAGTTCTTCTTGTTGGGGCCGACGAGGTGCAGCAGGAAGTAGTTGAGCATGGAGGCGATGCGCTCCACCAGCGTGGGGTGGCAGAACACGTAGGGCGCGTGCGCGGTGAGCTTCACCAGCGTGCGGATGGTGTCGCGCCCGAGGATGTTGTCGAAGCGCGCCAGCATGCCGATGTGCGACAGGTTGGCCATGTTCTGATCCCGCTCCTGGGCTGGCAGGCTCGCCCATTGGCCGGACTCTCTGGAAATTAGACGGTTTTAACAAATAACTATGATAGACAGACCGCAGAGTCTATTACTAAGTTCCGTTTTTACCCTTTGGGTATGGAACCCTAATAAATGATGTAGTTAAGGTTGTTACAGCTTTTCAGTGGTTTTGTCATTCTAGTTTGTATCATTAAATATTTTTTTTCATTAATCGTAATATAAGACATGTTTATATATTTAAATTTTTTATCAGAATAGATGTAATAGATGTTTGAATTAACATTTCATACTAATTAAATGTCGATAATCATAAATAATTTCAAATTACTTAAATTTTGGGCGCTCATAAAGTTTGGTACTAACTTTAGCAAAATTACTTTGAAGACATGTGTCCATTTAAATTTAATTTTAAAGTAAAATATTAACGAAAAACATCCTTGGAAAACATTACCAAAGGTATACATATAAGGTTTACCAAATCCACACAAAGCAAGCAACGTGAATCACAATCCATATTCTTATCTTTTTAAAGAGCCCTATGCCCAGCAGTGGGCCAATAACAAGTCGACGATACTAACTGTGCAGCTTGCAATGTGCGTATCTGCGCCATGTTGCCGAGCGCCTCATCCAGCAGGAAAATGGCGTCGTTCATGAGCAAGTTGACGAAACGCAGGAATATCGGCGGGTGTACTGCCTCCATGTTGGATTCAGCTTCTTTCGCTAATCGCCTGCAATCAAACAAAATACAAAAAATAACAATAAGTTTTGTTCTAAATTTTGCATGTCGTATACAGTCACTTTAAGATATTTAGAAAAATCTAAGTAATCTCATAATCTCAACCTACCCTTGGATGTAGGAAAAAAGAGAAAAAAGTGATAATAATCAAACTGTAAATTTCCTTTTTTACGTTCTATTATTTTTATTTCTTATTTATAAAATATTAACTTACTTTTTACATAGTTCTGAGTAAAACAAATATTGGGCTATTGTCTCATTGTTTTTGTAGTCTTTATTGTTACTATATCGTGATAATAAGCTTATAAAGCTGAATCTCATTTAAAATGTGTCTTTTATAACTCACATAAAAGCCGTAGAGTGTCAGTTATTTCAGTATTTCAAATGTCCTTTACAACTCACGTGAACGCATCCCTGTGCTCCTCCATGTCCCACAGGAAGTCCATCACGAGGTACATGGGGCGGCGGTAGTTGAACTTCTGCTCGAACTGCACGCTCTGGCCCGTCATCTCTATGCCCACGAACACGTCCAACAGGCAAGGTACGAGCTGTCAACCGAAATTTTGAAGATGAGTGAGTCGTTTTAAACTTTGGGGCCACAAAGTTATAGTTTTCAAAAAGATATAGATAATATGTAATATGAAAATTGTGATAGTAAATATGAAATTTTTCCTCAGTTTGAATTTTAAAAAGGGTTATTAAATAACAAGACACTTATCAATTAAAGTACCACATTTTTTAATCAAAAATGTATATTAGATCTATTTATCAAATTACACTACTGAGTAATGTGAATTATATAATTATATTTTGTCAATAACTGTATTCGTACAGTCTGGGTATGGATACTTGAGTATTCGTCTTTGTGTGCGCATGGCATTTAAGACAGGGATTCCAATATTAGGTTATGGGTGTAGAAAGTGCAAAATGCTTATTTAATGTTTGTTATTTGTTTTTGGTCTTACTTGTAATCGGTGAGGATGTTCCTTGAAAAGCTGCTCTCGGTAGAAAGATGCCAAATTGCTAAGTGGCTGCTGGTCATCTGGATGGTTGGGCAACATTGCCTCCAAGCATTCCGCTAGACGAGCTCTGAAATATTATTCCAATAAGGTTTTCACATAAACTTATGAACTTAGCTTTGTATAGTTAATCTATTTTATATAGACATTGCCATAGTTAATAATCTTTAGAAACAACTACAAATAGCTCAGATAATTCGTCAATATACAGATTATTGATTGGATGAAACATAGAGAATTTTAATTTTTAATATAATTCGCAAACTCTGAACTACTAGTTAGTTGCGATTGTATTTTGTTACCAAGATTTTAAAAAATACACAAAATGGGTTGGTTTCTACAGTATATGAAGAACTTTGTATGTGTGTATAGTATCAATATATTTATCTACTCAAAGATTAGTTATATTTTAGAGTACCATAAGTTGTGAAAATGAATACTAATACCTTATATGTATAGTACTGTATATTATTCCATATCTACTAGAAGGCTGGTTATATATTCTATATTCTATATCATAGATGTGATTATGAGTACAATACCTCAAATGCGGGTTATATGTTCGGGAAGAATCTCCCATGAACGTGAGCACCAGCGTGAGCGCGGGTTGCAACAAGCCTGCTATATCTGCTTCATCAGTGATAGCGTCCACTGTCCGCCGCGCCATCGTTATTAGCACTACTATGTTCTCCAGCACGAATTCTGGTACGCATCTGTAAATAAATTTATCTATGGTTATCTTTTGGGCCTCCCAACATATGTTAGTATGTCCGAGGCTAGATGATACCAAATAGGCTCCTTATGAAAGAAATGTATGACGAAACTTCAAAGAAAACATCGTGATATTGCAAGTGTCGTTTCTTTAAAGGATATCGAAACATTATGACATCATGACGTTATACAGGACACTGGAGGGGCGGCCGGCGGCGGCTTGTTTTATTGGCAGTTCGATCGTAGCCTCTGACCGATGCGCACGAACTCCACGTGTTCGGTGAAACGTTTTCGGGTGTTTTAATTTTAAAATTAAAATTTAATTGTGAGTTCATATGCATATTTGTATATAGAAATGTATATATTCCGATATCTAGTTATTATACCGTATAAGTCTAAACTTAAAAAATATCAGAGGTCAATAAAAGAACCTCTTAATTCAATATATATTTCTGGCAATCCATCCTCAAAGTATCTACATAGCTAAGTCTATCAATAATAAAAGAAGGCTTCATATGCGGAGCTTATATTCACGCTAATCAGAATAGAGTCTGAACATACCTTAGAGTATCAGGTGGTGCTGTGGTGACGGGCATGTGGATCGGCATGACGGTGGTAGGCGCATAACAACTTTGCACGCTGTCCGGTCGGATGGCAACTTGCACGAGCCATGTGCACGTTGTCGCTTGCAGCCGGTGAAGGTTGGTTAGCATATCGTTCTCCAGGAGAGCGCACCGGAGACTTACAAATCTATAAATGAAAGAATTTACATAAAAAGCATTATTTAAATTTCGACTTCTGCTAATTTTTAAGTGACTACTCAGTATTCTGGTCAAATTAACTTACTGATCACGAAGTTCTTTAAAAATCAGTGTAAGGGTAGTTACTGGACTCAGTGGGCATGTGTGTACTTTTGATATAATGGGTCTCTAGCAATAATAATAAAAGATGTGCTTCAATTTATTTGTAATGAAATCTAAATAACAACACGTTTTCTATATAAACGATATTACACCATCTGGAAAATCAACCATGCTTCGACATTTAAAGTATAAAATCTATTGTCTATATACTCATTCACTAATTAATAATAATATCTCTATGTTTCTGAAAATAAGTTTTTGGTTTTTTTATTAAGTCGACATTATACATTATTAATATGTTCTATTTCCTTGGTTTTTTTTCTGGAAATTGGATTTAATTCAAGCTTTGGGCCGATCGTAGCGTCGCAATACCGCGAAAGAGTATCGACTTGCGGCGGCCAGATATCCCGGCATAATATATAAAAAGTATTATTGTCTGTGGCAGTAGTTTCATGAGTGGCGACATACTTGACCATGAGGTGCTTGGCGCGCTGTCGCACGTGGTCCATGAGCGCGAGCGGCTCGCTGAGCGCCCGCTGCGCGCGGCCCAGCTCCTGCCCCACGCGCCACATCTTCTCCGCGCACACGCGAACACCTGCATGCATGCATTTTTTATAACATATTGAGGAATTTATCAGTTTTAAAAGATATTTAATTGACAAATGTTTTTATAGTCTACTCGAGTATCTCAACAACAGTGACGACTAGCGATGATATCATGATTTGCTGAGTGGTCTGAAATGTTTTGGTCTTAACATTAAATTATCTACTATTGTCCACTGATGCTCCTTTGACATTTTCTATTGAGATACAACTGACATTTTTCATTTTTATCTTTACTTATGTGACATTTTATTAATATTGACATTTTATGTTATTAACGTTTTAATAATATTGGAAATTAGTATCTACAATTTAATAATTTGATTTTATAAAATGCAACTTAAAATTATATTTGTACGCCATTTATGGCAGAATGAGCGAAAATTCTTGATTATAACACCAATGTATACACCTTATTCTACAAATAAAGATTTTTGTATTTGTATTTGTTTGTATTTTGTATTTGCACAGTAGAAATATGGACAGTATGGAAACTCCCTACAAAGCGTTCGAAACGGCAAACTCACACACACACAAGCGCATCGATAGGCCCCTAAGCGGTTCTCGCAGTGCTGCAGTAGCGAGTGTCGCGTCAAAACGAGTGGTCACGTCGCGTCAATGTGAGTGTGCCGTTTCGAACGCTTTGTAGGGAGTTTCCATATTATTCCATATTTCTACTGTGAAATAGGAGTAGCAGACAAGCATGCTCTCCACCTAATAGTAAGTGGCTACAGCCACACATGGACATCTGTAATCGATCCCAGATAGGATTAGGTATCCTACCTGAGGTCGGCCACAAATACGCCGCTACCCTTGAGGACTAAGCTGCAACGTATCTGAAAAGTATGTCTACCTTACTACACCCTGCAAACCGTAACACAGCAGCGTTTACCATCGTTGTTATTAGGCAGAAATAGGTGTGGCGGTGGTGTCGCCGAAGTCGAGCCAAAAAGGGCATGTCCCATCGCTGGACACAGGTCTCTTTTCAAATTGAGAAAGCTTAGACCATAGTCCACTGCGCATAAAGTGAGAAATAGTAGACATACCGTTCACATACCTTTGAAAAGTTATTTTTTTTAGGTTTCCCCAGGATGTCTACCTTAACGGTTTAAGCAAGTGATGATTGATTTCTTCAGGTTATGTTCATTTGGGGTAAAATTGTACCATTCTCATTGTATGGAATTTTTCAAATGTATAACATTAGTAGGAATGTCATTCGATAGATTAATTATTATTAACGAGTGTTAATGTATAAAGTTCATATTTATTTCTGCTTAATTATATTATAGACAATACTACAAGTGTGTAGTATGCGTGTAGTATTGTCTATACTATAATTAATGATACTTTGATGCTTGAGATGCGCTGAGAACGTTATCAATGTTACAAATATAAACTCCTAACTTTAAAATATTGTTTAAATTTAAATAAGCTTTGGTGGGTTTTGCGTTTTCTTTCCTTTCACATTGCTCGGTTATTACTAGTTTTAGCGTAATTAATTTAATGTACCTACTAATTTAGCAGGATATTCTTTAATTAAAACTTTATACCACAAAAAAATCTCGACACAATGAGCTGTATGTTTTTTCTACCTATGAAATGTATAATTGGAATCCCTCACCTAAATCAATACACTTCTGCGTCATAAAGAAACACTCAGTCACAAAGTTGTATGTGTCGGCGGTTGGCCGCGGGAGAGAGCGGCCGTCGTCACCCTCCCGAGCGGGCAGCAAACACGTCTCGTTGTACAAACAGTCAAGATGCACTGACTTCGCTGCGCACTGCTCCGGCTGGAATATTGTATAGGGTTATCATAGATTAGTAAAGATATCTCACCGCCTTGTAAGTGAAGGAAGCCATTAAATGGCTTAAACGACTGACGTGTCTGCAATTTGATGGCTGTCATGGTGTAATTTACGCGGAACAATGCCGACATGTGCAGTTAAGTGGTGCAAAAACAACACGAAATCGAAGAAAAAGTGCGGAGAAATACGTTTCATTCGTAAATGCTCCAAAAACTACATTTTTTTTAAATATTTTTCAAACACGAAAATAGATGACAGAGACAATTTCAATTGTCAAAACTGGTCACATTTTCTTGTTAGGAGTGAGTAATCTTTACTAATCTATGAGGGTTATAAAAATGTCCTAAAAATTACAAAATGACGTCATTATACTACGCATGCATATATTAGTTAACGACATTTTCTAAATATAACACAATGACGTCGTTATACTACATGTAATCAAAATTCAGCTTGAATTTTTTTTATCCGCATAATTTGAAAACTTGTCCATGAATTAATAAGATTTTTTTACACAATTTTTCATTTTTATATGAGTGATTTTTTTTAATTCTTTTATCACAATGCCCCATGGCCCGGTTTGCCTAGTAAAATATAAAATAGATTACCAAATAAAAATTTGAAGTTTGATTGTATTGTTGGGCCAATGCTGTGTCGTAGGTCGTAACATTGACCCAGTGCAGACTAACTTTTTTAAAGTCTGTTAACAATATACATACAATATAATAGGTATAAACATACTCCAATTTATATACTTACTGTTACAGCACCGTATGTGGGATCAATTTTGAGTGACTTTGGATCATCAGGCGTATTGCAGAAAGGCTGACACAGATGCAGTAGCACTGCGCCCAAATTCAACATGAATCCGTCAGTTACGCACGTTAATGTAGCTGAACTCATTTCAGCAGCCTGAAATAAATGAAGTCAGTTATTATGAAACATAGGTCCCTTTTATATAGAAATTTTTACACCACTGCACTCAAGTTTTTGTGATGATGATGATTGTGTTTTTGTTGATGTTGTTAGAGCATCCTAACTATATTCCATCACAATATCTGACAGTAGTTTGGTAAGATTGAATGGCCAAATGAATTTTAAACTCTTTTTCCTACTAAACGTAAACTCCTAAGGTATGTTAATGACAATAAATCGATAGAATATTGAAGAGACAGAGACAAATGAAACTTGCATTTTAGAGTATATGTATTTAACAATAAAACCAAGTTTTTTGTTTGCATCATCATTGCTATCAAAGACTTAGAAGATATTTTTTTAAGCGAAACTCAGGTGCTTTACTGCGAAATAATTAAAATCCGTTCCGATCGGGTAGTAATTTAAGAAGAAAATATTGTAACTGACAATTTGGAAGTGCCTTCGTGGGCCTATACAAAATAAATATATTCCATTTCTTTTCATTTCAATATTATTACAAAATATTATATACCTGTACATTCCAGAGTTTGCCTCTGGCAGTGTTAGTCTTCAGACATTTCCCGATCCAGCTCAAAAGCCGGTTTCTCATGTGCGGTCCTGCTTTTAGCAGCGTTAAGAATACCTTGTGCAAATTGTTGGTCAGGTGGGATGAAGCATTCCAGATAGAAGATTCTATCATTGATGTTGCCGACTGAAATAATAAATAATTAATTTAAAAAATCAAAAACCCGACTGCATCAAAAAGGCTGAAGTAGAATTTGCAAAAGCAGTGAAATAGGCATTTCATTATTTTTATCCAGAAAGCCAAATACAAAGTTTCATAGTAGGTGTCTGCTTCAAAAACAAAAAATGTTCAAACAATATTATCCTATTTTATTTTATCCTCGTACTGTTCATTTAAGCTATATAAAGAACCTATGTGTAAAATTCCAGCACGCTTAAGTTCAGCGGTTTCCTTTTGCGTTGATCTCTGGCACATCAACTCTCTCATTTAGTCGACAGTCATCTCGATGTGTATATACGAGTATATATGTACTAGCTGACCCGGCAAACGTTGTGTTGCCATATAAATAAAAAAATGTTAAGGATGAACAACCCATATCACTTAGGTGTAAAAAAAATCGATAGTGGCCGATTCTCAGACCAACTGAATATGTATATAAAATTTGGTGAAAATCGGTGAAGCCGTTTCGGAGGAGTACGGTCACTAACACGAGAACTTTATATATAAGATATATTATATAATGTATGTGTAATCTTCTCTTAATTTCCTTTATTTTGACACCCTACTCGATAGGTTTGGTTAACTTTTTTAAAACGTGTTACTATTTCGCGAAAATATTCACCAATGACGGTCTATAAAATATATAACTTCAGTAAATCAAAGTTTCGGTCATTATTTTACCTCGTTAGAGGTAGCATTTCATTATTTTTATCCAACAAGCCTGATACAAAATGTCATAGTGTTTGCTTCAAAATTGACAATAGTTCAAATTAACTTTTAACCCTTATTTTACCCTCTTTTTCGGAGGGAGATAAATAAGTGCGTCCTTGTTCCTATTCAGAAAGCCAAATACAAAATTTTATAGTAGTTGCTTCAAAATTAAAGGATTTCAAAAAAACTGCTTTCCCCTTTTTTACCCTCTTAGGGCTAGAATTTCCAAAAGGCCTTTCTTAGTACTTATTCAAGCTATATAGAGAACCTGTGTGCAAAATTTCAGAACTGTAAAGTCCTTGGTTTAGGCTGTACGTTGATTTTTGAAAAATGAAAAAGTCATTTAGTTAGTCAGTCAGTCAGTCACCTTACTGTTTTATATATATACAAATATGTTTTTATAATCTCCGTTTAATTTCCTTTCATTTGATACCCTACTCGATAGGTTCGGTTAACTTTTTTTTTTAAATGTGTTACTATTTCGCGCCAAAAATCCGCCATTTTGATTTTTTTTTACTAACACCTATCTAAGGACACTCGGGTCATTGAGACAAATATAATGACACTTTAACTGTTGAAATTCATCCAGCCGTTTGTTAGATCGGATCAAATAAAGAAAGACAAACATACAAGATACGCGCGAAAAACATAACCCTTCCTTGGCAGTCGGGTAAAAACATATTTACGTATAATTTCTTAATCAATAAAATATACTGAAATATAACAATAGGGGCTGATCGCTTATAGTATATGAACCAAAGCTGTGTTTTTCAACTTTTTTCATAACGAAATTCCCTTTGTATGTAAATATATTTTCTGAACCCCTATTGTCCGCTATTTTTAATAACCGTATAAATAATTCATTTATTTTCATAATTATGTATCAGTAATTTAATACCTAAAAACATACATAATTTTACATTAGATTACATCGCCAAACTCCTTTAATTGACAATTTCTTTCAAAATTAAACTATCTTTTAAAACTTTGTTCTAATTTTTATACTTAGGCTATCGAACTAGCCCCGGGCGACTTAGCGACACCTAGGTAATTGCGACCTTCGAGTTGAAAAACACTGCACTAGCACAAAGGAAACACTCATAAAATATTCACAGCCAACTTCGTTCACTATCGATCCATTATTGTCAGAATATATAATGAGAATTCTTAAAGCCATTGTCCACCAAGTATGGTAATATTAAATATACATTAAAATAAAATATTAATTCACACTTTCGAGATTTATAAATTGACTTCGCAATTTGGGGGGGTCCAGTTTTAATGTTTGTATTAAAAATTAATTACCACTTGCAATAATTAACTTTAAGAGGATACCTACTCGACCTATAAAAAGAGTCCTCAAGGGATGCTGAAAGTGAAGTTTATTATCAGCGTTAGCCGGCATTGGCCAGCAAGGTAGACTGTAATACACAGCCCTTATACCTCTCAGCCTGAATACCTCTCTGTGACGAGGCAAATGCCCAGCAATGGGACAGTAAAGGGTTTACGACGACTACGCAATTGATAATTTGTAATTCGCCAGTGCTGCAGAACCATGCAAATCAATAACAAGTTAATTTCAAATACACGACAAATGTTCATAGATTGTGGAGGACTTCCCAAAGCTGAGTAGGCCTTCCACGCCTGTTACTGAATCTTGGTAAAGCTGTCCTTTATTTTCAGTCAAAATATAAGAAAAGAATTCCTAATATCATTTTTCACCAATTCGACCATTACTACGCATTGAAAATTTCGCCAATGCTGTAAAACTTTCGCTGCAATAACACTTTAATTTTAAATACACAATAAATGTACCTGATCCATAGGATTATCGAAGAATTCATGCATGGACTGTGGAGTACGAGGCAGCACCGATAAGCTGAGTAGAGCTCCTATTACTGAATCTTGGTAGAGTCTCCCGTTATTCTCTTGCTTCGGTTCACACGCCTCCATTAGTATTGGGGCCAGGTGTGGATTACCTATGGAAGATATTGTACAGAGGATAAGTCTAAATTAGGTTCAGAATAAACCCATATTCGGAACTGTAAAACTACTGGCATCCCATATATTGAACATTAGAAACCGCTTACTAAAATAACTGACATTTAAGCCATAACTGATTTGAATTTGGGAACCTTAGGTTATTAACATTAGCATTTTTTTTTAATTACCGAAACATATTTTACCTTTATATCTTTTGCCAGAAAAGGATAAAAGAAACCCAAAGGTAAAAATATACCTTCTCCTATTTACTAATCAATACAGTATTTTTTTAGACATACCGATTTACATAAGAAAAGATACTTACTTGCAAAAACGTGTATGGATGGCAAAATGTAAATGGGCAGATTGATTAGATTAGATTTATTGACATGCGTGTGAATCCTTCGCAACACGGGCAGCATCGTCTCTTTCAGCTGATTTTGACACTCCTCTGAGCCTGAAAGCATAATTACAACACATACACATACATAAGATAGGAATGTATAGTCGGCGCCAAACTGTTAGTCCGCTCTGAAGTTGTTGCGCGCAGTTTTAGTTAGCATATACTACGTAACATAAGGGCACATTAACTCTGTCTTCATACCGCTAATATCTGCAATTTGCTATTGCGACATGACTCGTTTATACATTCGGAGCGGACTAGCAGTTTGGCGCGGATTATATCTCTATCTATGTAACTGTACATCACACCCATATCACCACACACTACCGAAATATAAAAGTACTGACCATAGCTTAAGTTAAAGTTAAATTTACTAATCACAGAGTTTAGGATAAACAATAGCAATGATTATCAGATTTAATTGTATTACTTTAAATTCTACACAGTATTAAAAGTATCCATAAGAAAAAAAAAAGACAATAAATATACATAGTTTAAAACTTTATTTTTTCATCATAGATTAGTAATCTATCATATTTAAATATACTAATCTATGATTTTCATCTATAATATTCATTCATCCATAATTTCATAAAAAAAGTGTTGGCTTCACAGACCTGTATCTAAATATTACAGGTCTGTTGTTGACTCCACTGAGAGTAGCTCCCTACACGCCTCAAAGACACACAACTAATCTATTTATAGCAGACAGACTGGTCGCAGTGCAAACACAAAGAATAATGTTCATCAGCAGTTTTCTGAATTAATGAATTTAAAACAAATTCTGTGAATTTAATATGTTTCTAATTAATTCTAAAATAAGGACCTACAATTGTTTGTGCATATCAAGAACATCCTAATATAATTTTGCAGAGGCCTACTTTAATTCAATAATTACCATGTTTTAGTGGAATAGCGAGCTACTCTTTTATTTGTCACACAATTTGTTACATAAATTTTGTTGATGGCCAATCATGGTTTTACCTTCAGTGTAAAGAAGGCATTAAAGATTTTTGATATGCAGTGCCTGGATTACCATTAAACATGGACCTCAGATTGTTTGTCCATATTTGAAACTATCTATCAGAAATGATTCTTCAGTGGTCATTCATAAACCAAGGTATCCCCTAATCAAATTGTGCATTAGATACTGCAAACTTAAATTCTTAAATTTCAGTGATTGCAAACAACTTTGTCTCTTGCCAAAACTTCTGCTTATTTTGACTGAAGTCAAGTTATTGCCGACGAGAGTTAAGGTGAAAGCTTTACTGAAGGTATGCTATGATAATTTGCATGACAGAAAGTACTATGGAGAGCTTGTTTTAAAATATGTGTTCAGACCAAGTATGTCATTTGAATAAGCTCTTTAGTGTCTTTAATAATGATTTCTGAGATTACTCTCTATGGTTTATAAAGTCACTTAATTTAGTTTGCTTTTCAACCGTCAATATAACGAGACCAAGACAAAAATAGTTCAGTTCATTTCTTTGTTGTCAACAGTTTTTGTGTTGTTCTTGTTCAAATAAAAAGAATTAAAAAGTGCAAATTCATGTTTTCTTTATGGTCAGTTTTCGACCACTAGACAAAAGGTAATATAATTCTATAAATATCTTAAGTAATAACACTTACCTTCAGAAACAAATGCCTTCACTAGATCCAAGAAAAATGTATGACTTTGGGGGTCTACATGTTGCAGAAGCTCCACCAATTGCACAGAGAAATCCTGGTTCTCAAACAATGCTGGCTGCTTCAACGCTGTCACTGCATTCCGGAATATCAGCTCCTTCATTTTGTCCAGAGCATTCTTCACAGTGTTGCTGTTGTATTGGTCATAGCTCTGGATGTTCTGCATGGCGCTGAAGAGATACGGGAACACTTGCTTTTGGATCACATGCTCCTTGTAAGCTTTTACTGATCTAGGTATAATGTTCTTCTCGGTGTCACTTAGGAGAAGTCTCTCGAAGAGGGCTTGCTCCAAGGCCTCCAAGTCTATGTGAAGACGCGGGTTCATGGCCTGCGCCAGCTCCTCCAGGAAAATGAGCTGCCTATCCGAATGTTCCCCGACGGCATTCGGATTAATTGTAAAATGGAAAACATTTTCTACAATACCATTAATCGTTCTTATTTCCTCATTCACCGCCGCAGATTTGATGTTCAGCTGTAGCTGACCGGAGCCGTACTCCGAATCCTGCGACGTACCCACTCCCGGTACTCCTATCAGACCAGCGAATGGATTGTTCAATTCAGACATAGTGAAGATACCGATTTCTCACACAAAACAATAATAAAACAATCAAGATCGGGAATCAAAAGAGTAAATTCACATTCTCTAAGAGTTTTTATGTTACTTTACTCTTAGAATAATCCTGTTCATTCGACAACGTTTATGAATTATAAAAATACAATTAAAATTGATTAGCATTCACCTATGCTGACTATCGTTATCACAAATGACATGCAATATTGATAAAAAAATAGTTGACATGACAGTGATTCTGACGTCTATTTTTTGTCATATTTACCATTACAAATTACAGATTATAAACTGGATGATTTTGCTCTGATAATTATAATAGGATATTTAACATGAAAACAGTACCACTTTATTTTTTTCGAATAAACTTTTTAAATTATTGTAAACTATTAATTGCAATAAATAACAAAGCTTTAAAATATTGGTAGTGTAAATTATTTCTATTGTTGTAATCTATAAGTTTATGGTAGAGTCTATGATAATGTGAAGATATTAATTCCTTTTAAATACATAACGCGCATCTAATAAATATATTAATATTTTATAATTTTGGAAGGTTTTTATAATATAGTTTACGTGTATATTTTGTATTATCAGACCCTATTTTTGATAAATAGTAATGAAATGACCGGATCTTGACTGTTTGGTAATGCGTCGCTACATAAGCGCCATCATTATTAACAGTGACCAAAAGTGGAACTAATAATCGACTAACCAAATATCTTTGCTTTGTTCTGTTGCTGCAGTCGTCGTCCGAATCCGAAATCAATATTGCGTATTCGAATTTGTTACGTCGTCTTTATGCAGCAATGCTATGAAAGAATTCCATTTTACATGGCGTATAGTAGTCGCACATAGTGAATCGTTCATTTAAATGTAAGATGGGTAAAATATATTATTTACTTGCTAGGCCATTATAATGAATGCGTGCCCCCTATAATTTGTACATAAAGTGCTTGATCAGCTAAAGAAATAATTTGCCACACATGTGCAGTATTCTACACAAATTTAAATTGTATTCATCCTTATTGCGTTACAAATTTATCAGTAGATATTTTTTGGTTATGCATAAATGTAATGGTGAACTTTTGTATTTATTATTTTTGACATAGATCAAAATGGCGGATGTAAGATTTGCAAAATGCTCAATCTTTTTGTTTAGTTACCATCTAGAATGCATTTTATTTTAAATTGCATGAACATTTAAACATTTGTCTTTACATAACAGATTTAATACATAACAAATTGGTTAATTTTTATTGTTAATAGGTATGTACTTTCTATTCAAAAAGCTAATCTGGTAATATGGTGTCGGTCGGCAATAAGTATATCGATTATTAATTAGGAAATTTTACAATATCTTAAATTATTCTTGTAAAGATTTAATTATCGCCATTATCTAAATATGCATTAATGCTCCCAAATTAAGATGGTACTTAGGTTATTTGACAGTGAGTCACTATACGCCAGTACCTATAAAAAGTAGCATTGTGTTTGTGTGAGTGAGCGTCGTACTCATCGTGACCTCGAAAAAGGAAGGACATAGCTATATCTTGCCGTTCTAGAAGGCTGACGTCATTCAATCAATTCGTGGCGAGAGCGCAGCGCGCAGCAAGACATTGTGAAATGTGAACGGCCACCCACTGCTTGTATTACCTGACCGTATCTACTAATTTACTTGAAAGTAGTGGCTAAGAACAGTTACTGTACTGACTTCTGCCATACATGTTGAATTTATAACTGCGCAACACTTATACTAGTGATATTTGGAGAATCATTCTCAATGCTAATTGTTTCGACGAATATTAGGTATAGTATATAAGAGGAAAAATGGTGTCCATTGCGACACAGACCAATTATTTAACATAATTATTGTATTTATTATACTTTTTTAGATTGCTAACTTTCACTTGGATTCATAAGACAAAGTTAAAAATGGGACGTCAGTCTTCAGTTCAGTTGATTATATCATTCTCTTAGTGATGCCAAAGTTCATTTTATTTTGTGTCTGATAGAACTTGAAGGGAGTGGTTTTAAAATTTGTGATTAATTATTATTTGCAGGCTAATAATGCATTTATTTTCACTAGTTACGTATTTAGTTTATCTATTTCCTGTATTCATCCATGTGTTTTAGGGTCTCTTTAAATTAGCTGGGTTATACATTAATATGGCGGAATTGCGACGTTGCCAAGTTCACTTTGTGACGTACGTAGCTATCTGCCGATGAGTCTACACAATGAAATAATTAGATTAAGAATGTGATTTTAAAATAACTTGGAATGGCATAAAAAAAACAAATTAATGCAACTGAAATAGTTCAGGCAATATAACTGTTAACATAATTTCGGTTAAATATTTTAATTAATGCATATATTGTTTTCAATTTAATGGAAAAATGTACATTCACACTTGATAACTTATCTTATCATTGGTATGAGCCCCTAGGTAATATCAATGTTTAGCGATTCATTGTTTAACTTTATAGATTAAAGTTTCTAAGTATATTAATACTCAAAGTTTATTTTTTATATTAGTGCAGGGTGTTTTTATGCTCGCTATCTTAAACTTGTATAGTTATTATATACATAAGGAGTATTTGATTGATTAATAATTAGAAGTGGCCTAAATTCCTGCATATAACAACAATATAATATAAGGCATTTAATTTAATAATAAGGCATTTCTACAGTTTTGATTTTCTATTTAAATTAACCTATTTTATCCACATTCTTACAAAGATTAAAATATAATTGATATTTTAAACTTTGTAAGACATTACGTTATTATTGACAATTTACATGAAACTTGTAACATACTAGCAATTTAGGGCAACTATTTATATGGAGACTTTTAGAAGTATAACTGCTTCAACATTGTTTTGACGTTAATTGAAACAGGTTTATTAATAGACTTGCTTTCTCAATTTCAGTGAGACATTCATGATGGCTGACCCCGCTACGAATACGGAAGACTTGGAAGATGGAGAGATCGAGAGTGAAGGCGAAGAAACTCCTGAAGTTCCAAATGAAGACAAGAAAGAAGAATCACCGCCTGCTGAGGATAAAATTGAAAATTGTGAAGCGGAAGGTTTCTACTATTCTAAATCAGGTAAGAAAAAGAAGATTAAAAATAAATCCCATAAAGGAGACCAAAAGTCAAAAGATAAAAGCAAGAAAAGTCGTAAACATTTAAACCCTATGGAGGATGACTTTGCTGGAAATATTGAAAAGGCGATTCGTAAGGCTATGAACAAAAATGATGATGCAGAATCTCAAATTGAAGATGACGTTGAAGATCGTAGAAAGCATAAGAAGAGAAAAAAATATGATAGTAAAGATGGTCCAAGCAAAAAGCGTAAAAAACAGGACTTTTCGGATGATATGGATGAAAATGAAATGATGTGTGTAAGGGGAGCTTCGCCCGTTCATAGACAATCACCTGATGGTACATATGCTGAAGATGACAGAGACTCTTATGCTTCGGATAGTAGTCATGACTCTAGAGGAAATCAACATCACCGTCGACGACTGCCTCAACGCGAACGCAACAAAAATAAAAATGATAGGCGAAGAGGAGCACACCCTAAACAAGATCTTGACGGTATCTGTTTATTTTATATGCAAGGTAAATGTCATAAGGGCGACGACTGCGTTTATTCTCATGATTGGGATCCACCCCGAAAAATGGAACTTTGCAAATTTTATTTGATGGATTGTTGCGCGAAAAGAGATAAATGTCTGTATATGCATGCAGACTTTCCATGTAAATATTATCATACTGGGCTTCCTTGTATTTATAAAGATGATTGTAAATTTGCGCATGGCAAACCTCTTAATGAAGGTCTTAAAAATATTCTTTTAAAGCATATTGAATCTGCCCCGAAAGAGATATTAGGTGATTTTCCAAGATTAAATAGAGAAGGTGCATTAAAAATGATTCAAACCACTCAGCTGAAGTTAATACAACAATTTTCCGAAAACACTGACAGTCCAAATCGAAATATTCCGTCACTTTTTGAACTAAATATTCCTAATCCACAAAATAATCCGGATAATTTTCAAATGAATCAATTTAACAACGAGAGACAGAACAAAGTTTCACCTAAAATACGTCAGTCACGGTGGCAAAATGACCATTCTAATCAGAATTATAATAACAGCATGTCTCCTAATAATAACACGAATAACAAAAATGTTTTAAGCATCAAGAATCTTACCGGCGTTTTAACTCCAAGACAAATTTCTGATCTTACAAAAATGGGGATCGATAATTTAGATCAGTTAGGACAATTAACAGTATTGCAGCTGAATAGTATTGGTATATCCTTAAAACAAATAACTGACATACAACTTAATACAATGAGCATACAAAAATTAGGTTTAATAAATAATGTCGAACAACAGTCGCAACAGTTCATTAATTCAACTGGTACGATGGATTTAGACTTACGAGTAGCACCTATAGTGCCAGTTACTAATAGCTTGTCGGTACCATCAGAATTATCCGGACAAGACATTGACATGCGGTTTCAGCCAGTAGTTCCACCCAAAGCGAACGATAACCTTAATACCAACATAAAAGAATCGATTTCTAATAGTAAAGATATGATTGATATAGATCAGTATACTAAAGACGCATTAAAATTTGCGTCCAAAGATAAGGAAAACATTGATATATCAAATGAGCATTTTGAAAATGAAACTCAAATTATTACGAATGAATCTAAGGACGTAGATCATAGAGTTCTTCCATACGCTGATGATGATCATAGACCACTCAGCTCTAGTGTCGATGAAAGAAAAATTCAAAGTGAAGGCGATACTGACATAAGATTCTTACAACCCGAGCCACTGTTTAAAAATTCTGACAAAAGAAACCGACGGTCTACTACAGATGACGAGGACAATAATTTATTAATTGATGAGAAATGGTATTCCAGCGATGAAGAAAAAGGTATCAAAAAGAAGTCCCCTGTGTCATCACCAAGACCCACTTTAATGTCGCCACCACAAGTATCAGCATCACAAGCAATAGAACCCTCTGCTGTTTTAAGTAGATTAGGTGATCTTTCTAAGATAGATATTAGTGAAGAGGTGACAAAATTATTAAATACAATGAAAAATAATTTGCATGAAAATAAACCCACCAACCAAGAATCGATTGAAAGCAATAAACTGAGAGATCCTCGATCTAGAAGGTCGCCAGATAAAACTATCGATACTAATATTAAACCTACAAAAATCCCACCACGAGTTTCAATCTATGATTGTGTCGATGGGGAACCTACAGATGGACGTCGTAGAACAGATGTTGATCTACGTCAAACTGATTATAAAATTCCAGCTTTTGGAGACACTGATCTCAGGCAGAGTAGCAGTGGAGACATTGATTTCCGCTTAGGATTACCTTTTAAACCTATACCAAACTATACACCGGCTTCTGAAATTAATGGTTCAATTAATAATCATCCGCCTATCCCATATAAACTTGTACCTATCCATATACCGCGACCAGACTACACAGATATTAGAAACAGCACTGCAAAATCACAAGCTTTGATAGACCCAAGGCTACGAAAAGTATTTCGTTTATCGGTAGAGGAACCTATCAGCGATAGCGAAAAACATACCAAACCAGTTTCTACAGCCCCTCGAGTGGATCCTAGAAGAAAACCTAAAGATAATATTGACAGTCTCAATCCAGATCAAAAATTAAACTCTGTGGATATACAAACTGTACTGCAAAATTCTAACTGGTATAAGGAATTGAGTTCTACACAAAAGATATTTGTTAACCAACATTTAGCACCAGTAACACAAATGATCAAGCAGCATCAACAGGATAAAACGCCGGGTAAAAAAATTGATTTGGCATCAATACAAAGTAATTCGGTTTTATGTAATATATTTACAAACTTAGGTATTACATTAGGTGAAAACGGTGAGTATACGTACCTACCTAAGCCAAAGGAGGCCTTATTAAAGACTCCTACTAATTTTAATCAAAATACTAATCCTTTTGGTATTAGTAGTAATATGGGTGGAGGACCTCCTGGATCAATGGAAGGTAACATAAACATGATGAATATGCCTTCAATGGGTATGGCAGGTATGAATAATATGAACGTCGGTCACATGCATGGATTCAACCAGCCCTTGCCGGATCCTAGAGGCGGCCCGGCGCCGGGTTTACTTGGGATTGCTCCAAATATCCCACATAATTTTAATAATAAGTTTGGTGGTCCAAATAATTTTGGTGGCATGGGATTTAATGTCCCACCGCCGGGTAGTGATTTCAATTATATGGACGGAGAACAAAACTTCCAACGCTTTTCAAATAGGGGTGGTCCTCGAGGGCGTGGCAACGATCGTTGGAATCGCGGTGGCTCAGGAAGAGGACATAGAGACAGAAAGAACTTTAGCGATAGGAGCAATTGGAAAAACGATAGACATTAGCTTGTTTATATTTTGAATTAAGTTAAAAGTATAAGTTATAATTGCTAAAATACTTAAGCCCTTCCACATGACACAAAATGTGATCAATGTGATAATTATAAATAACGACAGACTTTCATAATGACAGTTCTTTTACATTTTATATTATTCATAATGTAGGAAAATAAGAAATTGCTTTACATGTACAAGTTTTAGTGTAAATATTTTAAACTGTAAATTTATTATTGATAGTTTCATACATAATCTTAACGTAATGTAGTAAATTATGTTTAATTATAGAATCAAATGAATTAAGTTCATTTTAAAAGTACTCATTATACGGGCCAAATGTTTTAAGACTGAGTGCAAGTTTATGATTGAGTTTTTACGCATATTTGTATTAGCATTCATAATTTATGTTGTAAACTATGAGCCACGCAAATAACAATTTATAAGTAGTATCTAGTCACTATGTGAATGAAAGCAATGGAAGAATTTAAAAATAATCCAAATCCGTAAACGCGAATGCTAGCTAGCTGTAGGAAGTAGTAGTATCTCTTTATTATTTCTTGAATAAAGTAGGTACCGTAATTTCTTTAATTTACGTGGTTATTGTTAAATTACTGGATACAATGAATAAGTCATTGTTTGTGTGGCACTGAGGTTTAGACATTAATAATGATCATGGTGATCCAACAATCACCACTCAAAACTTTTTGGAGATTGTTGAACATATCTCAATAAAGCAATAATTTATCAGTATCTTATAGGAATCCTTTTGAAATGAAATGACAGTGAATCATTTTGTCCAGTAAATATCTACCTACGTATTACACAAAGCAATATGATATACAATTCATATTAATTGATTAAGTTGTTTATTAGTTTTTGTGATAAGAAAAGATAAACAAACACTGGACTGTAATTACTTTAAAATAAATTATGTTTATACAAAACGCATTGATTTCGAACTTTTTTATTACATAAAAGTTTTTAAGTATCCCCTGTGTTGATGTTGATTCCTTACAGTGTATGCAAGAATGCAGTCTTGTAAATAAATATGAAGGAAGAAATTGGACAATGAATGAATTCATGAATGTTTTTCAGTATATTGATTATCGTAGAAGCTGTTTATCAGGTAAGTATGCCACAACGTACATCCAAGATGGGAGGTGAACCATTAACCTTCTTTGTTCAATACTTGTAAAATCGAAGCTACATAATTGGAAAAATCTACTTTGAGTTTATTACTCCCAGATTTTAAGTTTATCGCCACTTGAGACACTTTCGAAAATGTTGAAGCTGAAACAACAACAATTCATATTAAAATTGTAGGTTTGGAAGCTTTTACCGTATAATAAATATCACACAATCTTTCAATGGAAAACAATAACACAAATACATACACAAATTTAACGAATCGATATCCTCTTGATCATCAATAGTATTATAAAAAAGGACACATTGTTTTGGAGATAACTTTGTTTGAAACACGAAGTAATTGTATAAAAGTTCTAATTCTCTTGATGCGGTATGCATGGTATTTGGTGAACACATCAGTATAACACCCTGGACTCCAAGTCGAAGAGATGGCCAGCATGATTCAAATCTGAAATTAGAATTGAAATGAGAAATAAATAGCTGCTGAACTACACTGCATCTATAATATATTATTAGCAGCGACAAGTAATTCCAAATAATCACTACAGATGTCGCTACATGAACTATAATTTTATTACTTAAGTTCGCTAATATTTCGTAAAACAAATTCTTGTTCTATGTTACACGATGGTAAAATATGAAGGCTTTTTAAATAACTAAATGTTATTGATGTATAAGTAACTCGGTTAAAATTAAGCTACCTACATGACACTTTTACATAATTCATAAAAGAAGAATTTTATAGGTCTTTAGTTTTTCGCATCGTATTCCGAGACGTTGGAAAGTATCTAGTTAAGCATACTGTGGAAACAATATTATATGCGTTCTTATATTAGATAAATTTCCTGCTTTTGTTTCTAATGATATAAATAATCGTGCTTCAAAATTGATCGCTTTATCGTCAAATTATATATGAATCGAATAAGCAATTAGTTCTATTAGAATGAATTATCGCCAAACGGTTACTTTCCCATAGCTCGGAACGGATCTTCATTAGACTGGGACGGATTTACGTCATAAGTCCACTAGTGGTAGGTACATACTAGGATGAATAAATTAATAATTATAATAAAAAAAATACTTGTGATCGCCGCTGCAGTCCCATAATTCTATATCGATTTTACTTGTTTTTCCGTCTATATTCAAATTTGAAAGTTCAAATTCTACGATTCTTACACCTTGTGTGGGTTTAGGAGGACTTGCTTCTTCAATATTCATGCATTCGGATATAAAATTAGCTGCTAATGTTTTTCCACTCTGAAATTAAGAATTAAGTATGGATTTATATTATAATTTATTACCATAAGCATGAGATTGAAGGTGAGTTTAAAGAAAGTATGTTGGACAATGGTTAGTCTGGTGTCCACACAAACATTTTTGGTACCTAATATGGCACATGGTAAAAGTTTTAAGCATTACTATGGATGATCGCACATAGAATGGAAGCTCAATTTAATATATAATGGAATTCAAATGACAAACTAGCACAATCCATTTTGTTGGTCATAAGTGGTCTCTGCCATCCATTGACGTATGTAATCAACCCTGAATAGGCTTGGAGTTTTACCAGGGGTAGATCATAGATGGTAGTAGAATGCCTTGTGTTAATCAATTAAGTTATTAGATAAAAATGTAAAAATAAAAAAGTAGCAGTGATACCTCACCAATCTTATTAGATTACAAAGGCTTCTATCATTTTTATTATAAAAGCTTTAGGCATGTTTTATTGATTTTACTGCTGGGTTTGTATTTTATCATTGAAGAGAACATCTGGATCACTTGCAAACCAAATTTAACAGATGTCTGATGTACACACAGAAAATATTGCCGTAAAAATTGTAAGGCGTTATTATTATTTTAAGTCTAATCACTTACATAATTTCTTAGCTTAAAACTACTTACTTCTGACGGTCCAACTATAAGTATTTTTAATTTTTTCAAAAGCATTTTTCTTCAGATAATTATTATGTACCAACTTGTTGAATGATATAATATTACAGTCTACTTATTCGTCAAAAACACAATGTAACTTATTGCAAAAGAATTATAATTTAAAGCTAAATAAAGAACAATAATAATATTATCTTTTGACTTGTTTGTATATTAAGAGTGCATCACCTAGGCAACCACTGGCTTCTATATAATCAAGTAAAGTTTGGATACACGTACAGGTTATTGACAGTATTACTACTATAAAACAATAAAATATTTACCTATGTAACTAATCGATCGTGGCAAGATGTAGACTCTACAGATAGGTACCTAATCAGAGTTTGTAGAAGACCTTGCAGGATAATCCTAGTAAGTCGATTTTAATCCTATACCTACTGATATAATAATAATTATTCATAAATTGTAATCTTGATTACTAGGAGATTAGTGAGTATCTACGTTCCTTTCTGTTAGAGACTGGCAAAGGTATAAATAGTATTTTCTGTTTAAAACGAAGGCTGAAAAGTATGCTGAATTGTGTAGATAGACTTACCACATGTTTTGATCGAATGAAAACATGTACCTACAAGGTACCTACGTACCTGATGACTACCGTAAAATTAATATGTCATTATACATTTTTGTGATTGTGACCTACATAGAGATACTTCAGGGAACTAATATTTGTGAAACTTATTAGGCAGAAGTTTCGCATTCTGTTGAAAATACAACCGTAGAATTCAATATCAGAATGGATTGAAGAAAAATAATATACAATAAAAGTAATTATAAGCACTCGGTAAATAATAAAACATTTAAAAAACAGGTCCCACCGAGATTTGAACTCGGATCGCTGGATTCAGAGTCCAGAGTGCTAACCATTACACCATGGGACCGGATGCTGGTAGCTTTTAAATAACCGTTCGTAATATTATATTTGCAAATAAATACTGAAAATAATAAAAAAGTGGCTGAATTAAATCCTCCTCCTTTATGGTTCATGCTTTAATATTCATTGTAGCTACTGACGTCTGTATTTTTATTTTTATAATATAGGAATAGCAGACGAGCATGCAGTCCGCTTGATGGAAAGTGGCTACTGCCGCCCATGGACATCTGTAATCAACCCCAGATAGGATTAGATATTCCTATCTGAGGTCGACCACAGATGCGCCGCTACCCCTGAGGACTAAGCTGGAACGCCTCGGGAAAGTCGGTCTCCCTTACCACATCCTTCAAACCGTAACACAGCAGCGCCTAACATTGCTGTTATTAGGTAGAAATAGGTGTGGCGGTGGTGCCGCTGGAGTCGAACCACAAAAGGTTCTACTACCTTCAAATAACATTGAAGAATAGTTTTGTTAAATCGCACAATTGATATTGTAACACAATAATAAAAGCTTCTCATTATTATCAAATATAAATACCTGCAGATACCCGCAGCCCAGAGCGCCAGACGTAAGTCATTCTAAAGCTAAAAGTTTCCCTGCACATTGTCTCTAACAGTGGTAGCAATTGCTGTAGTCCGCGTCAAACTGCTAGTCCGCTCTGGAGTTGTTGCGAGGTGGTAGAACCTGTTTGTTTTTGCTATGCCGACGCGATTCAATTCAGAGCGGACTAGCAGTTTTACGCATATTTTACCTACCAACGTACTTGCGTACTTACTTATTAGCTTAAAGACATTTTTTTACATTTTTTTCTATTATTATTTTTAAAAACGAAAAAGTATCAAAGATTTCTAAGACACTTTGTAAGGCTTAAACGATTAATACAATTGTAATACTAAATGTTTTATTATTTTAGTAATAAAATGAAAGAGTTATTAAGAATTAGTACAATGACAACGTAAGACACAAATATTATTCTGATAAATCCTAATCTTAAACTTAGGGGTGTGTTACAGTAAATATTTACCTAACATGGTATGTGATACCTACTCTTAGATATAACTTACCTATAGTGACTTATAAAAACTTAGATAAACTCAACATTGTTTATAAGTAGTTAACTGTTTCCGAATGCCACTGCAGTTCAGGGGGTTACTACCATCTCTTAAAACAATATTATTTTAATCATACATTGAAATTTCGTACCACGACCTCGTTAAATTAAGAATGTTTTTACAACATTACAATAAGCAGTTTTGTATTATGTCGGTCGACATTATTCATTCTTTTTTTGCAGGAAAATTAACTTTTTAAGCAAAACATGACGATTTCAGTTGGTTTTATACAATGGATGAGCGAAAAATGAATAAGAATTTAAGTTTGTTCAACTGCGTATGACGGAATATTTTACTGTTTTATACGGTCGTGGTACGAAACACATTAATGCTGATGCAATATTAAACTAAAACTTTCATGATCTATGATAGTTTTTAAACGATGGTGGTAGGCCCCCAGGTGCAAAAATAATGTTAACAGTAGTTGTGGTTTAGCTCCTTCATTATCACTCGACTGCGGTGTTAACCGTTAACCATGGTGCATCACATTATTGTATAACAAATTGCGTAACAAATATGGTAACATGATTTGTTAAGGAAACTCATCTATTACAAGATGAGCTGTACTGGTTTTTGTTAGAAAACCAGCTTGCGGATTGCAAGTGACCTGCTGGGCCGTAGGTAGAGACGTGTGGTTAGGGAATGATAGGTATTTGCGCGCCCTAATACTTAGTGTTTAGGTAGGTACTTCTTTTCTAAGATTATTTAAGGTGTACGCGTCAAGTGCAAGTTAGCGTCATAAGAATATAATTAGGTTGCCACATAATGGTCTAAGATAGACCTTATTTACCTCTTGCATTGTAGAGACAATGAATTTAATTAAATAAATTGATTACACAGTGTTAAAACAAATTCGACGTTCAAGCCCAGATATATATTTTTGGGGTCGCTAAATTCGAATCCCAGATTAATTCCTTAGAATTTTTCAGAATCTAAAAACCGATATAAGCAGCAGATAAGAAGCATATCATAAAAAAACAATCGCAGCCTAGTGATTAAAACTTGGCCTCTCGATCGAGGGGTCTGAGGTTCAAATAGTAGGCACCTTTGATTTTTCAAAAATAATGTGCGTATTACAAATAAATGATCACTTGATTTAAAGGTGAAGGAAAAATGGTGAGTAAACCTGCACAAACGAGAGATTTATAAAAAAATATCAAGGGAATGTGAAGTCTACCAAACTTGGCCAGTGCGGTGGACTATGGCCTAATCCTTCTCATTCTGAGGGGAGATCCGTGTCCAGCAGTGGGACAATAAAGAGTTGACGACGAAAGCATTATCATCATATTGATTTAACGTGTACTTTATTTATCGAAGTGGACGAGTGAAACAACCTTGCAGAGTACAGTCACATATGGGTCGCGTAATCTTAGTCCTTCATTATTATTAGAATATGTGCATTTAAGTATCTAGTTGCTTTAAGTACTCGTGAACCCTGTTTTAATATGTATCAAATGCTCTTATAACTGTTGGATAACTGTAAATACGAGAAATAGATTAGATAGGTAGAAACCAGTGCGATCTTATAAGACTCACGCTGTAAAACTAGACAATAAGTAGTTTACGCTTTACTGAGATGATTCCATGAATATACTACTATGGCAAGATTTGCTCTCCACGACCATTTTGTCACAAAAATATTTATACGGCAATATGTGTGTAGGCAATAAACTGAGAAAGATTTAAACCTGAAGACGATATAACATAGGTAATTCTATAATTTTTTTATCACAAGGCGTGAAGAATCTCATGGAAAATAAACATTATGTAAAATAAACCACAATAATAAATTCTTTGATAATTAAATTTAACTTTTGTATTAACGATAATATTTAGGTAGGTAGGTGTTCAAGGAACTTTTAAGTGTTTAAGGAACTTTTAAACAACATAAATTTAACGTGTAATTTTTGTTCTTACTATTATTATTTAATGTTCACTGAGAGGTCTCATTTATATATACCTATTTACTTGCATATACTTAGAAGGTTTATGCAAATTTAATATTGTTGGTCTATAAATTTATTTTATCTAGTATAAACAACTTATTTTAGCTCGCGTACAGTGTTTGTAAGGCTCTACGGGGTTATTATTACTTATTATATGAGGCGTTAGTCATAGTAAATCATTATTAGTCAACGAACATGAGGTGGTAAAAGGTGTCTTTAGGCAGCAACGCACCTAAAAATCACATTCAAGTAAGACTTATTTTCTATTTGAGTTAGATAGTAAAGATATATAGGCCGTATGTTTAACTTATTTACTTCCTGAATATGATATGATGATCGTGTCTTGTCTTTAAAGTATTATAGATAGTGAAGTACTCTGTGCATTTCATCACAGATTATACGATGTATGGGCGAGTGGGCGGCGGTAAGTGAAATAGGAGTTGACGCCTCGGAAGCGGCGCGGTGTTCGCTGCATTCATAGATTTTATTTTGATTTTATCGCTGCAACATCTCATATTGTACGTGAATTCGAATGTATTTTAGTGCTTTTAACTGTCTGTCAGATTTGTTCTTTTACTCAGACGCAAAAAGGACAACATTTCTTGAATAAAATATTATAGCAATATGAATTTTAAATAGTACTTATACATATAGACGTGATGGATAATGGTCTGAATATATCTCAGATAGGGAGAAGGCTCGTGACCAGTACAGGCAATAATTCTTGTAATTTAGGTAGTAGATGATATTAATGCATCTTTTCTTTGGAGAAAAGTTGCATTTTGTTTACAAACATACACGCTCAATTATAGACTCATAATCCTACACTTGAATTCCCTTGCCAAAATTCAAACTCATTACAGAAATAGAATTTTGTTATTTACATATCTGCCTGGCCAGGAACAGAACCTCGTCCTCTGCGTGTTCAGTCAGGATTGGAACCGCTACACCAAGCGGGTCGTGGTAGAGTGGTCGTCGATATACATTATTTTATGATTAACTATGTTTAGCTTTAACTTGAATAGCAACGCATCAACAGCATTTATGTGCCTATTTAATAGACGATGAAGGTGGTAGAACCCTTTGTAGCTCGACTCTGACGACACCACCGCAACACCTATATCTGCCTAATAACAGCAGTGTTAGGCGCTGCTGTGTTCCGTTTTGAAGGGTGTGGTAAGGGAGACATACTTTTCCGAGGCGTTCATGCTTAGTCCTCAGGGGTAGCGGCACATCTGTGGCCGAACTCAGGTAGGAATATCTAATCTTATCTGGGGTTGATTACAGTTGTCCATGGGCGGCAGTAGCCACTTACCATCAGGTGGACTCCATGCTCGTCTGCTACTCCTATATTATAAAAAAAAAAAAACAAAAAACGTTCGGTATATTCTTTCAAAAAGACATTTCGTAATCATACTAACATATCTACTTATGTATAGTTTATGGCACATTTAAATGCAGGCAATAATCATTATTTAGAAATTTGAGCGTCACAGTCTTCGCGTTAAAGAAAAAAGTTAAGTTGTAGTTGTAAGGTCTAAGGCTTTCCCGCCGCCGTCTAACATTTATGTTCGGCTCTGAATCACCATCATTACATTAATGCCCCTTTGACTATGAAATATTGTAATGGCGTCTTGCCCGACTATAGAAATTCGATACTTAGTGAGTACGTATACCTAATGGCGCATGAATGTTTCATGCTTCATAAATAAAAAAATAAGCCCGTGTACATACGCGTAATAGAAATGTATTTTCTCATTTTTCATATTTTTTATTTTTAGTTTGTTGTTTTTTTTGAACTTATAATTTATAGTTGACTAGCAACTCGGTCATTGTATTTAAAATGTTCGACTTTAGTATCCTTGGTGGTATTCCAATAAAGCTTATCGGTTTTTAAGAATTCTCATATCAATTTGAAAAAGTTATATCTCATTGAATATCTTTTAAATTATGTACAGTAACTTTAGTGTTATTTGCTCCAACGTGGTTGGTAGGCAAACATAAATACCCAAATATTACCTTATTTGAGCCAAGAGACCACTAAAGTTATACTTTACCTACTAATGATATTCGCATCCATCAGTAATACGTGACGATTCAGAACGCGAATATTTGTTATAAATAAACGTCCACTTATGTATAAATAAAATGCCTTTCATTTTGTGGTCTTTTAATTTTATATGTATATTTTATTCTTAGATTAGTAAATAACCTTATCATTAGACGTTACTAAATACTGACTAAACCAAAGCACGGTTCTTATTGATATAAATCTGCTCACCAGACCGACACAAATTATTTCTTATTTGAAAATTTCAAGTGCTTCTAATAAACTAGCCTGTATCTACCGACTGCAGTTCAATAGTAAAAATATCGAGAAACCATAAATTAGTGGCTTTGTTTGATTCTTACGGCCACAGACACAGATTATAAAAAAGTAGATGGAAGGGTTAACTTCGAGTGAGTTAAAAAGGGCTCTAAATAATATTTATGTCTATCTACATTTTAGGTATACACATAATAATCTTTGCATCTATCTACATTTTGGGTGTCGATTACGTATTAATCTTTTCTTAATTGCTTTCTAGGTATTAGTCTTAAGTTTAATGTGCTCTACCTAGAGGTTTTTTCGTATAATCTGTGGTTACAGATTTATGAAAGGATTATAAGAATGGACGAGAGGAGCCTATCGACCGGGCTTTGATATTATATTTATATGAATATTGAATTGCATTTATTTTTAAGGTAATAAAATTTCTGTATTATCCTTTTAGACAGATTTATGCTTCAGGATAATATAATTGAGATGTTTATGGTTATTGTTCGTTAGGGACTGAAATACTTCTTAGATATTTACTCGTACATATCGAACCTTATAAGTGATCGGGAAACGTAAATCTCTTATTTTATGAGGATTTTATATCATGCTTAAACGTTAACATCTTGCTTTTATTAAGTTTTGTTGTATATAAGAACTTAAATTATTAATTAAGATAAGACCTTGGATGGATAGAGCCTGTCTTGTTTGTATTCATTTGAATATAGCGATTATAATCACTAATATAATAATATAAGTATGTTACTACCTAACATATTAAAATTAATATAACCTACATAAAAATGATTATTTTAACATAAAATAATTCTTATATGCAATTTAAGAAATAATTAAACATATCGGCTTGTCAATATTAAGGATCTATGTTCTAAGAAGGTCTGCCTTGACAGGACTTATTTGGCAGTGGTTGCCGAAGTATATGTAGGCAGTAACGCTTAACAATATATAGTTATAGCACATAATATAGCCAACAAGCATGCAATTCACCTTATGGTTATGGCAAAAGGCTCCTTGTGGCCAGCTACAGATGCGACCCCTGCTCCTGAGGACTAACTTTGAACGCTTCAAATAAGTATGACTCCCTTATCATTCAACTTACATCTCACATAAAGACTCCTTTCTGAGGCCAACCAAAGATGCGTTGCCACAGCCCCTGAAGACTAAGTTGGAAGTCCTCAAATAAGTATACACTTGTATACAACTAGCTACATAAAAACGATTATTAATAAAGATACAAGTGATTCTGACTTCCTATTTATCTCCTGCACAGACTCAAGTGTGTACTCGGCACAGTACCGGTATTTGTACTCAGTTTATATCTGTAGCGATCCTTAGCCGTCCTATTATCCAGGCAACATCCGGGTTCGTCGTGCGATCTAGTCAGCGCAAGGGCTAAGGTTCCCGAACATTTCCTAGGTCGACGACCAGAACTAAGTTTATAATATAAGCTTGAACTTTTATTAGATTTTGTATTGGATGTGAAAATTATTTTTTGTTAAAGCTTTCGCTGACTTTTCATTTTGTTTAAGTGGAAACTTTGAAAGTTGTAGATATCCAAATTATCTTAAAAAGTAACATTTTATAGACATTGACTTTATCGAGTGTGTCGAAGTACTTACTAGACCTAAAGTTAGTGCAAAATGTCTCTATTTTTACATCAAATTTACTGCAAATTACACTACTAAAAGAAGTGATAGCCTAGTGGTAAAGAAACTCGACCTCTCGATCGAAGGGTCCGAGGTTCAAATCTCAGGCACGCACCTCTGATTTTTTGATGTTATGTGCGTATTAGAAATTAATTATCACTTGTTTAAACGGAGAAGGAAAGCATCGTGAGGAAACCTGCTAACCTGGAAATATAAAAAAAAGTTTTCAAAAGGTATGTGAAGTTTACCAGTACTTAGCCAGCGCGGTGGAATATGGCCTAATCTTTCTCATTCAGAGAGGAGACCCATTCCCAGCAGAGGGACAGTAAGGGGTTGATGATGATGATGATGCACTATTTGCAAAGCTTATGTAATATTTAAATAAAACATGTTTAAATACATGCATGCTATGCAAAATTTACGCCACTTATTAAACATATTAGTTCTCGTTAGAATGAACAAATACAAAAGCAAGCAAAATACTCGAAATATAGATTCGAGGATAGTTGCAATTCTTACCTATATTTAACCGACTTTAAAAAGCGTACTAAGGAATTATTTATTTAACTTAAACATTTATTTGTTTATTAAGCATACAGTTGTTTACATACAATTTAAAATTAGTTACATACTTATAATTGGTAATAAATAAATAGATGAACACGGAAATCATACGTTCTTGTCATAACAATAACAATTTTGAATAAAATCACAGGATTTCCTCAACGTTGTTCCCAGGTCGGCGACCGGGACTAGCCTCGCTGTAGATTCGCAGGATACGATAAATTTCAATAGTACATTGACTGCGAGCCCTGCACCGGTCTAGTCCATCGTTAGGCGCACGATGCGCCGGAAACGGTATAGTCCTAAGCAGTAAGGATCGCTTTTTGTTGCCTACATCAGCTTTGTAGCCGTGATGTAACATAAACCACATTTTTGCACTCGCAGCTGGTGCTGTTAAGCTCTGTTATGTTCTTATTTGAAGGATAGGTAGATATACCTCTGTTGCGTTTCATTGGTTTAAGAATAAACCCGCGGTTGTCCGACTATCGTTTTGCAAAGGTGACGGTACACGCATTTGTCGGAGTTTAATAGAGTACTGCCGACTAATCAGTTTTTTTAATTACTACAAAGAACTTTCCGTCCAATTATTCTATTATTTTCTTCTTTACGCAATTGAAAAATACGCATTCGCGTAACCATTCAATAACCAATTCAATCATATAATATGACGAATATGGCTGACTTGTTTTACGATACTTGTTTTACAAGGATTATAGAGGTCGACAGACAAAACTGAAGCCGAATTGCGATCGAATCTACATTATATCAATCATCCACATATACACCTTCTAACCATCAAATTAAACTATGTACAACAAAATGTGTGAAGCTTACTACTGCTACCTTAGCTTTTTAGCCATTAAGTACATTTTTCCAGCTTACAGATATTTTAGACAATTTAATCATATTTAAAAATAACTGTTCCTAATTATGAACACACACTTTGACCCTTTAATCAATGCATTTACCTAAATACTTACCTTTGTCTGTAAACGATACACATAATTAATTATTTACACAAAATAGTGATAGACAGAGTTGTTTTGTTTCCTTTTTATCGTAAACTTAACATTGATACTTATTTGTATATTAACAAAAAACAGTAAACGTAGCCGTGGGAGGTCCATCATGACAAGCAGCTTCTGCGGTGGCCTCCGTGACACAGGACTGCAACTTGAGTGCATCCAACCGTGGCATAATCTGTAAAGTTGGTTTATGAACAAATAAAATATTGTAAGCAAAGTACAGATTTAACATACGAATTTTCAAGCTGTTTAAGTGGTATTGTTTAAAATACATTGAATATGACGGCTTATTGAGACGTAGTTTTGAAATTCACATTTTGCAATATAATAATTAAGATTATATTTGATGGTAGGTATATAATACGGGGTTTAAGTGATGTTTCAACAGTAACAAGAGACTCACAAAAACCACTATACACGCGTAGATAGTTGTTATAGATAAGCTCTGCATTTTATTTAATTATATTTAATGAGGAATAAATTAAAAAACTAACTTACTTAATCTATAACTCGTCCCGCGTGGCGGAGCGGTCACTGGACTGACGCGCAAAGGGTTCCGGGTTCGATCCCCCATATCTAAATGATGAATTTAGGTATCTGTTCTGGGTCTGGGTGTTTGTGCACCTGGGTGTGTGTCCACAGCACCCACGACACAGGGAATCCTAGTGTGGGGCTGTGAGTGTAAAAAGCGTTTATTTATAAAGAACTCTTGTACAAAATTTCATGCGTCCAGACTCGCCGGTGCAACCCGTGCGATGTCTGTCAATCAGTGTTAAAGTTTTTTAAATCGTATATACCATATTTAAGTGTTTCTTGCAGTTCAAATACCTTTTTACGTAATCTATTTTTTATATTCTGAGACGGACAGTAATCTTAATTGTACTGTTTTAAAATATTTAACGCAGACTCCGATTTATTTATTACAGTAGTTATATGATTTTGTAATTATTCAGGAATGGTATGTATGATATGGCCTACAATGTAAGGCGTTTATAACCCATTCGATGCGATAAAACAAAACTTTATGAAGGTTTTAAATCTAAAGGGCTCGCTAAATTTATTGGATATTTATTATAGACGTTAAATGTCTTTTTATGATAAGACTTACAAAACATGACCTATGACGTTTGTTTACATAGATATTACAAAGTACAGTCTCAAAAATGTTTAAATGGTAAATGTTCACGTGGTACAAGTGTGGGGACACCACCACGACAAATACAGTTTGTTATATCTACATCAAAAACAAATATTTAAAGTATGATATAGTTGCACATTGATAATAACAATATATGAAAGAAAAAGTGAAATTAGGTACAATCATATTTTTGTTAGCGCTATTAATTTTTTGCTCTGTCGTTTTGGTGTGAAATGTGTTCAATACCTATTTACTTAAACATCGAATGTGTTATCATCTTCAGAAGGGACGTCTGCCTTATTACTGGGAAACTTTCGCAGTTTGCTTCATCTTAAGTAAGTACGTAGTTATAGTAAATGCATTACGTGTGCTTGCAGCTCCTTGTAGAAAATATTTTCTTGTGAAGACGTAAATTATGTTAATTATTTATGATATAAATTAGACACTAGAAGGCAGTAAAATGCTAGCAGCGTCCTTCCTATTATGCTAAGTGGGCGAATTAGAGAATATTTGCGTAATTTGTGGTCATTATGTGGATACAAGAACACTCTCATTTACGCTCACGTACTGGTGGTTTGAACTCTTTCATTAAAATCGAACGTATTATTGCAAGTGCACTCCTCATAACATGCCGCTTTGCATTACAGTATTTTTGGCTTATTTGTATTAAACTTTTCTTTTATTGTTCTTGTAACTCTACTATTATCTACACTAATATTATAAAGAGGAAAATTTTGTTTCTTTGTTTGGTTGTAATGAATAGGCTCAAAAACTACTGGACCGATTTTAAAAATTCTTTCACCATTCGAAAGCTACATTATCCACGAGTAACATAGGCTATATTTTAAGTATATGAAATATATCTGATAAAGAAATTTTGAGGCGGTACAAAGATTGCCAGGTCAGCCAGTTTTGGTATAACTTACTGTAACGAAGACAATTTATAATAAATTATATTTTCAAACGCTATGTAACACACATAGGGATACTTTAAGATATTATATAGCATCTCCCTAAGATTTTTAATCTACTTCAACAACTAACAAGTATAGTACAAAGCCGTGACATTTTATATCAGTAGAGTAGATCAGTAGTACCTACCGTCTTTAAATGCTATCTAAACAAATTTCAGGGATGACTTAAGATACTATATAGCATCTCTCTGCGAAATTATTAGTCTACTTCGACAAGTAACAAGTACAGTCCAAAGCGGTAGCTATTGTTAAATCCTTCTGTTTAGAGAAGGCTCCGGTGCGACATTGGGCTTTCTAAAGGCTCGTGTTGTAGCAAGTCCTAAACATGCCTTATATCAAAACCTTCCGCTTAAAATATCTTACATATAAAATTCTCGTGTCACAATGTTAGTTACAGTACTCCTCCGAGACGGCTTTACCGATTTTCTCCAAATTTTATATGCATATTCAGTACATCTGAGAATCGGCTACTATCTATTTTTCATACCCCTAAGTGATAAGGGTTGGTCACCCTTAACATTTTTTCATTTATATGGCAACACAACGTTTGCTGGGTCAGCTAGTATAACATATAAGGAATGTGAGCAGGTAGACATATATACATAATTACTATAGGCAATGTAAATGTCCGGTTGCGTATAAAAGTGTACCTCCCTTATCTACTTTTTATATGGGGCATTTAAATTTAGTCTTCAAGGCTATCTATAATTGACTTCAGTGGAGACGCTTGTTTTATTTGGAATTAATTACAGATATCAATAGACATTGTGACCATTTATCAGGTGGACTCAAAGCCTGTTTACTTTAATATACAAAAAATAGCATATGTGCAGCATAACAATTAGAGGTACATACATACTTAATAAAATGGAAGGTTTTGTCCATAATTATGGCTTAACTGGTTAGATATAACTTCAGAAAGTATTGACGAATTAATTCTAACAATTCTGTAGATAGCTTATCTACACTATTATTATAAAGAGGAAAACTTTGTTTCTTTGTTTGTTTGGTTGTAATGAATAGGCTCAAAAACTACTGGACCGATTTTGAAAAATTCTTTCACCATTCGAAAGCTACATTATCTACGAGTAACATAGGCTATATTATATACACGAAATATATTTGATAAATAGATTTTGAGGCGGTACAAAGTTTGCCGGGTCAGCTAGTGTTGTTATAAAAAGAAATCGGTTGTCTGTAAAGTCGGTTTACTGACGATAGTTGAACGTGACAACGTCATATGAAAATACTGATGGAATGGTTGCATTTTTCAAAAGAAATTTGTAAAATAATAATTAATTAATTTTAAACTAATAATTTACTTAACACTATCAACATTTATCAATAGTATGACATAACCTATAAACTCAGTTTCTCAACTTTTGTGTCAATCTAACAATTAATCAATCAATCATAGTTTACGATAATGAAATATCAGTGTACAATTATTTACCTTTATTGTTGTAGTTGTTGTAAATGATAAATGACGAATCTAAGCACTCCATATTTTCACTACAGACACAGCTGACGATACTTTAACCACACGTGTGAACTTGTATTGTGACGCTTTCTTGTTTTTCCAACGCCAAGAACGTTCGAGAAAGACAAAGACAGAGACACAAGCATGCGCCGATTCAATGCGCCTAATTCTCTAGTGCTGCGCGCGCGGCAGACCGATCATAGTTGAGTGGGAGAGAGACGCAAGGCATTCGGCGGGCCTCTCTCTCGTTCGGTGACTCATCGTAACGTTACCGGGCGTTACACTTTTTCATAAGTGACTCCCAGCCGCAACCTAATTTAAGACGTTGTCACGTCAAAATAACTTAAGGTTTATGTTTTTCGAAAAAACAATTTTGTACGCGAACGGATACTGCTTCATTTATCATAACCGCAATTATCGCTTTCTATTTCACTCAACTGGAAAACACAATTACTTTTACTGTGAGGTAAGAGAAATGGTTGTAAATAACTTACTTTAACAAAGCTTTAAGATATTTTAAAGTCTTTTTAGCAGTCGTTAGCATGTCGTTTTATTTATTATTATTATTTATTAACTAAACCTAAACCTCTTCGGATGGAAATAGGTTTGAAAGGTCGTAGTATCAGTGCAGTTCAATCGGAAAGATACCATCATCTTTAAAACCTATTGTCGCGTGAAGCAGTTTTTGCGTTTTGGTAGAAGGCCATGAATGCATTACATATGAGACCACGATCTTAGTTTTCAGGAGCAGCAGCGTCTAGAGATATCAATGCCGACCGCATTACCCACTTACCATCAGGTCGACTGAATGCTCATTTGTTACTTCATTTGTCAAATGTTTTGAAGGTGGTAGAACCCTTTGTGTTTCGACTCGGCGGCACCGACGCCACACCTATTTCTGCCTAGTAACAGCAGTGTTAGACGCTGCTGTGTTCCGTTTTGAAGGGTGTGGTAAGGGAGACATACTTTTCCGAGGCGTTCCAGCTTAGTCCTAAGGGTTAGCGGCACGTCTGTGGCCGACCTCAGGTAGAAATATCTAATCCTATCTGGGGTTGATTACAGATGTCCATGTCGGTAGCAGTCACTTACCGTCAGGTGGACTTCATGCTCGTCTGCTACTCCTATATTATAAAAAAATCTGTAATAAAATACCTCTCAGTGCAGTGAGATTGTTAGAACATAAAATCCTTTAAAGGACGCTTAAAGGATTCCATGTTCCTTAAGTGGGAATTAGAGAATGTTTCCGTAATCGATTGCTATTACTGGAATGCCTGGATGCGTGCATGGCCGCAACTTGTCAGCTTAACTAGTCGATCGCAGATTATAAATCTAATTATCTTTATTGGCAAAGACACAATAAGCTTATCTCTGTCATTAGTTTGTTCTCCACTTAAAATAAATAATGCTATTTTAAACATATCATACTTGTATTTAACATAATGCATCACATTACTTACAGCTAATATTTTTTTTGACTATTACATTCACGTTTATTATTGATATATATAGATCATAATCATTATCATCGTATACTTAGATCAGTAAAAATAAGCTGAAAGCAATTATTGATTAGTGTAAATAATGTAGGTGTTTATATTAAGTTTGCATCTACTTTATATTTTAAAAAATATCTGTTATCCCTGGATTTTGCGTTTTGCATATAATTATGTAAAAAAAATGTCTGTATCACGGCACGGCATCCAACATAGAAGGTTTATCAATTAGTAACTGATAACTCCTCTCAGAATGAGTAACGTAAATTCCATATTTCTTCCATTGTAAGTTCCGTCTAAAGTCCGGTTCAATATTTTCTGATATTATGCCATCCAGAGAAAATAATGTTTCGGTATAATGAAGTTCAAACATATATAGCTCATTGTATTCTGTTTACCTTAGAGGCTTAGACACTTCCAGTAATTTATACTCGCGGAAACCACAGATAGACACATAGATTTAGTTTATTTGTACAGAAAGCGGCGCGGTAATAACTCTAGCTATAGAATCGGTAGTTATTTATCGCTATTCTGACTTTACGTCGATTGCTGTCGACGGATGATTTATTGAAGTCTGTTTCCCTGAGGCGTTGGGTTAGAGCAATGCGCAATATATCTTTTATCGCACGCTTAAATCTAGGCATAGGACGAGCGTGGCTCCTATTGAATAATATCTAAAACGAAATCGTTATGTAGTACAGAGAAATTATTTTAATAAGCAAGTGCACCGGAGTACATTTTAAATTGTTTGAATAAGTTACCTGTATTTATTTTAAGTTCATTTTAAGAAATTAAACGAAATACTTGGTTTAGATTTGTTTTGAAAGTGACAACTATTTTGTATCTTTTTCATATTCAATGCGAGAAAATAAAACGAGAAAGAAAACCGCTTGGTAAGTTCGTTCGAAACAGAAAATTATCTTAATGTTGCAAATTATAGTTGTCATTTCTATAAGTTTCTTTCCTCGTCCTTTAACAAATAAATCTTCTTTTAAGTGTCATTTTATATGCGTCGCGGGAATGCTATAAACCAGGACTTAGGAATAGGAAACATATTTCATAACATTATTACTGTACTGTATCAATTCCCGACACAAGGAAATGGGAATATTATTCAAACATAATCCACGAAACAAATCTTATAGGTAGATCAGTGTAGATAGTTAATCAAGAATAATAATCTAATATTATATTTTTATACTAGATGCCAGTGCTAATACTTCTTGTGTTTAAATAAAATTAGATCGTGTTTTGGTAAATTTCGGTACCTAAGCTATTAAATTGTTGACAGAAAGTATTCAGGGCATGGTTTTGTGAGATGGGCATATCGCAAACAATATCCATCAAGCGTGATTGATTTTGCAACTTTTCTATTTTGAGTTCAGAGTAATTCATTTAATTTTATCATTGATAATCTGATTATCGGAGCTGAAGCTGGCACTGGTTTTTATAAGTAGCTACTCCTTCCTATAGTTATGTTTAAATGACTTTATACAGACTCTGAAGCCGATAGCAGTTGTCTTGCCGCTGAACACAATGATCACCTCATATGTAAATCAGCCAGGATCCACAGTCTTCCACTAACACAAAAACTGCTTCACGCTAGAAATAGGTGTAGCAGTGGTATTTCTTTAGGCGAACTTCACTGGTCCCTTTTAAACTAAGACAGACGCTAAAAAGGAAATATATATTATAGGTGAATATACTCTATTTCAATTTATTGAGATACTAAACAGGAAACTTGTAACAAAGACAACGTGGGCGAAGTCACGGGCTGAAGCTGGTTTATAATTAATTTTATGGTTGCACGAATGCAGCATGGCGCCTTCCAAGTATTATGCTAATGCACAAAATTGTCAGTAATAAATGCATGGGCGTTGCATATTAGAGACACCTCACACCAGGAAATATTGAACGCGCATAAAAATGTAATAGGTACCTATTTATGCAACAGAATTAATACAAGTGACGATTATTAAGTTAATTTAATTAATAAATGTATTGTACACTTAACATAATTAATGATAAGTTTTGGTATATTTATAGTATAACTGACAAAGTTAACCATTTTGCTAAATGACATTCGTACGTGATAAAAAACGCCAAGTCGAGCAGGGTAAGTGTATGAAATAAAGTGTGTAAGATTTTTAAAAGGTAAATTAAATAATTTATACTTGTACATGAATAAAGTCGATAAACTCGAACTTGTAGTTTAAGAAGTAATAAATACCTAAAAGTTCCGGCGCAGTGTAACAAATATAAATCAATTATAGCTATATCAATTACGAATAGCAAATATCAAACATAAATTTGATTTTAATTTTCTGATTCATCATCATCATCATCAACCCATTACTGTCCCACTGGGCACGAGTCTCCTCTCAGAATGAGAAGGATTAGGCCATAGTCCACCGCGCTGGCCAAGTGCGTATTGGAAGAGTTCACATACCGTTGAGATTTTTTTTTTATAAATCTCTCAGGTATGCAGGTTTCCTCACGATGTTTTCCTTCACCGTTTAGCAAGTGATAATTAATTTCTAATACGGACGTAACTACGAAAAATCAGAGGCGCGTGCCTGGGATTTAAACCTCGGACCCCTCGATCGAAAGGCCGAGTTTCTTAACCGCTAGGCTATCACTGCTATTCTATATTTTCTGATTACTATTAAAAAAAGAATTAAAAAAAAATCATTTGAGTTTTAGTGTATGGCGCGCCTTAATGCCAGTTAGCCGCTGACGGGTGTTGTCCGACATCGGACGGTAAGTGGACTGATGTCTGATATTATCAATGCACAATGACCTAATTGGACATTTTATTAGGGTTCCGTATGAGCATAAATATTATTACGCGTGTAAGATGTTATACTTTGGCGTATTGAATAAAAAAAAATAATATGTGTTAAAATTAAGTTCTAGTAAGCTGGCAATTTTACTAGTCTAGTATGATTTTTTATCAGTTTGTGTTGCAAAAAACACTTTCATTATTTCTCCTAAACACCCCAAAAGAAGTATAACTTAAAAAAAAAAAAAACTTTAAAGTGAAGCTTAATTTTTTAGTCGAATCTGTTTCTTTCGTTTCTTTTTGTTTATGCTCTATTGTAAAAATGGTACTACAAATGTCAAATTAATTAACGAAGTGAACCAAATTCTATTACCTGTAAACTCATTATTCCTGAATTATTTATTATTATTTTATATAATAAAGGATTCAATTACAACTCCATTATTTATTTTCTCTGACAATCCATTCCATGACGTCTTATTTTCTGAACAAAATAATAACCTTCTTTCTTTTATATAGTTTTCCGCTAGATTGCAATTCACCAGCAATTAATTATACTCTTATTAGCTTACATAATTAAAAAGTATTGTAATAAAAATATACTCTTACATACATCTAATTTAAACTAAATAAAATATGTATTCTTTGCATATAGTTAGATACATAACAAAGATAAGAAACATTATGTTTACCTACACCTACGTAACCAATAGTCCGCGAGTCATACTCAAACTTAACAATTTTATATAATTTATGAGATTTTTTCGATTGATTTTCAATATTCTCTTGCGGTCTTCAAGATTGTGACGAGGAATCATAAATAAAACCACTTGACACTGTGTATGATGTTTACTTTCAACATAATCTTAAAGCGCTCAATACAATTTATCTGTGTAAATTAGATTACTACTGCGAGTGTATTGAAGTTTCTAATTGATACAATCAGGACAAATTGACCTGCGGCTTTCTCTGCGCGAGGATAATGTAACAATACAATGTTAACTATTTAAATTGTAAAGTTACGTATTAAGGACTTAAAAATCCTCAGACCTATTAACTTTACAGATAATCGCACTAATTAAACACAATTGGACTTATAAACTGCGACTGTCCCGTCGAAGAAGGCCTAAATAAACAACCACTCGAACATAATATAGCGATTTTAATCCAATTACTGTTTTATCATACATCAACAATTGTAACAAGTGCTTAATTTTCGCGGCGCTTCAATAAAATACTGAGTATGTATAGGGTTCGTATTACTGAAGTATAGTGTTACTTATGCTGTATAAGAAAAGTTAAAATTTTTAGTTAAACCTTTTTACATGCAATTGCATTTCTCAAAAATATTTTGAAACCACTTTTGTTCGACTCTTTTTTAGTAAATACGCAACTAGTTAAAGCTTTAAAATTTGATTAATTATTTATAACCTGGATTAACAACGCTCGAGTATAAAGAAAGTTACATACTCTTAGACACGAACGCGAGTGGCTGGAATAAAATTATCTAGATTTATAGGGAAAAATCGAAACCATTTATATGATACTAATAATTTTTATAATAAATTTTATGATAGAAAATGTAAAATAAGTTACAATGAAGTTCTCCTTTACTTAGTACTAATTTCAACTTTATAATTAAAAATTGTATCTAAAAAAATCTCTCCTTTTTCTCTGTAGCGCATGTCGAGGCATTTCTTCGAGCACCTATTCATTTCTTTCATACGAAGATATTTAATAATTACAAAATTTATATTCCACGCATTTTCGTGTGACATGTCCAAATTGTTTCTCGTTTTACGCGTCTCAAATTTCAGGTTCATTCCACATCGGCACGGTTGATGAATGCCCAGGCGCAGGGCACATCGGTATCAGGGTATCGCATCGGAACGTACGCACAATGTCCAATAAACTAGCTGATCTTATCTGACGCTGTAAATGAATCAGTGCCTTCGGTTGCGTTTCCAAACTTAACACCGCGAGTTGTTAATTTATGATCTCCACGATACCTCTTCTTGTACAGCAAATGGTCTATTTATTGCACATTTTCTTCATAGGGAGGCTGCTCCACGATACCTCTTGTTGTATACAGCAAATGCTCTATTTATTGCACATTTTCTTCATAGGGAGGCTGCTCCACGACGCCTCTTCTTGTATACATCAAATGCTCTATTTATTGCACATTTTCTTCACAGGGAGGCTGTTAAATTTCAAGTAGGAAAAGTTTACTCATTAAATCCTTGTGGATGATTTTTGTAACCAAATTTTTAAATTTTGTTATGTATTAGAAGTGTAAGTATAGTAGAATTGTGAAAAGTGTGTTTGTGTGTGTTGGGGGGTAAAAATATCTGTTATTGTTTTCAGGATCCTGTCCTGTTGATCAGGTCCTCTTTGGGATTTTTTATAAATATTTATATACTGGATATCATAACGATAAACGAGGAGGTAGGAAAGCACTAAAAATCCAGTGGTGTAAGTTTTGGACTTTTAGAGGAGTGTGATTGGCTAGAAACCACCACAAAATTTGTAAAATTACCAAAGTATTTATTACAAATTATTAATTTGTGTATTTATCTCTATGTGTCTTTGTGCGGCCCATAAGAAAGCGTGGGGAGATATATGAGTGTCTACAGCTTATTTAAACTATGTCGGATCCAATATCTGAACTGTCAGCTAATGTTAAAGACAGACACAATGCAAACATTTTATGTGTCCCGACATGCTTGTGACCGCCGGATAATGTGAAATGTGACACGTGATGTGTAATGTGGAAATGCTCTTAGGGTGTCCTTATATATACCAGCGCTAAACCGATTTGACCCGGTGAGACTAAGTATCGGCAGCAAGTCTTTTCATTTACCACCACTTGGCATTTGTCCCTCCTTAAAACTGGACAAGGCATGGGCTCTACGACTCTGTTCTAATACGTATTGCTACGGATTAGTGTCGATTTTTTTACACCGCTCATAAGGCCGTCGAGGCTTCGCTACTGCTGACCTTTGACAATAATCAGGGTCGTTGGCTTGAAGTGTCCTTCAAAGCACGGAAGCACCCATCCAACTTTCAACCGCATCCATTGATCCTTAATTTTGTAGATCGGTTGAGATCCGCGATGCGTGTTTTTTAAAACTAAGTATAAACGACGTCATTTGCATTAACTCAACGGCACATGGAAGGAGGGAAGAATCGACATTGCGACTAATGTTATTTACATTCCAAACACACGTTTACCGTGTACGTCGTAGATATAAGGATTTTCTGACCAGCTAAAGTAGATTCTACGTTGATAAGTGTCGAGATACCTTCAGCGGTTGTGACTCACGGCTTGCGAGTACCATTTCACGACCCATACATGATACTTAAAGGTTGATTATTGCGCTTTTTAGTAAAATCCCTGTTCCGAGCTTCGTAAACACGGCAATAATTGTTGGTATATTAGCGATTTGTTGGCAAAACGACGCCAATATAATCGAAGCCGCATAAAAAGTAATTTCTCGAGTAGATAAAAGACTTCTATCGAGTGTGGTGTAAGTTGTGGTCGTGTGTGTGGTTGTGGATAGATAGAAACAGTTTTGTACCCTTAATCTGGTTTTAAGACAAGTTTCTTTAACGTTTGACCATCACTTGCGTAGTTCAAAATCTTAAAATGAATATTTATGAAATATCGAATGCTTCCAAATTTTGCAAAAAAATATACAATAACACTAACGCCCGTTAATAATAAACAATATTTATAATCTTTTTGTTGTATATTTTTACTGGACATTTCGATCTTTATTTGGCAAAAACTTGGATCGATTTATTGATGGATAAAGGGCGAATCTTCGACGGTAACTCAATCGTTTTGTTTTTGCCTATTTATAAATGGATTCCTAGGCTATTAGGCACAGTAACACTTCTAGTATTTTGCTCAATCGACCTAATCGCAACTGGAATCGTTTCAGCAATTTGCTTTCGTTGATTATCATCGCTATTGGATGTAGGAAATGAACATTCAGACAATTTTCTCACACGTCATTATAATAACATTAACGATTTATTTCGCTACACACGATTGCACAGATAAATTGAGTTTGCATCTACAGCCATCCCGTTCCTTAAACGGTACTTGTATCAAATGATTGCATTATGTATCATGTGCCATATTTTCTTGTTATTAGCATTAATATTTTAGAAGGTGATAGAATCAGTAGTTCTCTTCTCAGATTGAGATGTTTTAGCTAGAATATCGTGTAAGCCAAATGCGACTTCGAAGACTTTGAAGAATCAGAGGTCCGTATCTGGGATTAGAATCTCGTCCCCCGATCGAAAGAGATTTAACCACTTGACTATCTTTTTTTTTTGTATTTTGTCCGTTCGTACTACTACTGTAATGGCACCATATCTAAATGTACTAGTCCTACGGGATTCCTCAAATTGCAGGGTATGAGTGGCATCTTGGAAATCGAATATTATGGCACTTCTTTTTAAAAAAATAATACTACCCAAAAAGAAGATGCCTATAATTTGTATTGAGGTCTGCGCCATGCTTAAGTACAAAAAACAAAATACTTATAATGTCTGTTCATTCTCTCCAATTCAAGTTCTGTTATACGTGATGACAGAAAATGTGTTTGTAAATGTCTGCATTGTGCTTAATTATAAGAAAATTGCGTAATTCCGACAATAATATGTGCACGATGTAGTATTAAGCTTAATAAAGCTTATTTCTGAAACCGGTTAAAATTTGTTCCGACGATTCAGTCATATTATTAATCTAATTTATTTCATATTAAAGACTGAACTGGCTCGGCAGATATTCAACATTTCCCTTTATGATGTAAGATTTATTTATTTTTGCATGTAAATAATATGCTGCAATATGCAAAATGTATCTTCAAAATAATGTCGATACGGAAATATTTTCCATTTAAATATTTTTTCGCAAGGATTTTAATATGCTTATATATGCTGTCAAAGCGTCTCGCTTAGCCTTTAATATGCTTCAAATATTTATATTATAGGCTACAGAATATTATTTCTAGAATTATAAGAATCCGTTTTGTTGTTTAACAGTTTACCGATTGATTATAAGCAAACCGCCATTATTCCCGCTTCGTAATATTAGCATATATCTATAGATGTACACACCAGCTATACATTTATAATTAAGTTTACGCTTCAAATAAGTAAGAATAGGTGCTATCGTGAGAATTCAAAAGTATTTCAAGACAAAAAGACACCAAGTCGTATAGAAATCCTTAAGAGCACACTATGTACGCACTATTTAGAATAATGAGCTCCCGTGGCGCCCTTTCGGTCACGTTTAAGGTATTATTTGCGAACGGCATACTCTAGCAGTTGCTGCACATTTATTTGTTGTCTATATTTAATTTATTGTATTCTCTAAAGTTATTAAGATAAGATTTATAATAAGCCTTTGATTTTTTATAAAATAATTGGGGTCTGCGCATTAAATAGGATAAGTAAAAGTTGTTCAAATCAAAACAAGTTCAATAATACTAAATGCAGATGTGACTAGGTATGGTACTGGAAAGTAAATTAAAAAAAAATCTAGATAATTATTATTAAAACAAACAAAAAACTGCTTAAAAGATGCACAATTTAGACGAATCTAATGACTCTTTAATATGTTTATCAAGCCATTTGGGTTGTAGCGCGTGCCGAAGAATAGGACATACGAGTACATACGCTCATAGATTAGTAAAGATACTTCGCCGCCTTGAAATTGAATGAAGCCACAAACGGCTTATTAGTAAGTTCTTTTTTTAAATTCTTGAGAAATAAAAACATTTTTAGAGAAAATTTACGAATAAATAACTAATACTGCGTGATTTACATAATAAATAAATAATTATTTCAAATATTTTAGGGACATTTTAGCACGGAGACGTGGCAAAACTCTTTTACGCAAGTATTTAAATTCTCAAAACTGGGTACATTTTCTTGTTAGGAGTGAGTAATCTTTATTAATCTATGCATACGCTTTAAAAAATTACGTACCGCAGTCGGGTAAAAGAAATGTATGCATAAGCTATATAAACACATAGAACATAAAGATTCAATTCGAAATAATCTGAAGTTTTCACTTCACCATCGATCATTGTGCTCATTGATGAATGCGACGTCCGTTTATTTTCAATTTATTTTCGCCTCGGAGAATCCCACGCACGCACCTACAGATTATAAAGATTACTTTGTAAATCTTTTTGATAATAAGAATATGTATATTGTATGTGTATTATCTATTATTCTCAAATAATATTATTCTTTTCAACTTTTTTCTTATGAAATTAATTAGCATTTAATAACTTACATTTATTCACATTCAAACCCAGCACGTGTCACAAGTCACAAGCAAAGCTACGTAGGTTTATTTCGTACTATTTTCACAACATTTTATTGTTAGAAGTTTTCAAGATAAGTATTGCGAATGTGCACTGATTATTTAAAATTGTCTTCTTATTAAGGCGACGTATCTTGTATCAAAAATACTGCCAGTTCAAAAGCTAGTTTAAAATAATTACGGAAATGCCCACGAAGAAAATGTATCTCTGACAATCTCAATTGAAAGTTACGAACTATAGACGCTTGAATGAGGAGCGCAAAATGATCTAATTTATCAAAGCCAGTCAGTCCGTTATCGTCCACTAAAGGATCATTGTTCCTTTTAATTGTCGATCATTTAGCTCATTGGCGAAGGCGACGTGCTTTCATTTTAGATTTGTTTTATTTTTACTTCCATGAATACCGTGCACGTGCCACCGAGATAATTCTATAAACGTTTCAAGGAACTTACCTTTATCTTTATATGGACATCCTTTATGCAGCTCACATTGCAATTTCGTATTCATAAATTATACAGTACATTAGTATGCAATTTCTATTTTTGTTTCGTCAGAGATGGATGACATGACGATTTTTCTTTTGTGGGACGCACAATATATCAAGAATTGCTTATTGTTTTGCAAGTGCGACGCTATTTATTACGTGTTGCTGTATATTCTCTTGCTTTTAATGCTTATCTGTATTGTTTATGTGTTAAAAATGTTTTAACAGATACGAGTCTCATGTAGGATGTAACTCAGTTGTACCTAGATATATTGTTAGTGGGATAAGTTTGGTATTTAACGCCATTGTACGTACCTACTGTAACATTATCTTTACACACAATCGCTTTTAGAAACGAAAGTGGCACGTGGAAGCGACCTTATAAGGTGCGTGTGGCATTTAAAGAAAGGGTACTTGGACACGGTTGGCAATATATATCCCGCGCAGAATGCAGGTTATGCAACACTAAGAGCCTATTTCGTTAGTGAAGTATGGACGCTATCTAAGGAAACCCTTACCATTCTGGAAGGTATGAAAAATATTTTGTGAGTTTATTCCAATTTACAGAACAGATAATTGAGCAATTGTAAATTTATGAGGAAAATGTATAATGATTACTCTATAAACATAATTTTAATTATGCATACCTATAAGTATTGAGTTCTTTAAAAAAAAAACAATTTTGAAATATGTTATCCACTTCACTATCCGCGCATTAGTACAAAGTTATAATTTAGATTACATATTCGTAAAATACATAAGATAAGGGATAAAATTACTATACCTACTCGTAACTACAGTCGAACTCGGTACTTTCGGCAAAGTATATAGTAGATGAGTTAATGTAACTGAGCCTGAGTCGTGAGATCGAATTAACTATCCTATTCTAATTAAACTACCTGATTCTCATTTACAGTTTACTGAGCGAATCCAGTTCTAGAGTTTAATACCTATAAAATGTAGGAAACTGCATGGAATCTTCGGTTCAATTTTATGATCACTGAAGGAAGTTTAGAACAGAAATACAATTAAATGATGCAATAAAAACTAGTATTATTTATTATAAGAAGGTAAACGGATTTTATGGTCTTTGATATAGTTAAAGTTTATACTGGAATCCATGTAAGTATTAGTGTGCAATTTAATTAAAAACATACTTGTAGTTCCACAGAGGCAGTATCAATATAGAAATAAAACATTGGCTCTGACTAACGTAAGCTCCTTCGAATGTTCTAGGAGAGAATCTCAGTCAGCCAGGTTACAAGTTCTTCTTGGCAAGATGTCATTTACGATGAAAGGTACCTACATAGTAGGACTAGTATGATTTAGCCGAGGAGGTAGTCCTGCATTTTTATGATGTGATGTGGAGCCAGTTGACTAACATATGGGCGATCATCCTTAGTAATGGTAACGCATCCGCAATAACAAAAACTCTGTTCTTTATGGAGTTGGTAACAGATAACCATTGGGGGTCATAATCACTATCAGGTGTATTGCACGCTTGTTTGCTATTTGTATCTTAGCAATACCATGTGTAGTTAACCAAACAAACGAAACTATAGGCTATGTTGATACAACAGATGTTGATAGATTTAGGCACTATTATTTAAGATCTAACCAGTATTGTGTTGCTTAGCCTTGACGTTGTACTATTCACAACTGTAGTTATTAAACTATAATAGGCTACGTTAACATGACAGATGTTAATAGATTTATGCACTATTATTAAAGATCTATCAGTATTATGTTGCTTAGTCTTGACTTTGTTTCGCAACTGTATGCAATAGGGGTAAAATAAAACGAGCTATTTTATGCAATATTTATTCCGGAACATATCGCCCGGGCGAGAGCGCTCGCGAGCCGCCTGCGCAGGCGCAGCGCGGAGCGGTCGATCCGAGCGCGCTTGCCGTACGCCGCGCACTCCACCACCATCGTCGTGTTGCACGACTCCTGTAAGACACGACACTTGTTAGGTTAACAGTTAGCCGTGACAGTAGGAACGGGATTCTAATTGCTTGATAAGTTTGCTAACTCACTCTGCTTGCACCTAATGCTAAATGTAAGCTGGATTAACGTTGGAAAATATTAATGTTGATCACAGATCAGTGTGACCTATAGTTTAAATATTTTTCTCATTAAAATCTAGAAGCTCTCTAGTAACGGCGTCGCTACTGCACAAACTTCTGCTACTGCACAAACTGCGATTTATAATGATAATAATAATAAAAATGATATTTATAATGATGAATCAAAAATTTGTGCAGTAGCGACGCTGTTGCACCGATAATAATTGCCTACATTTTTTTAATTTAGTAGGGATATGTGAAGTATTTTTTTTATCGCTACATGACTTTATGGTCACGCTGGGCTCGGGTTTACTCTCAGAATAAGAAGGATTTATCAGATACACGGGGTTCTTAATGATGTTTTACAATAAAGAGACAGTGAACAATTGTTGGGTTTATTTCGATGCGGACGTCGGATACGTCATCCAAATTAGCAACGTGCAGCACAGGTAATAATTACATGCTAATTCTCAGAAACCGAAAGTCGGTTTCTAACCTTTGCCGTATCTATAAGGTAAGTAAACTTGCATGAGATATTAGCTTTAATAAATTATGAGATAACCCTTTCTTCGATTTGTTTATGACATTCAAAAATTTGAGAAGAAATAAAGACTAAGTTACATTTAGAAAAATATTAATATTAGAATAAGTATAAATTAGGATTGAATTGTTCTAGACACCTGAAAAACAAACTTTGATCAACTTGTAAAGTTCGTAATGTAAATAGTTTCAGGATTGATCCCCGGACAAACTTACATCTAAATTATGAGTTTAAGTATCCTTCTGTTCTAGGTGTATTTGTTCTCATATGTGGTCTAAACATCTTAATATACAGACACACCTGAGTGTACAAAAAGTGATTAGTAAGTATATTTGAAATTCAACGAGAATCAGATTTTAAATGCATTAATCAGTCACATGCACTAAAGAAGGTATTATGTCAACTAGAAGCTGTCTTAGATATTTGCGGTTAACGAATTGTGGTTACTGACAGGTTGAGAACATCACCACAAAACAAACTCGTAATCTTAACACTGTTATTTAGATAAACGTTCGGAAACGTGCGCTGAATTGTGCAGCGAAATAATTGTTCGTTGCTCCTTACACGACAATTATGATAATTACTTCTATGTAATGTGCTTGAATAATGAGTTTGTGGTGGAAGGGTCACTTAATATTCCACTCTGTAAAAATAAAAGTTTTAAAATTAAGATCCACGCCGTGTTATATTTTTTACGTAGGAAGGTACTATGTTTACAGAACATGCGCAATTTAAAGAGATTAACAATTTATGTAGATATGGCCATTTTTCTGTCTTTTTGCTGAAAACAAATAGGGACTCAGTAATTATGGGAGCTATGTCTATCTTTTGTATTTTTTATTCCAATGAAGTACTTACTAATACTTGTCTTTTTCATTTTAGACCTATCTGCAACATTATTAATGATTACAATCGTATAGATAAGATTTTTACCTTGTAATGATTAAGTTGTACTTCTTTGTATGGCGCTGACCATCCGGCGAAACCGGCAGTTCCAAGGCTGGCCAGAGGATAGTGATTAAATGCTGTTAGTACTCTTTTGGTGTGCATTAAACTTTTACTATAATAGCCCACGGGACTGACCATCGCTGAGCTCACTATATGACGTGCTAATTTGGGAATTGGCAATTCTCTTTTACATTTGATCTTCTCATTCCCTTCATTATCAAGCTCTTGGAAGCTTTCTTCATTAACGCTATTCGTATCATCTATTAATTCTATTTCTTCTATGCCTATTTCTTCATTCCCTGATATCCGAACGTCGTCCCGTTTTACATAAATTTTACTATTATTTACATTAACATTTCTAGGCTTATATTTATGTATATCTTGCATAAAATCAAAGAAGAATACGTTTTGGACCAAAATAGCCGAGTATCGCTTAGGATCCCAACCTTGACGTGTCAAACGTTTTAAGAGCCCCGATAATGAGTATGCTACTTTGGGCAAAATTATTTCATCTACATCTAATGGAGCTACAAATTCAGATTCTCTTATATTTCTATATAAACAGTCATTATAAGTAATAATATGATCTCTGCGACGTTGCCACAGAGATCTGTTGTGCTTATGTTTAATAGGAACTTGAAATAATCTAACGAGGCCTTGCTGTTGATAATATAACAATACGTCTTTCATTTTACTAGTTAATGTATCTACATATATATCTATTATTTCAACGCCCAGTATTTTATTGGTTTCAATCCACTCGATTAAACTCTGTGAGATGTCTTTATCGAACATCATGTCTTTTACGCAAACAGTAAAAGTGCGCTTCTGATAATTTTGGGCAGGCTGTACTATAAAAGCGTTGGTAGGATCGTCACATGGTTCAGTAACTACCGATACAATAGAAGGACCATCTAAGGGTTCTGTTAAGGGACACGACAGTAGCATAGGCGTATCGACTTCGGAAGATGTCATGTCCCACTCGTGCCACCAAATCTCGAGCGGTTTTGCGGCGACCACCTCAACTGAGTCTTCATCTCCGATGCTAATTGATCGCGTTTGACAGAACAGGGGCTCCTCAGCTGATATATTTCGACCTGTAACAATACTTAACGTTAATCAATTTATATGTATAGAAAGAAAGATTTTGCTTAGGGGATTAGATAAAGACAAATATGTTCAAACTATTAAAAAAAGTTAACGTACTGTATTAATTGAACTTAGGTCTTGTGTTGCCATTTGTAACCTTAATTTCTAACGCCTGTTTATAATCAATCTGTTAAATGTTTTGCCGCCGATGATCGAAAAACACTATCTGCCTACGTGAATATTCACCAATTTTAATGTTAAGTAATTTAAAGACAGGCGTTATTAGGAATAGAAAAAACTGAAAAGAATGCTACGGCCGTGCCGCTTTTTTTGGCTTTGGCTCGACTTGGCGGAGGCACTGCCGTGCCTCCTGATACCTACATGGTTCTGTTTAAGAAGAAATTTCAATTTCCCCAATCTCAAGTTATTCCAAGACCCAAATAAAGGCACAGGCAAACTCACATACATACTGTTACAAAAGTATGCTATTTATGTGTTATACAAATAATTAAAATACATTTTTAAACATTCTTACAAGTGTTATCAGTTATCACATATCTTATTTTTTGAACTTATATCTGTGCAAAATTTTGGTCGTGACGATAAATTTTGATTACAATCTTGAGGGTTTTTAAGTTTTTACCGTAATTGCAAGACAACGAGAAATACTGTTTAACCTTTAAATATTAGCTCTATAATGTATTTTTCAAGAGATAAATACGTGACATCGTATTAAAAAATATAAAGGTCACAAAAGTGTAGATTAATTGTATTGCCATTATAAATACGGTTAGAAGAATGAAAAAACTGAACCCGACAATATCGTTTTGCATTGAGTTCAATCCAAAACAATATTGTTTTCATGCAATAAAATTAATTAGGTCTAGTACCAGACAATTTAATCGTAATCTGCGTGTTATCTTGGAGCAGGCGTAAAAACGTTTTGTAGTTTATCTGTGCTATGGATCCAGTAAGTCACACGGGGGCTCATTAAAATATCCGATCTCGCTAAACGCTGTACAAACTCTCAATAAAGTACTTTTAAATTTTATCAAAGGGGAGACGGGAGCGAAACAAAAGTGTGCAACAAAAGTGTCGGTGGAAAGTGGCCGGCGCGGCGACACTGCGCGATAAGCCCACACTCATTTGTCACCAGGGCCGAGCGTACGCGTCGTGTAAATTCCTTCCCGGCTGAGATAAACGCCCCTCCAATATTGTAGTGACGGCCGGGATTAAAACAGCACGCTTCCAAGCTTTTTCCCTTTTTACCAGAGACGTTTCATTTACGCGCGCTACGTTCGAATTTACTATTGCGATTCATTTTTTGTTTCTTTATTTTTATGTAATAGAGGTAGCAAACGAGCGTGCAGTTATTAATATGTTTAAGTTTCCTTGTTCATTGAATGCGATTAGTTGTATTAAATAAACATTTTTTACTTATTGTTGTTCGATTTAAAATTGACAATGTAAAAATTAATGTATGTATAAAACTTCATAAAACTGCATCAGATTTAAAACTTTTGTTAATTTTATCTGAATAAATATCCCTATTTTCTATAATACTTAATTCAATTCAATGTCTCTTTAAATTTATCATTTTACCTATACAGTTATTCGATATCTTCTTGGAAATGGTCTTATTTGTTCTTTATAAATAATTTAGAAAATTTATGGAAACCATGAGAGCTGCTCGTGCTTTTTCAACTGAGCGTAGATCTCACCCTGTCTTGTTTTCACGTTTAAGGTGTGCAATAATTATTAAGAAACCTGAAACGGGTAATCATGCGTCAGTAAGATAAAACTAGTTGAAACTAGGAAGCATTCCCAGTTCGGACGAGGCAATTGCGAACCGTTGTAATGACAGTCCCTAGGAACCGCTGCACGATCCATCCGACGGATTACTGTTATGCAATCGAGAAAATTAATGCTAAACTGCCCATGATATTGCAGTTCGCGGAAAACTATATAACATTGTGATTACTTTGCTTTTAGCGCGTCTTTTTCTACGTTTTAGAGTTAATATTAAAGGATATTTGATCAAGTGCGAGTCGAATTCCCACACAGAGGCTTCTATTCGAATAAATTCTCGTTTTTCTATTCGTTGTGATTGTTATCACGTTATAGAAATGTTCGCATTTTGAAAATGTTAAATGTCTACAAAACGCCAATATCGATTGCTTGTATGGGGTCCCACTTTTATTTCTAACCTATTTTATTTTTAGTATTTATTGTTTCACAATCGTTCAAATCTCTATTATGGTTCAAGAGATAGAAACCCTATGATATGATACAAGTAAAAATGTTCATGTAACATTTCTTCAATATTTAATTTAAATATTCTGTTTAAAACGATTGAGGATTTAGATAAAAGTAGATATTGGTATATAAACAGGTATATTCAGTCTGCACATTGATAGAGCAAACGCACATGGGCTATGAATAGTTATTAAAATTGGTTTTATAGTCGTCGGAGCTCAAAAAAGAAAAGATTATGATACGATCAGGAATCAAACCTGTGGTAGTCCGTGAAATCATGATTAGCGCCGGAGATCCATACCCAGATTACTTTTTCTTTTACGATATCAAAAATTTGAATAAATGATTTTACATTATTATTAAATGTTAAAATTATATTAACAAGCAGTATTAGGTACAGTCCTTAGTCGTTAAGCGTTAATATTTTTCACCTTTCAATTTATGACATAATGAAAAACAGGATGTTTTGTCATTATAAAAACAGAATGTTTTTCATTATAAAAACAGGATGTTTTTCATTATAAAAATAGGATGTTTTTCATTATGTGATAAATTGTTGGATAACAAAGTTAGAACATGCATTACCACCTCACCCTATTTAAACGTTGCATTTCTAGTAAAAGAATGCTTTAAACAAAAATATTTCAAACAAAGAAATCGAATCGCGAATAGATTTATTCGAAAAACAGATGGTATTTAAATGAACTCAAAAAGGCAGTGTGCAGTGCACGGTTATTTAAATAAGCGTTATTTATAGAAAATTTCCATAATAATTTCAAACAGTAAGTGAGCCATGACGGAATCTATAATTACCGACTAAAAACAGGAGTGCTCGGGGCGTGGGGCGCGTGCGTGGACCTCAGTTCAAACATGACTTAATTGCTGATTAAGCCACAGTACCGAATAAAACATAATAAAACGAACCTGCTTAATTTACTTCGATTCGCTGTTTATTTTTCTTCTAGTTATGCTAATTTAAACGAAGGCGATAGCTGTCACTGCGCACGCGCAGTCTGTTTTTATTACCTGTGTAATTTTTTCTCATAGCGATGTTTATACGAGCCATTAATGTCAACTTTAAATTAACAAAATATGAAATATTTGTTTTCTTACGCTGCGTTTTATACTTATCTTCAATTTTTATTTTCAGATAATTAATATATGCACGCACGTATTATACTTTAAACGGAAGTAGGAATTCCAAACTTTTTTTTACAAAACTGTTTACATGTCTTCTTTACGAACTTTATATTTACTATAAAAGTATATTTAAGGTAAATGCTCACTACCATAATAATCTGAGACGCATCTACTATATCATCTCAAGACACATCTTGTTTTATGAATGCACGGCGAATCAGTTAAGAATAAGGTGAGGTATCAATTCACCTTATCGACTGCTGCGTTCGTACGCTAACGAGGTTTTATTAAATGTATATCGATTATCAATACCTTGTGAAAATAACATTTATTTTATTGGTAAAACTGGCTTTCATATGAGGCCAGTATTTTAGTCCTCAAGAGCAACGTATCTGTGATCGGCTGTATGCATGCACGGCAGTAATCACTAATCATCAAGTGGACTGCATGTTTGTTTACTACAACAATGTTATAATAATTCGCCAAGTACGAGTCGAACTCGCACATGGAGGCTTCCGTATCACCATTCATTATTTTTTACTTATTTTTATTCATTTTATTATTTTCAATAATACTTAGTTATATAATAGTTATATACGGGGTGATGATGGATGATACGTAAACAACTTATAATAAAATGAAAATACCTATATTAAATATCTTTTATGTTCTTATTTGTATTTATTATAATACCAGTTATATTAGTAAACGGATTATAAAATTATAATCCGTTATAGAGTCTTCGTAGTACGGTTTAACAGTTAGATCGAAAAATACCGGTGTGTTGTATGGAGACCCCTTTTAATATTTAACTTTATTTTAGTTTTAGTATTTGTTGTTATAGCGGCCACCGTTATGCAGCCCCTGTAAAATAATTATGTGTGTATCTATTACGGTTCTGGAGATATAGCCCTGTGACAGACGGACAGACGGACGGGCAACGAAGTATTGGTAATAGGATTCCGTTTTTAATCTTCGGGTACGGAACCCTAAAAAACTGCGTGAATTATATAAACATGTTTATCTATTAAAGGCTGTAGTTATGAAATCGACTAAAAAGAACACTACATGCTACGGGTTCTCAAAGGGAAGTAATAAATAAGGGTGTTACCGTAGAAGATGTTCGACAACCCCTAGTAAATTTTACGGACATCTGTAATCCACCCTAAATAGGATTGGACTCCTACCTGAGGTCCATTAGAAATACATTGCTATCTTCACGAATTAGATTAGTACACCTCGTATAAGTGTTTCTGCCATACTATATCTTTAAAAACAAAGTAGCAGCACTAAACGATATTATTATATTGCAAATGTGATAGGCGTGGCGTTAGTGTCATAGTTGAACCGTGAATAATTTATCGGCAAACCTTTAAAACATAGTTGTACTAAAAGGTTTCCAGTTTTAGAACTGCATAGTTGCGTAAAGATAACTTGTCTTTTTTCCGTCGCAATCTTCCGTCTTGCGCACATAAACATCATCTGCTCCGTAATAATGTTCGCGCACTTATGCCGTACTTATTCCATTATATGACCATGCGTGGTATGCTTTTACTCACCATGAGGAATGGCGAGAATGAGTACGAAGCGTTGCGACGCTAATACGATATACCTAACTATGTAATTTATGGTATAGTCATTGAGTACATAATAAAAATATTCTCGTACTGTTAAAAATGACGTATAAATGGTAATAGTGAATATATTACACAAATGGTCTTTAAAACAGGTCAAACTTATCGTTTATGTTATTTTTTTACGTTGTACGTAAGTTTATTATACCTCTTAAGCTGCTGTCGCCATCGTTTTGGCAACACGGGCATTATATGTACATGAGTTAATGGACCACATTCGGAATTAGTCTCTTAAATTGGTCGGCGAAAGAAAAGGTACTCGTGTATAAATTTGAAGTAGCGTGGAGAAGAAATTAGGTTCTAGGAAATTCTGTTAGCTATAAGAAGTTCACCTGCTATGTGCGGTCCGAGGGTCGCAGACTGCCAAAGCTTTAAAGCATAGTTTTTCGGTAATACGAAACAGCCAAACAGTTAAGAGTACGCCTTAAGACTACGCCTTATAAGCCTCTTTGTACACCCTTTAAAAAAAAGATATACATTTAAACTCATTATTTAATTAACTTCAATAACATCCACGATCCTCCAGGGGTTGTATCCTGCAGTTTGAGAAACGATGTTCTAAAGTATTCAAAATTTATGGTGTAGCCCTGTTGGTTATGTATGGGTATAATAATATTAATTAATCCGGTCATTCCCGATTTACATGGCCACTGATTTTAATCGTGATTAACGTTGGTATCTCCCGAAAAGGGTTGACGACGGCTAAATTGTTGTACACCTTTTTTTGAATTCCCAGACCTGCACTTATTTAAAAAATATTTTAATTGATTACAAACCAGTGGGTTTGAAAACTTGAAGATATTCATTCCGTGTTAAAACAGGACTTTTTAGATAAAGCTGTGGAAAGATTTTAATATATTTTATTTGTTTGTTATTATTTATATCGGTTACTAAGACCTTATTCTGCTTTATAAAAAAAATGTCAAAGGCCGTTGTGGATGAAAAGCTTACGTATGTTACACTTATGTTACGTATGTTATCCTTCAAGAGTAAATTGGAATGCTTTGTAAGTGTTTATTCCTTACTTAGGTACTTTTAACGGGATTTTAATTTTTATAGCAGTTCTTACAAACATAGAAAGTAGTAATATATTTTCGTTACTGACCGTGTAAAATAGCAAGAATCCGCACGTATCGCTGTTGCGCCCGATCATCGTAGTACGCGGCGTATAGGGACACCCGCGTTCCGTCTACACGCTGCCAGGAAGACTCCTGGCTCGAAAACGAGTACCAGGTTCGATTCTGAAAACAAATGGTTAACTTTAAAATTTTATAAGTTATATCAATTAAGGTTAAGTTATATCAAATTTTTTTGTCCTTAATTTATCTTTGGTTTCACAGCAAAGGCTTTTTGTCGTCAATTTCTTGTATGCATCTATGTTTTAAAAATCAATTCCTTTTGGCGTTAATTCAATTTGATGGTTTAGATTACTGATTTCTATTAGTTCATTGTTCCGTTTTTACATCTGTAGTAAATAAGCATAAGCATGTATAAGTAAGTAGCATTGCGTTGTAAATTCGATCGGTTACGTAACGTTGAAATATTTTTCTTAGCAATCCTTTATTTTATTTTTTTAATATGAATACAGAATACGTTATTAAAGTAACTCTTTTAGCGTCGTGCTAAGTAGTCATTATTTAAAAGATTTGTCACAAGGTATTTCGGAATGACTTAGGAACATCAATTTGCATAAGTCGTAGATTCGTTTCGCTCTCGCCACAAGACATTATGCGATTTCGTTCGAACTCTGATTTATATCGTATCGATATAAGTCCTGTATTTTAAAGTTTTACTGTAAAGTCACTAGCGTTCTTGGAATCTATAAAGCTATTTAGCGTCAAATAGTATTATATCTGCTAATAATTTTAAAACGAGAATCGATTAAAGATAGAAATATTCTAACGTATCTATTCAATATATTTTATATTCAGAATTTTAAAATACAATTTGGAATTTACCATCACAATTGGTACTTAGGCATATAAATATCTAAGATTTAGCACACAATAAAACATTCGAATATCATTACTGTTCAAGCATGCGCACTTTGATATACGTAACCAATGGTAATACTGCTACCGATACCTACTAAAAATAAATAAGATCTTAAACTATTTTTGCTCTAAACTATTATCTTACATAAAATCGAATCAAGCTTGCTCTACATTTTGCATATTGATTTATTTTTCGTAAAGATTTTGATTCTTCTCTCTATAACCAGTTTATACTTAAAAATACTGTACTTGGATAAAACTGATAAAAAATTGAATACCTTTGATATTTGTAGGTATCATTTTCCATAAATTGTTATATTTCGGAAAGATTTTAATTTGTCTCACTATAACCAGTTACACTTAAAATACCGTACTTGGATAAATTGATAAAAAATTGTATACCTTCGATGTTTGTATCATTTTCCATAAATTGTTTTCGAAGAACGTACAAAACCACATCATTGCAAATCTTCATTCGTACGAGGTGGGAACGTAAGTGTTGAATCGCACGTGACGAATTCTCCAGACCTGATTGTATCCTTAGGGATCTCACATACCTGAACGTACTTTGAGATTGAATTGTGACCGTGTACAGCCTTATTATGCCCATACGAGATCTTTTGCTTTATTTTTGCGCATTTGTTCCAATCTCTCTTTTTACGGCATTCATTCAATTTTATGGTTACCGATATTATCCGCGTAATCTTTGCCTCCTTAATTTTTAAATAAAGTTGTCGAATGTTCGATGTTTTTTATTACGACGCTTATTATCCTTTCATTTCGATGAACAAGCTAGTTTATATGAAATTTGCAAAGGTCTCCGTAATAAGTAGGTGCTTTATATACCTCTAAAAAATGATCCACTCTTTCGAGTCATCATTATTTTTTTTACACAAAACAAAGATTTAAAAGAACGTTATTTTCGAGAGATCGTGGGTGAACATAAATGAATATGTAAGGTCATAATAGCAACTGCATGATCAGATTCTGTCATGAAGTCATTGTTCATTCGTGACCGGGCACTGTCGCGGTTTGTGATCTGCGCTTGTCAAAGTACTGGCTTGCGACGTGACCCCACTATCAGACATGTCAAGATAGATGTTTCATGATGAGATATCATTTTCAATTAATTTTCTAATAATAAATTTAAGCTATCGCCTATAGCGCCTATTAAATAGTTATTTCTGAAATTCATATAAAATTTACCAGTGGTTATAATATTGTCGTCATTATTTTGTTTATTGTCAAGACAAGGCTAGGCAACTTCATACATGCATTTAAATAAACCATTATTGTGCACACTGTTTAGTAAATAACAAAAAGACATTTGTTGATGTTATGGTGAGACATTTAAAAGAGATTTTTTAAGATTGCGCCAAATCATTTACTTATTAAAATTAAATTAAACAATGAGCAATAATAAACGTTTTGTTAAGCTTAGGCTCTATCCTTATCAGAGTATTAATATTTTGTTATTTCTCCAAGCAAGCTTGACATCTAAGTAAATTGCATTGCAGATGCAGATGTAATCGCATTCTAACCATGTCATTAGTCATTCAGCTGGCGTATGCACTGGGTATTTTGTAGTGCCATAATCATTACGTAAGTTGACAACCACTGCACCGTTATAGATCGTGTATGCGCTTCGTGTTTTGATCAAGATGAGAATGTACTGGCAGGAACATCACGGGAAAATGTTTTTGTAAAGGGACATTTTACAAAATATCTATATTTTATTAATTCATAGATTTTATTATACAAGCCTTAATTAAAACAGCAGTCCTGTGATCTTATGTGTATAGGTATCTGCATAAGCTATAGTTAATATTAATGAATAATGTGTAAATGAGAATTATAATTAGTTTTAGTATAATTATTCTTCTTGGATATTCTAGACGAATACTGACGAAATTGCACGATTGTTACTTTACTGACAAATGATAAGTAAGAAATGCAAATGAAGGCATTGGGTATGGCTTGGGAATAGACGCTCGTTTCAAAGATATTTCCACAGATAAGGTACAAGCTTAATGAATAAGTCAGAGTTCTAACATGTAAGTACCTACACTAAACAACCGACTCTTATCTAAGAAAAAAAATGCACAACGTTAATTAAACTGACCAGTCTGAAGTCTAACTAATATTTTTTATGTCACAAGCAAATGCAGTAGAGAAACATCTGTGGTAGGCAAGCCCAGTTGAAAAAAGAGGACATTTTTATATTAGAAAACAAGTTTCTGTCGGTGATTCCACAGCTTACTTTGTTAAAGTATTACTTTAGTCTATTTATTACACGTATTTCAGTTTAAAAAAAAATCTTATTAGTACTTTATTGTCTTGAAATTTTGTTATAATTGTTATAAGCTTTCTGTGGAGATACCCATGCATAGCTTTTCATTTTCCTCTCAGAAATCTTCTGAATTTCCTCGATAAAAGTAATGTCTATTAAACCACATTAACAAAATTAATCAACCACTATTAATGCTATGTTGTTGTTACGTTAAAAAGATTAAGACAATAACTAAATGAAGTCATAATTCTCGAACTTGTAAACATTATGTTTGATTAATAGAAGAGCGACGGTTTAAAAAGATACTAAAGTAAAATCATATTATCATAACTTCAGAAATGCCTCAACAAAACAAGTAGTGTATATGAATCACCCAGCGAGGGGCTTACTTAAGTCTAAGCTTTTACGGGACTAAGTAATATTTATATTTAATACTTTTTAGAATACTAGACGAGAGTTGTAAGTTATTTAAGGTGCTTTGTTTTATAAAGATAGGCATTTTATAAATAACCGTTGACCGTATAAAATTGATCCAATTTTCTTAATATTACTAGGTGTAAGTTTGAGAACCATGTGTGTACTGCAATACGTATAAGTTTATTAAAGTAATTGTCTATTATCTTAAACTAATTGCATTTCATAAACTAATAAGCCTATTGTCATGCCACGCTACTAAAAATACATTTTAAATATTTGTATGTCTAACAATACAGATGCGACAATACAAGTCAAACATAATTCTGAAAAGCAGCGGCCGTGTTCTCACGACAAACGGTGAGGGTGACCTTCTTCGTCGTGTATCTGATGCTGCAACATCTATGTATGTCACGTTGTGATGTACTTTATTATGGTCCCGTACTCAGGGTAAAAAGGAACTTTATTACTAAGTCTCCGCTATCTGTCTGACCGTCTGCCTGTCTGTCATAGGTCTCTACCTCGTGGACCGTAATAGATAGACATTTGAAGTTAGTCCAGAGTATGTTTAAGGGTAGCCTCTATGACAGCTACTAAAATAAAAAAATGGAAAGAAATGGGGGTCGCCATACAAAAACCCGCTGTTTTTCGACGTTATTCATATTGAATCGAAATAGATAGACAGTTTAAAGTTTTACAATGCATTTAATGAAAACAAATACCTAAAAAACGAAAAAAAATTTAGTGGCTTGGAACCCTCCTTGTGCGAGTTAGACTTGGACTTAGCCAATTATTATTATTATTTATGTACAGTTGTAGTTGTTGTTACCTGCATGAGATATAAATGTTAGTTTTCACTTTCTTTCTAGATGTTTATTTTAGATTAGTACGGTACTAGGGTGTCATCACCGTGACTAGGTTTGCGGTACATTACCACAGACCTATGAGCGCTTATGTTGGCCGTGCCAACCTACACAATACATACCTACGCATTGTTACCAATATGTACATTTTGAATTCATTATAAATGCATAAAAATATAATAAATGTATACTTATAGGAATACTCGATCAAAACAGACCACAAGTTGTTCTTTTCTTCAAGTTGGAGACAAAAGCAATAAAACATAACTGCGGTCATAATGTTAATGATACCCAAATGCGAAAAACGTACGTGGGCCGATTTCACACGAACCAAAACATTATAGGTACACACATATAATTCTATTCCGCAGTAATACTATATAATCAATTCAAACCTGATCTTGCCTCCATTACCCTATGGCGTACATTGTAAAAAATTGATGGAACTTATTCATACAATTATTCTTACCTAGGGCAATGTTCCCATAAATCAGTTTTAGGATATTATAAAATGATTACGAATTTAATATTTTTGTAAGGATTCATTCACACTGTGAGGAAACTCATTATCAGGTACCTACTTACTTTTGTATTTGGGTATTTCCGTTGATTGAGCTGAAATGTTGTAGAATGTTAGCTGTACCCTTAGTATGAGTTTTTACGTTTTACAAAAATTACTGTTTTTTTGTTTACGCATTTCCCATATATTTCCAATCAGTTCTGATACAATCCGCTAGGGGCGCTAATTGGAAATGTATGGACAAATACGTAAACAAATACCAAAACAGTCATTTTTGTAAAAACGTAAAAACTCATACTAAGGGCTCTGGCCTAAAATTATGTACTAAACCTTCTAAATTAAAACATATACCTAGCTATTTTAATGCGTTACAATTCAGTCCAGAGGGGCCCACTTATCATCAAAGTTACTATACTGTTCTATATATTGAAGGTGGTAGAACCCTTTGTGGTTCGACTCCGGCGGCACCACCGCCACACCTATTTCTACCTAATAACAGCAGGGTTAAGCGCTGCTGTGTTCCGGTTTGAAGGGTGTGGTAAGGGAGACAGACTTTTCCGAGGCGTTCCAGCTTAGTCCTCAGGGGTAGCAGCGCATCTGTGGCCGACCTCAGGTAGGAATATCTAATCCTATCTGGGGTTGATTACAGATGTCCATGGGCGGCAGTAGTCACTTATCATCAGGTGGACTGCATGCTCGTCTGCTACTCTTATATTATAAAAAAAAAAGAAAGAGTCTATTACTTAAGTTTGTGATGTGAATTATATACTTGTATAGGTACTGCTTCTATAAAAAATCTCTCAAAAATTTAATATTAAATAGGTATGTGTTAAGATCTTTATTTGAACAACTTATGCTAATTTACTATTTAATCGCTTGTATTAAATTTACTATAAATTAGTTACTTTTAAATATATTTTACTACTATTATTTAAACATAATTGCAGTAATTTGTTAAATTTTAGTCATGGCAAGAGGGTGCATTTAAAAACTCATAAATGTGGCATAGGAATGTATCACGCTAAGTGCAGGTAGGTACATAAAATTTAGATTGAATGATAATACCTTAAATGCTTAAGAGTCGTATTACGTGATGAATATCAAGTTCAGACTCTTTACTATGGTCACAGAACATAAATAAATAGAAATGGCACACTCAGACTTTTTTAATGTTAGGCTAAACACTCTAAGCTTTTATTTTATGTGTGCATATAATCGAGAATACTTTATCTAGACTAATATTATAAATAGGAAATCTTTGTTTGGTTGTAATGAATAGGCTCAAAAACTATTGGACCGATTTTAAAAATTCTTTCACCATTCGAAAGCTACATTACCCACGAGTAACATAGGCTATATTTTATATGAAATATATTTGATAAATAGATTTTGAGGCGGTACAAAGTTTGCCGGGTCAGCTAGTTTCGTTGTATATCCAAATGATTTCTGCATCGCCCTTTATACTGTATCTAGTAAATCAGGTATCCGATATCGTTTATAAAAAGAACCATCCCTCAAATTCGTATTGAACTACAAAGCCTAAGATATTTTGAGCATATACCTACCATTAAATAGGTAATTACGGAACCATTGGTTTATGAATTATTGATTTTTTAAAGATAGCTCAAAAAAGCTGATAATAAAGCGTATTTTTATACAACTATTTACATTTTATAACTAAACATGCGTGGACTACGAATAAAGTGGTTAAGGTGGTAGAACCGTTTGAGGTTCGACTCCGGCGGCACCACCGCCACACCTATTTCTACCTAATAATAGCAGTGTTAGGCGCTGCTGTGTTCCGTTTTGAAGGGTGTGGTTAGGGAGACAGACTTTTCCGAGGTGTTCCAACTTAGTCTACAGGGGTAGCGGCGCATCTATGGCCGACCTCAGGTAGGAATATCTAATCCTACCTGGGGTTGATTACAGATGTCCATGGGCGGCAGTAGCCACTTACTATCACGTGGACTGATTGCTCGTCTGCTACTCCTATATTATGAAAAAAAAAGAAAAAGGTAATGTAGTTATAAGTCATTTCTATCATTTGTTTGATCTGTAGTCACAGCAGATAACGCCAGCAAATGACACGTAATTACAGCGTATGCGCCATAATTGTGGCCCATAAACCTATAACACTGACCAAAGCGTATAATCAGATTTATATTAAGCAAATAACGTCTAAGCTTACGCCATAAGTAAAAGCCATGAGGAAATTTGAAAACATTAGCATTTTGTTTTATGTGTATGATTTTACCAGACATAGTCTAATGGTTTGAATTTCGACCTTTTAATCTAGGGAACCGAGGATCGATCTAAGGTACACATGACTCGTAGGTACGCACCATAGTCTTCGAAATTAAGTGCGTATTCAAATTTAATTATTATTTTTTAACGGTGAAGGAAAACATCGTTAGGAATTCTTTTGAAAGTTCTTAAAACATCTGAAGTCTACCAATATATCTAAAATCGGCTAGCATGGTAGCCTATGATAGTGTAACTCCTCTCACAGAGATTTCACACTTACAGGTCTTTATCTGTGCCCAGATGTAGGATAGTAATGGGTTGACAACTATTATTATGATTGAGTAGAATAAGTGTACATTACCAATATTTATTACTATAGAAGTACTATAAAAGGCAAGATCAATGTATTTGGATGCAAATTAAGTATAATATACTTACTTATGTTTTCTTCACCAATTACACTGTTCTGTTAGAAATGTGTCTCACAGGCCCTGCTGTAATATTTTGTAGTTATTTTTATTTCCGTATAAAATTTTCATGATGTTTCTTAGATTTTTTTTCAAATCAACGTTTATCTTAATTACAAATCTTATTTGTTTCATTTCAAACAAAATAATTTCATTTAGGTAAACTTAACCAAGCATAAGCGGATAGAGTTGAATTCCCGCGTTTTCTCTGACAGTTGTTTTTTTTAAAGAAATAAAATTGTTAATGTTGTTTTTATTTGCAGCCAGTTCAACATGGAAAATAAATTATAATTTATCGTTTTTAAAACGAACTTTAGCAAGTTACTTATCCGTTATTCAAAAACACGATTTGAATATAAAAATAATTAAAAGTATAAAAACAACTCGTCATCGTTAATGTAACATATTCATAACACGTAAACGTAAGACCTAATAATAGTAAGTTCTTATATCTCCGCACTTAAAACTTATATGGAATTTGTAAAGTTAAATTGGATATCCGATAAAAGATTTCTGAAAGCAAATATATCTCTGCCTATCACGGTAAAGGCACTTTTCATTGTTCTTAACCTAAGTTATTGTATGCACGGATAGGGCATATCACGACTGCGAAGACGGAGCCGTGCTGTTTAGATAGCCGTATCAGAAAATAATAGATTTATTGATCCAGTCGAACTTTGGTTCTGTTTGTTGCCACCCACGGGATTGCAAATACTTATAAGGTATGCAGTAAAATTTATATTAAAGGAATATAATATTTACCAAACCAGGAAAGCGAATGACATGAAAATGTTAAGTGGTCGCTAAAACATATTAATTAGGCCGAAATATACATTTTGTATTAGAATTTAAAAGAAACAATTTAATGAACTGATCATAAGTTTAATAAATATAATTATAAAACATTTTATAAATTATTCTATGAAGGCATTATGAAAATTATTACTTTGGACTATTTTGAGCAGCACAATTAAAATGGTAACTGTTTTGTTCATGTGATGGCTTCTCGGTCTTATGACCATTTTGCCAATGTCAAAATGGTAACTTCATATCCCAAAATACCATAATTCTATATTCAAATATTTTTTCAAATTAAAAGTAATATTTTACACCATTAATGCAATTAATTGAAATATTAATTATAATAGTGGTCTTAGACGTTAAATCATAAAAAAAATTCCGTAAATAATATAAATGTGTGAGATATTTTATTTTTTTCCGATAATGTAGCAAAGTTGCTACTTATAAAATATTGTCCTAAAACTCGTGAGTTATTTTATTTTTTGCCGTTAAAATAGCATTGCCACAGGTAAGGTAGTGGTCACTACATAATTATATACAACAGCTATACTACCGATGTTTACTTCGAATATTCATCAGCACTCCACATGCGCCGGCGCCGGCAATGCCGGTTGCGGCATATTATTAGAAATGCCCGTGGATATTGATTGCGATTTATTTTGCATCCGGGACTCGCATCTGAATAGATTATCAGTATCAGAATTACAAAACAAGTTTCCCGCCACCAGTGAATATTAACTGTAGGTACGTATATACTACAGTACATACACATGATACGTCGTTTACAGTATGGTTCTTTTCACTTATTACTAGGGGTGTGCGAATAATTCGAACTTACGAATTATTCGTTCCGAATCGAATATTAATATTCGATTCGAAACTCGAATCGAATAATTCGAAAATTCGAATTATTCGAAAGTTCCCGAATAATTCGAAAAATTTCGAATAATTCGAAAATTTTCGAATAATTCGAAAATTTTCGAATAATCCGAAAATTTTTGAATAATTCGAATTTTTTCAGGGTTTCTTATTTTCAATTTTCGAATAAAAATTTAACAGTCAATAATCAATATACTTTATAATTTTTTCACAAAATGGCGACTGCTTGAATAAAAAAATTGTTTTTGTACTTTTTTTTTGACTTTTTCGAATTTTTTAAAAATAGTAAAAATTGAAATTTGGGGATGATCCTATTCTTGTAATGTTAATAAATAACTTATAAAAAAATGGATGGTAAAAATATTGATTGCCTTTTTTACGGCACTTCAAGAAATTACCTGAAATTCATGCTTCTAGACTAGAATATCCCCTTAATTCGCGAATTATTCGAAAACTTTCGAATTATTCGAAATTTTTACGAATTATTCGAAATTTTTCGAATTATTCGAAATTTTTCGAATTATTCGAAGAATTTCGAATAATTCGAAAATTCGAATTATTCGATTCGAATTTCGAATCGAATATTGATATTCGATTCGATTCGATTCGAACGATATTCGCACACCCCTACTTATTACTACAGAAGTCATGTCATACAATAATAATAATTCATAATAGATATGTCTAGCATTTACGTCAATTTCACGTAAATAGAGACTATAATAATATATAATACTAGCCGACCCAGCAAACTTTGTACCGCCTCAAAATCTATTTATCAAATATATTTCATATAAAATATTGCCTATGTTACTGGTTGATAATGTAGCTTTCGAATGGTGAAAAAAATTTTAAAATCGGTCCAGTAATTTTTGAGCCTATTCATTACAATCAAACAAACAAAGAAAGTTTTCCTTTTTATAATATTAGTATAGATTATTATAATAAGATATAATATTATTTCATATATTTAATTTTTTATCGTCACAATCATCAAACCATTGTATTATTATCAGGTGTATTTTTAATATAAACTTCTTGTCTTTTCAGTTCAAAGATTCCGTTCAAAGTTCAGTTATGTATTGTTATTTTAGTAATAATGTAACAAGTAATTAAATAATGTGTTAATGCTTTATTGTTGTTAATGTGGAATTATTTCTTAACCTTGTATTGTTATAATTAATTTTATATGAGAATTGTTGGTTTTTAATTAATTATTAGGATTCCGTTAAAGCCAGTAATACAGTTTTAAACTGATATTAGAATATATTTATTATGAAGGTAACCATAATACATGTTGATTCATATTGTTCCATTGTAAATAAAATTTCTAAAAATATGTTATGATAGAACATTATTATTTTTGAAAATATTAAAAGGGTTTTTATATTTTTCGGCTTCCTTACGTAATTGGGCTGCCGTTTCTGTCGGTTAACTTTTTTTTATTACACACACTTAAATTTATTTATTTATGTGTATACATAGTTTTTACCCCTAGTATCCCTAACTTTAAAGTGTCATTCATGGACACCACATACGTTTTTTTCTGTTAAAAAGCAACGATAAACATGTTCTTTAAAGTTTTTAAAGTTATGGTTAATATATTATATCATCGCTCTAAGGATTAGCAAGTGTGTTGTGGATAACAGGAAGTATACCTGAATACTAAGTAGAATCGACAATAGGTCGTATTTTCTTATACGACGTACGCATATATTCTCACCCATTCTTGTTTCTGGTATTAGCATACACATTATGAGAAACACTACTCATTTATCTATTTACGGTCAACACCCATCACATTGTTTATCGAAGTAGCAAAAAGAAAGAGAATACTTATAATAGAACAATGTTGAACTTAATAGCGAACGATGTGTAAAAGATATTGCTTAGAAACTAACGGCTGCTAATATATTTAGTTATTTGTCAATGTTTGTTATAATTATTTTTTGCTCGACTGTCAAGTAAGGGGTATGTTTTTGGAACGTATCTTCTATGTTTGTAAATTTCTTACATCGTATCATTTACTGATAAGGTATCATTATATTCGTCTTAAAGTTACAAGTGTCCTTAGACAGATCTTTGATTAATAAAAAAAAAACAAAACAGCGTAGTTCTTACATCAAAATAGAGTAAATTAAAGGCGACTACAAAAATATATGTAAAAATATTACAAATATGAACTGGCTCAGTTCTTCTTTTGCAGTCGGGTTTTTAATTTGATGAATTATATAAAATCCGTTACTAAGTTATTGTGGTTTCATCGCTATGAAATAATCTTGCAATGGGTAGACTTTTACAGGGAGACATCAATAAGATTTGAATAGGCAAGTTTTTATTATATAAGCAATGGTTTATGCGTAAAAAGAAATAAAAATGTAGCCTTTACGGGACGCTGGGCAGATGTGAAACATTGGAATTGATGGTCATTGAATGAATTTACAATTAAAGAAAACCAATAAATAATCATGAGGTACTTAAAATAAAAATAACATTGTTTCATGTACACACGCTTACATGGAGAAGCAACAAGGTAAGTGTGTGTGACATATATACAAAAGAGCATAGAGGCGTGGCAAAGAGTGACGGCATAAGAAGCATCATACTGTTTGGCGTCACGACATATAAATCGATTTTACAGGCAAGGAGCGCCATAGGTATAATTATTTAACACTTCATGTCTAAGCTGAATAATAACGTACGGTTACACGCAGAATTATGTAGTTAATAAAACTGTCGTCCATTCATTACTGTCCCACTGCTGGGGTCTCGTTTCTTGTCTGTTGAAAGGTGTTGGGGCCATATGCTACCGCACTGCCCATGTGCGAATTGGTAATAAAACCGACTAAGTGTGAATCGAACTACCGCATTGAAGGTTCAACTTTACCACACAATATTGTGTTATGTGCCTATCAATTGTATTTTCTTTTATTCGACGTCGGTCCCTTACCTAGTTTGTTTGCGATAAAGTTTGCACTATAATCATACTGAACTTTTTAGTTTTATGGCATAAATATATTTTTTTCGACACAAAAATGACTTACATTTTGAAAATTAGCAAAAGATAAATGTACAAAATGTACTAAAATTGAATTAATAATTAAAGTCACTATAAAGATAAGATTAGAATTGTGCAAGTCGTGCAGGGTTCGTATGCGGAAGTACAACCGCTACATCGATTACGTAACTAAGGGAGGATTTTAGTAGAATATTGTTACATTCATAGCGTTAACCCGCGTCTTCACGTACCTTACGAGCCCTTAGAAGCTATAAAGATAGTTTCCTTTACAACACAAAATTATAGAAACACATAAAAAACCACCTGCCATATGCAATATGTAAAACATAGCCTATCTCACTCCTACAATTTAGACGACTCCAATAACACTTCACATATCAAAATCCGTCAAGTCTTTGGCTTTAGGGCATGTCGATGAATAAGAAATAAACGCTCGAAAACATTACTCTCCACATTTGGGTAAAAACTGTTACCTTGTTGATGACAAGTATGAAAGAGAAGATGATATCTGCAGTCTTCTAATAGGATTAGGATCTATCGGGTGTCGATTACAGAATGCTTCCTCTGAGAATTAATTTGGAACGTCTGGCGTGTCTCTACCTTATTACAGAAAATGCGCCATGTATTAACACTTCCATTATATGGCAGAAGTAGAACCACGAAGGGTAAATTAAATTACAATAATAAGCATATAAATTCATATGGCGTATTGATACTGATAATCTTAAATATTTTAGTAGATATTCTTATCTTTGTATGTTATGCTGTTGCGTTTTAAATACTACAAGCACTTCAGTCGTGGGAAAGTTAATTACTCGTTATTCGTTTCGAAACGATTTTATTACAATCGATTACGATAAATTTATAGGTTGTAAACTTCTATACTCGACTATGGGTACATCTTATTTTCTTGACAACAAGCGTCGTAAAATTCCGTTTATTATCATTGAGCATGTCCAATTGTCTAATAATGCAATATGCGATTTGAATGAAATATGCTATTTTTTTACACAAGGTGTTCACTTTTTTGTAATAAATATTTTCCATTTAAAAAAATCTTTTAGTAGGTTTATCATCATATATGCTGTACGAAAACTATTATTTTCTGTTTTATGATAATGGTTACTTTCACAAAACATGAGGAAATCAATAACCTTACGACTGGAGATCTTCATACTGCGATATACGTCGGAAAGTTCGAAGATTGCCATAAATTAGCCATTGGTTACGGATGGAATTGGTAATTTCGCCAATCATGATTTGCTGGGACTTCTCATCTACATATGACCGCCAACTGTTTACAATTTAACCTCTGTCGTTTTATCTATTATCAAAGGTAATTTGTATGTAAATCTATGTTTATGTGAGGTATTTTATGGTATTTAAATATTTCTGGATTTTAGCTGAGATTCGCAGATATATTTTTATAACCGGTATATGGGCAGATTAGGTATGTTATGTATTTTAAATATTTTAAAATTAAGATATTGTCATGTTTTATTTTATATTTGTATTTTATGATGAATGAATAATTAAATTGTTCTTTTGTTGACATACTACGAATATAAAAAAAATAAATTAAAAAATATGGTTTATTATTATTAAAAAAAATTAATTCTTTAATAGTTATATAATTATACGCTTTTAGTGTTATTATTAATATTATGTTTAAAGTAATATAAAAGTATGCTAACAATATAGGGGACGTCGGGAAAAGCTGGTAGGCGGTTGCAGGCGACTGGGTATGGGCGGTCCATTTCTGCCTGCTTGCCCTCCGAGTACGCTACGATCGTCTTCATGGTGGACAGCCCTCCCATCGGTCTGCGGTCACTCCAACGCACCTCAGGATGCCATTCATTGACACACGCAATCCAGCTCACGCAAAATACTGTCACTCCCGCCAACAAAAACTTTGTCACGCGGACAAACTTCCTTGCGGAACACGGCATCGCGGCTACTGTTCAATGCATTTGAGTTTTTGAAAACATATGTTGTTGGTACGCTATGGGGTTCGTCGACGGCGTGGTGAGGCCGTGGTGTCGCGGATGAGCGCGGGGCGCATGCGTTCCGAGCGCGCTACCATGGCGGACTGCCGCGGAACAGCTGATAGCGTATCAACAATGCGTCCCTCCCGGCTAATCGTTCTAAACGCTTGCGGACGTGGAAGTCTAGTTTTCTATACCAGTTTTCGCTCGTGACTCTTCTTTTGCACGACGTGAATGTACTTCTAAACATGACTTGTTTTGTAAAAAGTTGTAGCAATCTCACACGGAACAAGAAATTTTATGGGCAAGACGAGTAGACGTGTTACCTGGCAGTTTGTTTAATTGCGTAAGATCGATTATGAACGGGTTGCACTGTAATTATTGGGCCAGGCTGATGCTCAAGACGAAGCTGTTTCCACGGACGTCTCATTTACATAATAGGCTTACTTAACACGTCGTGGCTAATCTGATATATCTCTAACTCTGATAACTAAACTTGATTCTTTATCTGAATAAAGGGATCAGAAAACTCAAATGTTAGTCATTACTAAACGTTTACGCGTTGGTTCAGGTATATTTATTTTATTTGCGATAAACATCCTTTGCTGATTGTAAGGACTTATTATATATGTTGGAACCTAATTTCGATTTAGATGTATGATTTCGTTTTAATACCCTACACATGTTACCTATAGTATATTTTACGACATTTATGGGCCATTTGAAAACAGTTCCTTTACTAGACAGTTTTTAAGCGTCTTTCAGGCTCTTTTTCTTTCTCTTAAAACATTCTTAACATAGTATCATTTTTTACTTAATGTCAGTTTTGATTCTGCGGTTTTAAATATATTTTAATACCTTTGTCTATTTTTTATTGCTATGACCTTTGTGGAAGTTTTCTTAAAATTCAGAATGAAATCAATGCGAACTCCATATTCTTTTATATGTATAAAGTAGACCTTAAATATACTTGTTCTTTATACTCTGTCGCCCTAAGTTTTTCTAATAGCACACTCACACAGTAACTCGATATTAGGTTATTTTACAGTAAGTTATTTCATATTAGCCAGGATCTAACAGGCCATCTTAAAACAATTTTCTTGGCCGTCAGCTAAAAGGTTTTGTTCCTTTTGTGCTGCCCGTCACCTGTATGTTCAACAAAGTATGGACCTCCCGTTTGCTTTAGACCCTTTAGTTAGATGAACGTTTATGTCGGCGTATTAAAGAGAGTTTTGGCATATAGTTGTTTCTTTTTAGTTAAATATAATAGAAAACGAAATTATGACGAACATTATTTTCTGTTGTCATCGCGTTTTTGATATTCATTATATACATATATTGTTCCTGTAACTTGTAAGCATTCTTCACCTAACTTAACTATCTTATATAGCTATAAGATATATAGATATCTTATAAAGCATATAAGACAACATAGCTATCTTACATGAGTATCTGAGCTATCTTTATGTGCTTGAGAGAGCATGACCATCTTAGGTAGATGACTGAATTCCTAAAGCAATCACTCCATTTAATACACTATTCAGACTAAAATGGTAGTGTCTTTGTCATATTAGATGAGTCTCTTCAGACTCACGACCAGGATAGCGCTACGTCCCACGCCATCGGGTACCTTTTGAAGATTCCCCGTTCATCAATAAAAAAGGAAACTTTGTGATTGAATCCCGATAAATGAAATACATATGAAATAAATTGATATGTTATTCAACGTTTCTGTTTTATCGGATTATCTTTTGATCGAATGAAGCAATATTAAAATGTCTCTTACGTTAAGATTATGAAATTTGAGTTTTGTTTATATTTAACTTCAAATTTACAGTCTAGTAGAGCCTAGCAGAAATTCTAAAAGCTGGCCATTATCTCAAAACTATTTTATAAGTAATAAACTTCTCCTTTCGATCTGGTTGTGGGATGTTATTTTCTAAGTCGTTAAAAGGCTCTTTATTACAACAACATAAACATCGCTAAACCACTCTTTTATCGGCGTTATTGATAGACTTATAGTCAGATAAATTTTATTATCATAAGCTTTGTATATTGAACTGATTACTAAGCACTCTGGTAGAACTTGTTCAGCTAAGTTGTTAATATACTCGTATGCTGTTCGTACTTACCTGCAGTAGTATTTTTCTATTTATGCATCGTGGGAAAATTATATCTCTAACCTGCTCGTAGATGCCTATATAGATATAATGAGAAACACGTAGGTACAGGAAATCTAAATATAAACATTGAAGCGTTTTCTTTTTGCAAAAGCGCAAGCGTAGTGGCAAATCAGTGTCGAGAGTTAAGGATTCTATCCCTTAAACAAATGAGTTGTGTCATATACGTTATGCAGCACTTGAGAAGTAATGGATTTAAGAATATGTATGAGACCGAATGACCCTTGATACTTTTTGGCACAATTTTTTTTAATCCCATTAACTGATTAATTATGATGAATTGTTGCAAGTTGACGGCCCGCGAGGCGGAGTGGTCACCATGCCGGTCTGACGCGCAAAAGGTCCCGGGTTCCATCCCCGGCCAGACAGATATCTAAATGATGAATCTAGATTTCTGTTTCTGGGTCTGGGTGTTTGTGTATTTGTCTATGTGTGTGTTCATGGCACCCACGACACAGGCAATCCTAGTGTGGGGTTGTGAGTGTAGAAAGCGTTTATTTATTTATTTATTTATATTTACCAATTAAATTATTTATTCATATTTCCCACACAATTAGGTAGTAAGTTGACTTTTGGAGTATAACTGCCACCGAGACACGTGTGTAGCGAGTACATATAAAACGTGTGACAATGTAGCCCGCAGTTGGGTGGTAACATGTTCTGGCTATGACGAATGGCCTATTCACAGACCTGTATTTGTTGGCCTATTGTTGTTAAAACATGTTAGAGAAATTATTAAGAAATCTTGATTTATCCCAGGGTTCGCGAATATTGATTACAGAAAACAAAATTAATGAGTTATCTGGGGTCAAGGAAATGCCCCCGCCAAGTCATGCAAATAATATATTCCATAAAATTAGAAATTTGATTCAAGTAGTAGTTACTTAGCAATTACAAGCTTTTTATAAGTTTTTTATTGAGTAGTTCGTTGAACATGTTCTGGCTATGACGAATGGCCTATTCACAGACCTGTATTTGTTGGCCTATTGTTGTTAAAACATGTTAGAGAAATTATTAAGAAATCTTGATTTATTCCAGGGTTCGCGAATATTTATTAGTATCCTACAGAAAACAAAATTAATGAGTTATCTGGGGTCACGGAAATGCCCCCTGCCAAGTCATGCAATAACATATTCCATAAAATGAGAAATTTGGTACAAGTAGTAGTTACTTAGCAATTACAAGCTTTTTATAAGTATCTTAATTGGGTAGTTAGTTGAACTTTATATTAATTACATTTATGATGTCGGTGTATGGATTAAATGGGTTTAGTTAGTAAATTTAATATTAGTCCGGGATACAAGTATATATATAGGTTTAATACTAAACGGTGTAATAAAAAAAATATAAATAGTTACACGCGTGTAACATAAAAACATGATCCGTAATTTATTCTATTCCGTCTATTTTAGGACCTCATTCTTTTATTGTTGTATTCAGCAACTGTCTTTTCTATAAATGGTTATCGAACAAAAACCTGAGATGGATTTACAAAAGAACCTGCCAGTTGTGTGGGCATGTCTGTAACCGACTGTCGCCATTGTCACCATACTTGACACATGTGCGCATGCGGATTTTCTTTTTTATATCGATTTTGGGTACCTACATCCTACGTACGATATGGTAGCTTATGCAATGATATTTATACTCCATACAATTAATATAAATTTGAAAAGATTGTTTGATTAAAGGTTTTAAAGATAGAAAATATCAGATGTGTTAAAATCTTTTTTGCATTTAATAAGCTATTTCTTGAGAAAGTATACTGTTGCGTAGTATGCCGTAGGTAGCGTAACTACGACCTTAACACAGAGGCATTTAAAAAATGCGGTTGGAACCGCAAGGCACAGCTAGTATAAAATAACCAAAGTTTTCTAAGTTTCTTAGTCTATCTCGTTATAAGTCTAACGTCAATAACAACATCAAGAGCACGGCGTGCGTTCACAAATTCTTGTTTCTCAGCTAATTTTATTGTGTGTTTACATTGTCGAACACAATATTCGTAGCCGATTAATAGTAGATGTCTCTTTACCTCGTAAATATCTCCAGACAATTTAATAAACACATCAAGGCTTAAACGCTTTTTCAATAGCTCCAGATTACATCGGGAGTATTAATTTGATAAGTCGTGTAGCTCCTGTGCGGTATAATTGCTGGTAGTAGGTACAAGTAGTGCTGCCAGATGTGAATCGAAAAAAAACAGGACAGATCTTAGGAAAAAATGTTACTTTACGGAATTTGGATAAAAAGTTGAAGAACATTGAAATTAACTTAGTTACGTTTCAAATGAGAGTTAAGGAAAATAACAATAGTAAACTATAATAATTAATAGTGTTTTCGGTAAGCAATTTATAATATTTATGGAAGAGCGAAAATAGTAAAATAATTTTAGTTTATTAATTTCTGTCACGTGGGTTTGCGGATTTTGTTCGCACGTATCCCATTCGTATTCTATCGTGTTATAGACACTTATCCTGTGACGTAAGCCACACGCACGCGGGCTGACAAGAGACTATAGTCGGTTATTTCACGCATGTCGGTGAGGAATGCGCGGGCTTAAACCCGCGTGACAATACGAATACCCCAAGAGCTGTACAAATTGGGACGTCTTAAAACTCGCTACAAATTTGCGTTTTGCCAGAGGCTGTTTGTGTAGGTGGTCTGGCTGTAGATAGCCCATAATTAACGTACTTTTTGATTACCACTGCTAGCTGCAATTTAGTCTTTAATGTCAAGTTTAATTTATTTAGCCCCGATTAAGACGTAAAGACAAATAGTGGATACACTGATAATTAAATACCCCATCCCTTTATTGATTTTACTTGATTACTACTTCGCGATTCATTTAATTACCGACTTCGAAGTACTATAAAACGATTCTTATGTAATGTTAAGTGGTCACTGTTGATTATGAACGTCTATAAGCGATAACAAATACGACAGATCTTACCATTCGCAAGTGGCTCGCTCGATATGGCTTATGACCGAAACCCTCCCTAACTCTGAGAAAAGACCCGTGCTTAGCAGTGCGTTGACGATGGTAACTAAGTGAGAAGAACTCGGATTTGTTTACTTGTCCGAAATCTTTCTCCGAAATTTTATCTCCGAAATCTTTCTAATCTAAGTATAAATAAAGCCTTGCCTATTTACCAGCCTTAGTAAAACACTTAATGGGTTGAAAAAACAGAAATCATAAAAATATTCGAAGACAAAACATCGATGAGTGTGATGATGCATAAAATTATTTCCTGTAGCTGATTGTAACCTGTTCCCACAACTAGCCAATTGGTGGACAGAAAAAGATAATTGTATATTTTGTGGTTTCCTTTCTGTTCTTTGCAAACTAACCCTATAGATTGTTATGGACAAAAGGATGCAAAGATTACCGCAATAGTTCAGTAATGAGAGGGTTCAGTAATTGTTATTGCACACCGAAGCTGAATTTAGTGCCAGTAATAAATGTCTTAAATCTGCAAATCGCCTTTTAAGTATCTATTTTGCGGAGATCAGTAATCGACCGCTTCTAATAACGTGGTTGCTTTTCGGCGTCAATTTTTGTGCAAGTGTGTGTTCATTTTCTTTTAGTACTTCATTTTGAAAAATCATTTTTTTTGGCACACTATGATGGCGTACGTAACCCACATGCTCCATTTTAGCTGGCCTAAAAAGACATGTTGCGCTGCAATCGTCTACGTTTTTTTATTAATATATGTACATCATTTCTTAAATTGAACATTACATTATCATACCTATTCTTTGATTTTTTAAACAACATATAAAATGTCAGGATTTACTTTATACAGACCATAGACACTCTTCATACTCTAGTATGCGTTGTGCAGACCAGGGTAGGTACTGTACCCTTACCAGGAGTTTTTACGTTTCGACAAATATGACTGTTCTACCAAATTTCCAAGCTCTGGCACAATCCGCTAGGGGCGCTGTTTGGAATTTGTATGGGCAAATATGTAAACAAATACCAAAACAGTCATATTTGTCGAAACGTAAAAACTCCTGGTAAGGGTACTGAAGACGAATAGCGACGTTCAGACGTTGATTGGATGCATGTGTCTCTATACCAAGATATATAACAATATACGAGAATCGAATATATGATAACTATCTATGCACGTCCAAGTTTAAAGCTATAAGACCATTTTCCCAGTAAACACAATCCAAAACGTCTGAATAAACTTCGACTGACTACGTATGGACATAAACATGACGAATAGAAGAATAGCAATAACTCACTGTCAGGGCAAAGCTCTCTTTATCCCTATTGTTCCTGTCCTGGCTCCTGTAACCTAACACAATACTTATTGCGAGGCGATATTTATTTACATGTCTATGGTTGGTGTCGCAATAAGCATGGCATTCACTATTGAAATGCAGGCTTTATCGAAGCGTGCGCATCTCGTTCGTTAGGCGCACGCGCAGCCGCCGCACCGTGTATTGAACCCACTATCGGCGTTAGAGAGGCAATAGCCCGCCACGAAGCATATTTTATTTATTCCCGTCGTGCTAAAATACGCCCTTAATAAAATATAAACGTAATTGCCAGGGCCGGATTTAAGGGAGGGCAACCGCGACGGCAGCCCCGGGGCCTCCACAAAAGAGGGGCTCCTACAATAGAGACGTCGGATTTTTTTTAAATTCCGACTAGTAAACACTAGTAAAAAAAATATCATTTCCTTTGATATTTTTTTTCGCTGTTTTATCTTTACCTACAGTACTTTGTACAAACATGAATACTAGAAGAATCTACCCCCGTTTCGCAATAAAATATTTATTGAAAAACTCAACTGAAAAACTTGTTCATTTTATTCGGAAAATAATTTGGGGCCAGGGGGCCTCCATTCCTTTGTTGCCCCAAGGCCAACTAGACCTCTAAATCCGGCCCTGGTAATTGCTAGGCCAAGGATGCCGTGTCACGAGCTTTCTGCGAAGCAATTATATGTGTGAAAGTCGGAATAGTGATAGGTTAGCTCATTAGGACTCACCTAAATCGTGCTTTATTTTGTTCGGAGTACATGCCCGCGTAATTACCTAGGTGTATTCGAGATTTCTCTTTTAGTTTGCGTAAGAAAGATTTACGCTGGAATATCTACGCATTTGAAAGTAGCTGAATAAACCCGATAAACCAGCATTGGATCAAGGCTTTGTAGTATTGCCACACTGTTGAAATCCTATTGCTGGATTTTTTCAGACCTTTGGACATAAATTAACAGTTAAGGACGCTATTCATATACGAGTATTACCCGCTTATTAACATTTGTAATCAGGTCGCCTACAAATTCGTTGCTACTCCGGAGGATTAACTGGAAATTCTTATTAGCGCTACTGTTTAATTTGAAGGACGTAAGGGCTTTTTCTTACTATAACCTACAAACAAAACAGCAGCACTTAGCGTTGTTATTAGCAGTGTTTTTTTATGGTGCATTCGGTACTCCAAGGGTCTATCACCACCTCAAACTACCCAGAATCATTTTTCATAACTTCAAATACTGTGACCAATATGAAATCTGTATCAATTATTTCCTTAAAACGAAACTGTACAAGAAAAAATCGACCGTGTTCGTGTTGCTCAACTTAAAATCGTCCGCAATATTTTTATATTACGATATTAATGCCAATGTGTCAGAGTTAAAGCGTAAAAGGGTTTACAATACGCTAAATAATTCGGTAGTTTGTAAAGAGATAAGATCACAGGTCACGTGCGCCATTCTTCTTTATTTGCGTGCAATTTTAAAATAAACGCCTTCATAAACAGTATTCGAGCGTTACAATACAAGGAGGTTAAGAGAAAATGCCCTGTGGTCAATATAAATTGATTCTACAATGCGGTATTGAGTGGTCGTTACAGTGATATGTGAGTGCACGGAGACTGGAGATTTTAAGTTACTCTACTATGTTCTGGTAATGACCGCGAATATTGAAATAAGCTGTTGAACATCGTATTTCCTGTAATTCTGTAATAAGTTATCTTTATTTTTCGCCACCTGTAAACAGTTTTTATAATATTTAATATCTATTTTAATATACTTATTTCATTAATGTGGTACTGAATTGATTTTCAGTTCGTTATTTTTAGCAGTTGGGATTTTTAAGTCGTGTTGAATTGTACCATAAAAATGTTAAAAAGTATTTATTTTAGGAATCGTTTTAGGTAATATTTTAGGAATGGTCTGTCTATGTAGTACCTTTGTGATTTGATTTATTATTGATTATTATGAACTTGAATAATAAATTGTTGCGATAAAGAAATGTCCTTCCTTGCTTATGCTTGTCAAAGAGCAAGATGTTGGAATACGTTTGAAAAACATTACTCTCCTCTAGGCGCATTCGGGTAAATATACGAGCGGTCACAGGTCCAAAGGGGCAGGCACTGTAATCCGCATCTTGGTTGCAATCTCAATAAACCAATTTGCGACGGCGCGATGCCCACGATACCGGCCCTACATTATAGCCCTTTGTTCCGGTCACTGTCCACTGGCATGCTATGCAGGGATGTATACCGTAACTGTATCCGTAAGTATCGGATATCCGAAATAAAACCAAAGCGAAGGCATTACCAAATTCGGTATAAAAGTTTCGAATAATTTCAGATAGGGGCGGAGTCTAAATTAGGGGATGTCGTGCGCATCCTGTACCCTTACCAGGAGTTTTTACGTTTCGACAAATATGACTGTTTTGGTATTTGGTATTTGGCCATACAAATTCCAATCAGCGCCCCTAGCGGATTATGTCAGAACTAGGAAATCGTATGGGCCAATACGTTAACAAATACCAAAACAGTCATATTTGTCATAACGTAAAAACTCATGGTAAGGGTACTGTGCTTTCCTTAATAACAAATATGCAAGTCATTACTAATTTCTATGTATCTATCTTTAGACTTATCTTTTAGGAAACCATAAAAAATAATAACCTAATTATAACTATCCCAAATCAGATAGTCGGAAATAATTCTTAATATAAAACCGTATCTCAAACCGTAATATTTTCATATATCTGTAACCAAAATCAGATCCGAAATTTCGTTCATACCATCCCTAGTATATAGCTCCCAGTACGTCCTAAAATTCTTTTAAAACGAGTATATACTGCGTCGATGTCACGGATGTACATTGTTCTTCGTATTTATGACCACACTTCGACATGTAATCGTACTCCTGTAGGACTACCATGAGTTTACAAAAGTATTACTCGCTAGCGACTGCGTAAAATAAATGTATGAAAAATTGTACAGCGCCTCTGGTGGTTACTCGTAGAACTAAAATCCGTAGTGACGTAACTCGATACGTAAAACCTATCGAAATCAAATCGCTAGCGAATGTCATTATGATCTATTGCCATACAAATTCGGTCCCATGAGTCATTAATTTGACAGACGTTGTCAAGAAATACCGTAATTGTTATTCACTAGCAAAATGACAATAGTTTTCTATTTACAATTTCTATAGTGGCGTTTCTATGCCAACTCATGGTAGTGCTACTGATTTGTAGTAGCTTTTCACTGTCGTTTACGATTTGTAAAGTGGAATTTAAGATTCCAGAATTTTATTCTCTGGAAAGTGGCTATAGTGGTTGCTCTTAAATAAGTCAATGGCCTTAAAATAGAGGATAATGAGTCATTTACTGTTAAGCGTACACGGATAAATGATTATACTTGTAAATAAATATATACCATCAACTAGGATTATATATTAGGAGTAAGTCGTGTGTTGAACCTCTCTTTTCATGGTTTGTAAAAGTTTTTTTTTATTATTATTTTTATTATTTTTTAAGTAAATATTTTTATTGAAGTAGTAAACAAGTATGCAGTCCACCTAATTGGGTAACTACTGCCGCCCATCTGCAATGAGACCTACATAAAATTATATTCCTGCCTGAAGTTGGCAACATATGTATTGCTACTCCTAAATAAATTGGAACACACCGGATAAATAGGTCCTTCCACACACTCCAAAGCAGCGTTTAACTCTATTGTTATTAGGCAGAAATAGACTAGGCGGTGGTTTCACCGGAGTCACCACGTTCCTATATAAAAGTTGGTATGTTAAATTCATTTCATATGAGGAAGTCAAAATAAGATATGACTGCCATGAATTCCAGAGACCTTCCTAAGTTATTAAAATTCATAAGAGAGCATTTAAATGGGCGAGTAAAGAGAAAATTGTTTTTGATTACTCGTTCACTTACTGGGCTCAGTAAACAGGCAGTTGTGTGAGAGCATAACTGTGTGCATTGTATAGGTGCCTTCCGAGGCAAAGATATAGAATGCTAGATAACCCATAGTGTCCAAAATATGTCGCTTGTATTTGTAGCTACAGATCAAACGAGATATCAATAGATACAAGTAAATTAGTATCTGATCGTGAATCTAGTCGTGTGTTTATTCTTTTACTGTTATTAAAGTAGCTGTTTATCGTAGATATTCATTTATTGTTAAGACATTTTAAATGATTCTTCTCAATTATACTTACTATTAACGTTATGTACAAGACTGTTAACTTTTTACTTCTTGAAAAAAGCCTGTAATTAATATTAATTAAATAAAATACATTACAAGCCTTATTTTTTAATGTTAAAGGTAAAGCACGTGGATTAAATAGGATTATATTCAATAAAATATTAAAAAAATTACAAACAATAAACATACTGATAAAATTGGAAGAAAATAATCTAATTACATGCTAACGAGCTTTTGCCCGCGGATTCGCTCGCGTTACGAAGTAATATTTTCTCCTATTTTATCTCCTTACGGGTAGAATTGATCAAAATCCTTTCTTAGCGGATGCCTACGTCATAACATCTACCTGCATGCCAAATTTCAGCCCGATCCGTCCAGTGGTTTGGGCTGTGCGTTGATAGATCACTATGTCACCTTTGTCAGTCAGTCACCTTTGAGTTATATATATTTAGATGCGTTGACAACGAAATAGAATTACGTGACATCATACGCAATTTTGTTCACAATATTATCATAGGGTATAATTAAAATTTAAATCTATGTTGCAAGACAGTTACCACGGTAAGTATCACATCCATTGGTACGTGTGAACGTTCCGATAAGTAAACCCCGCGGTGGGAACCATAGGTATGCAAATGTCAATGCATGTTAGGGCAATGCATGCAAATGCCCTGATATTTTACACGCTGCGATATTGTTATTGTAATCGCTGATATAAAAATCGCCTATCTTCACAGTCCTATAAAAATCAATGGATGCTTGCAACTTTATAACCTTTATGAAACACAGATGATTGGAAAGACAGATACCGCCTTTGGAACTTGATATTTTAGCCACAAAGATGAAATATGTGCACATGATTTTTTCTTTGATTTTTTTCGTAATTCGTTAAAAATTGACATGCGTGATTGACGACCGTTGATGAGCTTTAGGATGGCTTTTCCTTTTAATTTTTATTTAGAGAGGTGCGATTAAGGATTGTCTTTACGGATATGAGCTTAAGATCGTATCCAGTATACCTATAATATATTCATAGCACACCTTACTAGCTTAGCTTCAGTCTCGCACACAGAATAGCTACTTCGCATAACTGTCACGGAAAAGCGCCCTTATTTTATCAACATTTGTTTTCTGGGCTTATGATTTATGCCAAAATATTGGCCGAACATCCCTTTTCGTAGCTTACGAGCACATAAACTGATTGTTTTTATCTAAGTTACTAAAGATGTAGAAAACCAATATTCGAAAATTGGTCGAGATATTTTGTTTCTTCTGAGGCTGTCTCCATCAATTTGTCTAAAATCTTTTAAAAATTATCTTCGTACTCAGGTACGCATGATTATTATAAGTACTTTTTTCTCTTGTCAATAATTTATGGAACAAAAAACTTGATTTACAATCTCAAGTGTGCAAAAACTGGAGCAATTTGTATTTCGTTAAGATGATGGATGTGGTAGGAAATAACTTATGTTTTCGAACAGTAAGTAATCAAGTTAAGTAGCCTTACTCGATGAGCAAAAAGGTTTATTTATGCCGTCAGATGAAGCAGGATTGTGACGAAAATAAAATAATTCGAAAGATAGGTAAATGACAAGTAGTGGAGTAGGGAGGGAATTTTGTATTTCTTCGTCTTTAGAAAATATACTTATTTATACAAATAAACTAAAAACAATAATATAAAGACTATATTTTGTTTACAGATTATTAAACTAAAAATGAAAATAAATATACAGGTAAGTCATAGATTACTAAAGATACTTCGCCGCCTTGAAATTGAATGAAGCCACAAACGGCTTATTTTAGTAAGTTCTTTTTTTGAATCCTTGACAAATAAAATCATTTTAGAGAAAATTTACGAATAAATAACTAATTTACGTAATAATTACGTAATTTAAATAATAAATAAATAATTATTTCAAATATTTTAGGGACATTTTAGCACGGAGACGTGGCAAAACTTTTTTACGCAACTATTTCAATTCTCAAAACTGGGTACATTTTCTTGTTAGGAGTGAGTAATCTTTACTAATCTATGAGGTAAGTAATGAAAAGTAGCAGAGCAAGTACGAGTCGACCGTAGAGGCACCACCGTCACAACTAACTTCCTTCCTACAAAACTTTCTACTCCCACTCCTTTTCCGTTCATGCAGTTAGACTATGGAACTCACTACCGCCCCATATTCAGCTCTCTAACAGTATCTCTTTGTTTATAAGAAAAGAGCACTATTTATCTCTTTCATAATTAAGTATATATGTGTATGTATATATTATGTGTATTTATTTCTATATATTTATATGTCTATAATAACTATCTTACCTCTATTTTATGCACACTTTTTGGCCTATCATATAATTTTTCTGACCACAGGAAGAAATTCCAGGTTTGAATAAGTAGTCCTTTTAATGCTCTATTTTTTGTTATGTTTCTGTGTACACGAATTTGTAAATAAAAATAAATAAAAAGAATTATGGCTACCGCGAAATAGTTTTGCGTTTCGGTGAAGGGGCGTGGATACCGACTGACTTACTCAGTAGCGAGCAGTTTTAGGTGAAATCTTTTCTATATGGAGTTGGTCACAGATGTCAATGGGCGGCAGTGACCACTTACCATCAGATCGAGCGCAGTCTACATGAAACTAATAAAAAAGGTACTACCGAAATCCCCCAAGTACTACTCCAAAAACGGCCCCATCCTTTGTCACTGAAAATGGTAATATTTATCCACTTAAAGTCTTAAGCGGGTTTAAGTACTATTTAAGCTAGTAAGGAAAAACTATCGTAATATTGCAAAAAATATAATATTTAACCATATTTAAATCAGGGATAACTCCCACGGCGCGATGGTCTCCACGCCAGTCTGCCATACAGGCTCTAGGTTCATTAATCTCTATTAATATTTATTAATCTCGGCTTATAAATTTATTCAAGTTATATTTTTAAATTCCTAACCCGTTTAATAGCATGATAAATTGAAGTCACAACTGTAATAACAGTTTTAGTCACGTAATCCATTATGCTATATAAAGTATCTGTCTAATTTATGTCGATTAGTCAAAATATTATTGTAATGATGCTGCGCGCACGGCACTTGCTGCAAAACTACATTCAGATCTATACAAAAGTATCGCTTGATCAAAAGTTATGCTACAATTTGCAAGTTGCAATCGTATACATTCTAAGCCAAGCGCTCTATCAATGTGTTTGAATTTGTGACGGAATGAAGTGTTGCAGGCGTAAATGTTTGGTTTGGATGACAAGTCTATGTCAATCCAAGTGTCGGCATAGATAAGTATAGATATATTACTACCTTGTAATTGAAGGAAGTCATTAAATTACTTAAACGGTTGACAATTCTGTCAGCCATTTAATGGCTATCATGGTATAATTTACGTGGAACAATGCCTACATGCGCAGGTAACTGGTGCAAATACACGAAAACGAAGAAAAAATGCGGATAAATATCTTTTCATTCGTAAATGATCTAAAAACTATATTTTTTTAATATTTTTCGAGCACGAAAATAGATGACAGTGACAATTTCAATTGTCAAAACTGGTTACATTTTCTTGTTAGGAGTAATCTTTACTTATCTATGAGTGTCGGACAAATTATCTTTTACACGCTCTTATGATTAGAAATAGTTTATGAAATGTAAGGGTTGTCTTGAAATATGAAGAACAAAATAATAGTACTAAAAACTTTGTTTTTAACAACTTTTTAATAAATTATTTATAGTTATTTACTTTATATTAACAAACCCGTTGTGCTAAGATGTCATTTCTATTTTGGAAATAATTTTATGTTCTGAAGAAATAACTGAATAGGTATCAAACGAGTATTTACATTTACAATAAAATTTCCTTATTCACTAATAAAAGTAAGAATAAATGTAGGTTTTATTTATTATTTCATTTCACTTTATCGAGTGACATTTTTGAGTGCCGAAACCCACGCGTATAGCAAAGCTTGTTCAAGCCTGCGTGGGCGTCGTGCAATTTAAATGTGGATTCGTGGCCATACGAAAATATCCTGACATTTTTACCTATGAATTTACGCCCATACAAAAAGTTAGCTACAATTTTGTTATGAAATAAAATTTGCGTTGTGTTACACTAAGTTTTGTAATTTTACAATGTGTATTTAACACTTAAATAATAGCCTTAAAGTACAACACCATAATGTTATGTAATCATAAATACTATTAATAAAATGAATAGTACCCATCCGTTAGCATCTTAAAAAAGTCTTACCTATTTTGATTCCTGTCTAAACATTTTTTGTAGATATCGTAATAATGTACATTTCTGTAGCGAAAACAATTTTATACAACACTAAACTATCTAGATTCTAGAGTATAAAAAGTTTCATAGTTAAAGTTACTCAATAACCACAACATTGTTGCACCGTATATCGTTGGCCGGTGATCTTATCAATATTACATAACTGCTCCCATGAGCAGTGATGTAAACACAAGTACTGTGACTATGTTTACATATCCAGAAATATTGAATTATATTTTGTTTTTTTTTTATACCAATACTCTTAGTACGAGTTTTTGCGTTTACTTGAAAACGGTAACCCGTTTGTATCTTCCCTAATACAGCGCCCCCGTGGACCGCATCGGAACTAAAATTTACCACATATTTCAAACCAGAATACAGTGCTTAACACTGCCGTTATTAGGTAGACATAAGTGTGGCGGTACTGCTTACGAAGTGGAACCACAAAGGATTTTACCATCTTCATAATGATATGTACAGACCAAAATCTCGATAGCAATTCCCGTGGCTATTCAACGGAGACCTTCGACAGTCATAAAGTATTCGCCTTATGAGCCCACGCCCTAATGTTTATTTTCATTGTGTTCATGCAAATCTATTGTGAACTGCGAGTTGTTTAGCAATAAAAGGAAACAGCACTTCCTTTAGGAATCTCGTCGTAGTTATGTATCTGAATGTCTGTTCACAATACATTATGCGTGTCGCTAGGAACATTGTTTGTTTTATATCTTTATATTCTTAAGCTTTTGAAATTTCGATACTTGCACGCAAAGTCGTATATCGTATGCCACTTTCATCAAAAAATTGTTAAGAATACTATCTATTATATCAAGAGTGCTATTTTATGGAACTATCAAGAACGATGTAAGAGCTCTCCTTCAGTCCGTCTGCCTTATCACTAGATTAAAAAAATGTACGTTAAATATTTTTATCTTTTTATGATATTGACCTTGAATTTTCTTTAGTAATAGGTACCTATATACATATGTATTAAAATGCTATATTTCGAACAGAAATCCGCTAGAACTGTGTTTCTCTGTTTATAATTAACCAAAAAAATGCATTTTCATTAAAAAGCAGATGGACGTAAAGACATGCTGTAGGATTTATTACTTTTATTTGTACTTGTATTATCTTCCTTTTAGAAGGATTATTCTACATCTACTCTGAATCAGCCATATATCGCTTATCGTGTCGGCAGAACATCGCCTTCCAATAAATAACCCGGTATCGACGTGTATGAGCCCCTTACATGATTTAAATGACACCTTAAGACAATTACTTACTCCTCTGGCCATTTCCATTAAAACTTAATTGATTTCATACATAATAATTTTGAACTGACTCTTGTTATGCTCGTTTTTGGGTACATCTTCATTATTGATTACGATTCGAAATCTGTATTCGAGTTGATGGGTTTTATTGGATCGATCAAAGTGCTACCATCAATTTGAATGCTATGAAAGCAAGATAAAATTATTTGAAGACCTTAGAAACAAAAGAAGAAAGCGTTGAAAATGTTCATTTTGAAATTACACTTTGAAATACGAGTAAATGATTTGAAAATTAACCTTTTAGTAGAAAAATCAAAATAAATAAATGTCTGTAGAAACTTAGTTTAAATGATATAAAACGTTATACACTAGAAACAAATAGTATAATGAAAAATAAAATTAAAGAAATCGCGGGAACTTATCGTAAGTAGCCAACCAACCAGTAGGTAACAAGTTACGAGTATATTAGTAGTCTAACCATAACATGATCAATAACTTGCTGATATTATCTTAATCTTAAGCTTATCTTTAAGCTTCTTATCGTTACGAAGTAAAACGATAGTACATAATGTTACTAGTTTTACAACATAAAAAATAATGAAGGTGGAAGAACCCTTTGTGGTTCAACTACGCCGCCACCACCACACGTTGTTCTGTCTATTAACAGTAGTGTCAAGCGCTGCTGTGTTCTGATTGTAAGGGAGATATACTTTTCCGAGGCATTCCAGCTTAGTCCTCAGGAGCAGCGGCGCAAATGTGGTAGACCTCAGGTAGGAATATATAATTTTATCTAGGCTTGATTGCACATGTCCATTGGCGGCAGCAGCCACTTACCATCAGGTGGACTGCATGCTCGTCTGCGACTCCTATAATATATATATGACAAAATACTTGGATTATGATTCTAAAACCGATCAAGACTATTGCGTCTCGATTCCATACATCATCACAGTTCTGATAGAAACGCACGCGCAACAGAGCCGCGAACGCCTCAGTTTATTTTCCTTGTAGAATAGAAAGTGCTCGCCCATTCAGCCGTCGCACACTGATAAATTGCTGTTGATTTGCATATAAAGGCACAGAAAAAGAAATTAAATTCCAATGTCTAACTTTGTCCTCTTGGAATCCTTTTAGGGATATCGAGAGCTCGAACGCCATAAAAACAGAGCATACCTCGCTTGACAGAAGGAAATCATTCTAGCATTTTTATTTCTCTATATAGAAATAATGAATAGTGTATGTCTTAATTAAGGATGAAGCGCTTTATTATTTGCGTAATCATTTTCGAATGATTGATGTTTGTATCATTTGTTTAAAAGTTCAACCTGTTGATTTAACGGTAAGATTAAACAAAAATCATTATAGGGTCGTAAACTATAGACAAGTACGTATTTGTTAATGATATTCCTATTAAGATTACAAAATTGAAATTGAAAAAAAAATCTAAAAATGTTCACCCTGTGTGTATACTGGTAGCTAGTAATTAAACGGCAGGATCTTAGCTCAATTAAAGCCTGCTTAAGTGAGTGTTAATCAGGCATCTGAGAGGATACGATAAACGAGACTGGTCTATTCCCTTTCCGGTTTCGCGACGGGTATTGAACTTCCTTCAGCTTAAAAGGGAAACAACTTTTTATTCAGCTCCAGTCTTGCGTAACTCGCAAGTCGAAGCGTCCACTTTTTGTTCTAATACCCACAGAAACGAGTTTCTACTTAGCTTATGCTATGTTAAAGGCTTTAGTTCTTTAGTATTAGGGTTGTATTTTAGGAGCTATAAGTACTCCGGAGTACTGCGCGTGCTTAACATTTAAATGTACGTCACGCCCTTAGGCCGCGGTATAAAAATTCTGATAACTTGGATATCTTCGGGAGTTCTGGTTCCACGTCAATAAGTTTGCTTTTTGTTAGTAAATCGGTAAAATTATATGCGGGAAATGCCTTTGAATAAAAATATTTTGATTTTCATGCTTTTTAGAAATTTTATACGGTACCTACTAACTAGTAAATCCGTAACCAGTAACTAAGGAGTAAAAAGTACCTTCATAAGGAAAACAAAATGCCCTACGTATGCATCATAGAATTAGGCGAAATTTTCATTCCTATTAAATTAATGATATATAGATACTATACGATTAGAACAGAATATAAATAAGTACAAATAATTTGGATTTTTTAATCGCCAAGTTCATGCTTGTACGAGTATATCTTACCATGAGATTTTACGTTTTGACAAATATAACTGTTTTGGTATTTTTTACGTATTACGTAGTACGGCCATACGATTTCCTATTTCTGGCACAATCCGCTAGGGGCGCTGATTGGAATTTGTATGGGCAAATACGTAAACAAATATCAAAACAGTCATATTTGTCGAAACTTAAAAACTTCTGGTAAGGGTACTGGTGTTTCTTTTTACACTAAAATTGTAAATGAGAGAGTCAGTTTGTTTCGACAGGTTAATCAAACGATGTTACGACTATGCTGTGTGTTATAGGAACGAAACTAGGATATTTTACATCCTTGAAAATACCACAGGTCCTAAAGGAGTAAGGATAACTAAAGTTTCATTGAAGTTCTTATACCTAAATGATATAAAATACAACTACAAAGGAAGGTATACGCGTGGAATCACGAAGGGTTACCCGTTCGATGAGTGGCCCACCATATCTTATTGTAAGTGCATTAGGTCAGCACCATGCATGCACCATGCTTACATTGTTCTACGGAATGCCATGCATCCGACCAGGGCAGCAGAAACGTGCGCGACGCTTTAGGCAATGTGGGCAGTTCGTCTTTGAAATACGTTGCCATTGTGAGTAGGTTTCCCAGGTATAAAGGAAGAAATGAGACCATTTACTAATCGTTGAAAAATTTAGAAAAACATTAATGGAAAAATAATGAGGATTTCGCAAAAGTATGATGTATTTGTCTCTATGTTTGGTATATAACGCATGACTGTCTCATTGTTGGGCTTTATAATTAGTATTGAATTTAAACATAATTAGTATAAGAAATAATATTATTCTTAAAAATAGTACAATTATTTAGTATAAGAATAATAACATGCCTATTTACGTGACAAGTTAAGTTTTAGATGTCATTTTTTTACACTGTTATCTGTAGGCACCTGCCAAAAAGTTTATATCATGGCCGTCGTTATGTTATGTACATGCATAAGTAAACTAAAATAACTTTATATTTTGTAGCCATAGATATGGCTAAAAAGTCCTTCAAATTCAGGACGTCCGCTCAATTTCAGGCATTTGGCAACATTTACTTCGAGGTACTGGTTGAATAAATATTTTACTTAGCGTACCACCCAACGCGGCTCGCACAAAGCCCCCACATTCATGATTGATCTTTGAAGGGCAGATGTAAAGGGATCGATATGTATTGTGCCTGCAACGTATCGATATAGTATCGACAAGTATAGCTAATCATTACTTTGTATTTATGAGATACTAGGGAAGAATAAATTCAGTTCGACCTCCTATTGTCAAATGGTCTCTGCATGGAAATCTAATATACTGAATTGGATTTTAGCTTCATGTGAGGTCTATCACAAGTGCCAATTAAACTGAGGACTTTCAAATCTGTATCATATTTGGTAGACATAGTTACTGTAAGCCTCCTTTTTGTAATTTCAGTACGAAATAAGCATGCAATTCTTCTGAATAACCTATGGAAATCAGTAATCAATCCCATATAAGCTCGGTCTACCTGAAACCGACACAGGTGTGTTACCACTTCCATTGACTAAGGTAATAATGTAAGTCCACCGTAATCCACACTCTTTCACCCAAACGCACGAACTGTGTCGTGCAGAAATACCTAAGTGTAGCGGTGGTACCCTCCTAAGCGAAATAGACTCGTTCTACTATCTTTTGTCTATGTATCTCTGTTTTACCATACTTTACAAACTTTGTACCCTTACCAGGAGATTTTACGTTTCGACAAATATGACTGTTTTGGTATTTGATTACGTGTGGGCCAATACGATTTCCTTGTTCTGACACAATTCGCTAGGGGCGCTGATTGGAATTTGTATGGGCAAATTCGTAATCAAATACCAAAACAGTCATATTTGTCGAAACGTAAAAACTCCTGGTAAGGGTACTGTATTGTTGCCGCAGTGTTAACAATTTTACCACATTTCCACAAAAAATGAATTATTTCTTATGTTTTTTACTACCATTATTGGCTTCTCGTTTTGGTCTCCAGTAAAGGGCATTAGTGCCCTACTATTGCGCTATAAAACAGGTGATCTGCCCATGTGAATAATGGAACCACAACCTAGATCTGTTTACATTCCTGTCAGCTGAGTAATTAGGTGCAGCATCTGCTCATTAGATTCTATAAGAAATATGTGGTATTCATTAAGGTGTATCCACCCAACATGGCCATTAAGCCTTCTATAGACACATATACGGCCCAATATCACTAGATTACCGTTCTAATTGCTCATTATATCCACACCTAATTGTCTTCAGTTTTTACTTGTGATAAAAACTTGAAATACGTTTATAGACCAATCAATCTATCTAAAATGCTAATTATCACGGACTAAACGTGTGTAAATTCCGGCCAATTGACGTTTTTAATGTGGGAAAAAGAGGAAAGTAAATAAAAGTTAGTGCAAACTTTTTGTCAAGTTGCTGGGCATGAGTCTCTCAACAACAAAAGAAGTTTTTTGTTGAGAGAAGTAGCAAACTAAGCATTAAGTACATCGGATGGTAAGTGAATACGGACGTTCATGAACATCTGTAACCAACTCCATTTAGTGTTCCACCTGAAGCTGATCATAGCTGCGTTGCAAATTTTTTTTTTTATAATATAGGAGTAGCAGACGAGCTTGCAGTCCACCTGAAGGTAAATGGCTACTGCCGCCCATGGACATCTGCAATCAACCCCAGATAGGATTAGATATTCCTACCTGAGGTCGGCCACAGATGCGCCGCTACCCCTGAGGACTAAGCTGGAACGCCTCGGAAAAGTATGTCTCCCTTACCACACCCTTCAAAACGGAACACAGCAGCGCCTAACACTGCTGTTATTAGGCAGAAATAGGTGTGGCGGTGGTGCCGCCGGAGTCGAACCACAATGGGTTCTACCACCTTTAGTTCTGAGAATTAAAATTTTCCATCATAAGTCGGTCTACATCCACACTCTTCCAACAAAAACAGAATTGCTTCACACTAGAAATATGAGTCTTGGAGTATCTACCACCAACTTGCTTTAACGCAGATTAGTAGATATTTTTAAACCTCCATAAGGCTTCCAACAAAATTTAACGTTTAATAATAACACCAGGGACTCTGTGGCAGTTGTTGACATGTGTTATTATCTCTTATATATAAAATTCTCGTGACACAATTTTAATTACCGTACTCCTTTGAAACGGCTTTATCGATTTTCACCACATTTTATATGCATATTCAGTAGGTCTGAGAATCGGCTACTATCTATTTTTCATACCCCTAAGTGATAAGGGTTGTTCACCCTTTACATTTTTTTTATTTAAATGGCAACACAACACAATGCCGGGTCAGCTAGTCATAACATAAAATAAACATATTCTGCTATAAAATATACCATTATTAGAGTGGTTATAACATCAGCGTTATTAAATTAAATTTGCCTCATAATAAAACGTGAAGCTCAGTCGACTAGAAAATATTGGTTATTCGGAAAGTCATTTCGTTTATTTTTGTAAAAATGAAAGACAATTTTCTTATAATGAATAAATATTTTATAAAATTATATATTGGCCATTTTGGCCCAACATTTGAAGCCATCTTTCTGGTAGGAGCGTTATTCCACGTTCTTAATTTGTTTGGTCGATTCTTGGAAAAAAACTGTTGCAGGTGACTCGTGACCTCTTTATTTCAAGTAAAGGTTTTACTGTCCAAAAAATATTGCAGTGATCGGAAAAAATAATAATCGGAAGGCGCCAGATCTGGAGAATATGGTAGGTGTGGTAGAGTAACTTATTCGCTTCAAAAATGGATCATTTTCGTGACGTTTCGGGAGCAGATCATAGACGTCGACGCGACGACGCAAATTTTTCATCGTGAGAAATCGGGGGACTCATATATCGAACTTCAAGCTTAAATTCAGGCCTTAGCAGATCATAGACATCAACGCGACGACGCAAATTTTTCATCGTGAGAAATCGGGGGACTCATATATCGAACTTCAAGCTTAGATCCAGGCCTTTCAAGTGGTCATAAACGGTTTATTTCCATAAATTTAAACTCTGGCCGATCTCACGTATTGTTATTGGCCGGTTTGCATTCACTAATGCCTTTATCAGCCTTAATCGGCCTACCAGAACGTGGTGCATCTTCGACTTCAAAATTGCCGGATCTAATTTTTGTAAACCAGTTCTGCCACTGGCGTACTGACAACACATCTTCTCCATACCCATTAGTTAATTTTTTTCTGACTTGAACAGTATTTTTACCTTTTCTATAGTAAAAAAGTAAAATATGACGAAAGTGCTGCTTATTGCTCTCCATATTTAAAAAGGCACCCACCAAAAACTATTGCATTAAATCAATTGAACTTATTCACACACAAGCCTTGCTATATCAGCTGTAAAAACATATAATGACAATGCGACTTAAGTGTGAAGTTAGCTGTGAAAAAATACAATCCTCTATCGGGAAAAAACGAAATTACTTTCCGAACAACCAATATTATAATAATATTAGAATGAACCTCAGTTGCCCAAGTACTAATAATACTAATAAGATTCATATTAAGTATGTTGTGAAACGAGCTTCTAAATTTCATTAAGATCTTATACTCATTAACTGAATAAGTAAACTAGTAGACCGTTAAGCAGGCAGGTGGAAAGGTATGCCTGTCAAGGTGTTAGTGTCCATATTTGTCATATAATTGCGATGGTAACGTTGGTAATTGATGGGGACAGTGCCACAAAACGGTGAAGGAAAACATCATGGAGAAACCTGCATACCTGAGAGATTTATATATAAAAAAAACTCAAAGGTATGTGAAGTCTATCAATAAGCGCTTTGCCAGCGCGATGAACTATGTCCTAAATCTTTCTGAGGGGAGGCCCCTGCCCAACAGTGGGACAATAATGGGTTGATGACGTGTCACGTGTTTGGACTACGTAATGAAACTACTGGGTGGTGAAACAAGAATTTGTAATAAGAATGCGCTTGTCCGATTATCAGTTTAAATTTAATTCTTTTGAAAACGTGCTTCTTTTGTGTTTTGTTCATGTTGAAACAATTTAAAGTGTGTAAGCATACGAGCTTCCGTCTACAGTTCCCTATGACAACCGTGTATAGTTTTTTAATGTTTACGCAGAAATCGGTCATATTTTATAATTAAAACGTAGCTATGTGCCTCTGTTTTTAAAGTAAACTTGGTGCAAAAGTACAGTCAAAATCGGGTCAGATTGCTTAAGGACACTATTTTTTTTCAGAGACAAAAATAAAAAATAATGTGTGGTTTGTTACAAATATACCAATAATAAAATAAAATGTTTCAAAACCACGAATAGACAGTTAAATTTATTTATTTCTTATGAATATTCATATACATATTTTTTTATTCAATAGTTATATCTTAAATCTTTATTTAACAATTTAATACATCATTTGATACGCATTAACGATGATACAATCAAATACGACCAAAAATTGATTTCTTTAATCAATTCTGTTGTAAATTTTTGATCTAATTTCACCAAAAAAATATTGGTAAATTGTATTAGGTACGTATTCGTAGTAGCTCTACATAACTATTGTTTAAGTAACGTGAGTAAAGTCGCAGCTAAAACCGAGCGTACAAACTGCATTAACCTTCTACGGAGGGTTCATCATTTTCGTCACATTACCATTCCGGCCGCGTCTCAGAACAAAGCACGTCCTCATCACATCCCAATTATAATACCAATTATATACGTTACTGAACGCGTTCTCCAATTACAGGGTAACGTTGTTTACTTATTGGTTGGCACTGATTGTTCGTGGGATGGGGTGACTATGATTTTGAATTTGGTTGGACAGTTAATGTGGTCAAAAATGCCATTTTTTATGCTAGAGGCTATAGTAGAGCTATAATGTGATATGAAATCATTAAAGTACAATTGGGGTATTACCACAGATAAACCTTTTCTGTCTTATTGGAGGCAGTTCTCATATAATTTACATAAGGAGTTGCAAGCCCTTAAGGATAAAAATGCGTTTTTATGCCATACTGATAATACACAAACTAGTCACAGACATGACTAAAATGAGTTCTTTTTACATGAATTGTATGTTGATGCATTGCAACCACTGAGGAACAAGTTAGAGAAAAATATACCACACCGATTTTAGCTTTTTAGCAGAAGTAGCTTTTCACTAATTTCAATTTGATATAAATTGTTTCATAATCTTTGAATCTTATTTGAGGTTATTTGAGGTTGGTGATAAGTCCACCTGTTGAAGTTCGCTTATCATTAGGTAGACAGTACACTTCTCTCTCTGGATCTTAAAAACACAAAATGTATGTGTATGCTACTATCAATGCTATTTTTATATCATAGCCGAATTTAATTTGATTTGTGTCTGCATATTTATCCCGTAAAGTATGGTCTCCCCACTGCAGGGATCTTCCAAGCGGCCTTCGTTGCCTGATGTCAATCAGAATTGTTTTTGCCCATCGTCCACTATAATTGCACATCATAAATCCTTATTGCTGACGTGACATGATGAATGTAAAATGTGGAGAGCGTAACTAATGAGGGATTTTGTTTACTCTACATATTATTATGTAGAGTACCTTCAAATGTACTGACCTGTACACGTCGGATATTAGGTAGCTTTTATGTAGGTTCTAATATACTGATTATGGACATTCACCTAGATAGATAGAGCATACTCTAAAGCTGTTTTAATTTTTTTTTGTATCGATTACTAATACGTAGAGTACCTTCAAACCTACTAACCAGTACACGTTCAAAACTAAGTAGATTTTCTATGTAGCTTCTAATATACTGATTTTAAGATTTCATTGTATGTTCTGAAGCTCCTAAAATGGATTTTTTGTATTGATTACTAATACATTTAGTTTATTACATACATATATGTTAGTGATAGCTAAGTGATTAGACGTAAGATTTTAATCAGTTTATTGGAGGTTCGAATCCCAAGCATGCATGCACCTTAGAACACCTTTTGAAAAAAGTTCTAAAAGGCGTGTGGTAATAACAATCCGCTTCTGGCCAGCGTGGTGGACTATATCTTTTTTTTCACTTTAAGAGATCTCATTCATCATAATATTTCTAATGTTGAGAGTGCACAAGTCAAAGCATGCAAAAAGACTTCACACAAACCCTACATAAATAAACGATAACACAAGCGGATATTAAACGTTTATCAATAAGGATTCTAATATATTATTCGGATGCACAAACTTGTTTAATACGTAATTACATGCACAGGTGGTTCTGTCATTGTAAATGTGTAATCTGCGCAAACGCCTTAGGGGACTCATACACGAGCGTCAGTTCATGTTGACTACCGTCTGTCGCCGGCGTCAGTATCTGCGGCGTCAGTGACGGGCTGCGATAAAGAGTGATTGTTGGTGACTCGTCAGCGAACCGATTACCGACCACGGCGACCGTTACTAACGTTCGTTCGTTTACAAGCAGCGTCAATCGGTGACCGTTGCTGGTGCATACGATCATTGATTGTTGCCGCCTTCCGTCATTAGCTACATTTGATTACATGATGACATGAACTGTCGTGTGATATTTTCTGTTCGACTTTATAATACTCAGAAGTTTTTTATGCATTGTTAACCCTATACTATTCCCCTGCTGGGCATGGGTCTTCCATAGTGAAACGGATTTGGTTATAGTCCTTTGCATTGTGCAAGTACGAATGGGAGCCTTCAAATGCCATTAAGAACTGTTCAAGAACTCAAGTGAACTGAAAATTTACATCATGATGTTTTCCTTCATGTATAAAGCAAGTGATAATTAGTTTATAAAACGAACATAACTTTAAAAATCAGAGGTCTAGGATTCAAATATCGGGTCCCCTGAGACAAAGTAGAGGTCGAGTTTCAACCACGAGGCTAATGGATATTAACATAAAAGTACATACATACTTAATAATCACCAACAGAGCGTTAAAATCGTTAAACCAGAACAATTACGTGCTAATTAGAATTTTCCGTGTGTTACATTAATATAAATTAGAAAACTGTAAACGCTAATAAAAAAGGTGATAAAACATTTTCAATCTATTTTACAATGTATGGCGATATTAGGTAGTTATAGAATGTAATTAAATTGAGGATATTTTATACCCTTGTTATAATGAAAACTGAATACTTACTTGAATAATCATTAGAAGGATGTGATATTTATGTGACAGTGTGAATAGCATATAATTTAATACACAATTTAGTTTGATTATATAGAGCCAATCAAGGCATACCTAATAAGCTAGTGAATAAAATAATGCTTATTACGTGTTTTAGATGCCCTGAAGCAGTCTTGACGAGGCAGGTGCATGTGTTATAGAGAACATACATTATCGCAATTTGTCAGATTAAACTTGTTTTAGCTGGTCTTACAAAAAACCTAGCTCCTATTTAAATATAATACTTTGTATCATTATTTACGCATGCTCAACCTCGTTTAGAACTCTTCAGAACCTCATATGTCGTTCAATCTAGTATAAAGTCGTAAACATGTCCTATAAAGTTGTATTAAACCCGACACTAATAAACTCAGCCTTTCAAATTATAAATAATTTAAAAGTTAACCGTCGACTGCTATAAGTACGAGTAGCGGCAGGATTATTATTTACAAGAATAAAAATCAAACGCAAGTGTTCGAGCCGAGTATAATGGGTTAATTTGACCCATTTTGCTGTGAACCCAGTGCCTATAATTAGACCACAGTAATGGCTATCTGGAATATCTAATAAGTGCTTATAAAAATTCTCGAGCGCTTTTTCCGATGGCTGGGAATATTTTTATTGCAGAACAACTGGGTGAAACCGACTTCTACCTAATTGGCGCCGACTGACACCAATTTCACGCGAGATGATGTTTTTGTTCAGCCTCAGAACGTTTTCTGTCACGCACGTAGACTTCACCTACATTTTTCCAAATAAACTACGAAAGCTCCAGCTCAGAGCCTAGGGCTTCATTCCTCTCATTAATATGTATTACGAGTATATGATGTCATGAAAATGCTTATAAGCACTGAAATAAAAACTGGGTCTCGTTTTTTCTCAAAGTTTATAAAGCTACGCACAAAATAATATTGCGTTGCTCCTTAGAATTTCAAATAAGAAATATGAATGAGAAAATTCCTTCGCCGAAAAATTAACATAATATCATCGATTCATTTTTTACTTTACATTTTATTATGACAAAGACACCGATAAATGTCTCAATAGGTATACGCAGAGAATAATAAGGGTAGTGGAAGCCTGTATTCAATTAAACAATTAAAACAACAGAGTGCAGCTTTATGTTGGTAAAATAAAATAAAATGTAAACACTTATTATATAAATCAAATATTTGAAAATATAACATTAAAGTATTATAAATTTGAACTTTGATTATTACACAATTAAAATATTAGGATTATAATCAGATATTAAAAGAAACTAAATAAATAATTTTATTGAACACATTTATAATTGTGTGACAATAAAAAGTGTAACATTTAATTTATTGAGATAACAGATAGTTAAAGGGTTAAAGCGACATTCTATATAGTAGACCTTGCGATGCTCTCATTTCAAGAACCCTATTTAATTCACACAATACAATTCTAACCAATTATCTACAGTTTATTTATAGTTCTTCAGAATAGAAAGGCGTTGCACTCACAGTACATCACCATTCCCGTATTAACAACGGAATACAGAACTTCAAGCCTTTATTAAATAGGAATACCTCTCGCGCGCAACAAGCAGAGATAATTTGACATGTCACGACAGATGAGCCGACGTGCTTATCCTATGACAGTCGGCTTAACAGGCAATAGCATTAATCTTCAATGACAGCTCAATTACCTTGACTCTTGCGCATATTGCACCGAGGTTTTGATTTGTGATACACAGCCGCGGTATAATAATTTTATTTCGTCCGCAATGAACCATTTCATACAGGATTATGGCTGTAGTAATGCTATTCATTTAAATGGATGCGCCTTTTTGTTTCGCTCTGTCAGGATAAGATGGACAGTGACATGAAAAAGAGCAAGAATTCATCAATGTGTTTAATTATCTCTGAAGTATTATAGGATTTTGTCGTTTTGTTTCCTTTTTGTCTAGTCGTTCGCCTGCGTTTATGATTTAAAGCGAAATTGCTATTGTAAGTTTTGTTGGTATTTTATTTTAATAGCTTCATAAAGAAACGAGGGTACTTTATTTTGCTTACCAATTATTACAATTACTCCTTTATTAGATCAACGCATATAGGTACCTAGACTTTAGGCCTAGCTTCATATTGGATACATGTGACATCTGAAAATAATGACATATTGTATGCTGTGTGCCTACGAGGATTATATTGGAAGCCTAAACAATAAAAAAGAGTTCCTTTAATTGGTTTAATTTTATTATCTACTAAAATATTTTTTTTTAATAAAGAAAAGAATCAATAAGCAAAAGTATGCATTTGATTAGGTACTGGTTAAATCCAAATAGTTTCTTTTACATTCGCTTCTAAAACCATACTGCCATCTAGCGGAAAGCTCTGGAACTTATTAGCTTTCGAGTTCCCTCCCCAACCAGTAACCAGATATTCTGTACTTGTGTGCTTTGAGCTATGTACGTTCAGTTCGTATTAGTATTCCACTTACCCCATAGGTGGCGCTCAACGTACGTGTGAAATTTCATCTTATAAAGTTTTAAAATTAATTGGAAAAATCATATCAAATGATAACTTTTAGACCGAAACACCAAAATGTCTTCTACTTCTTTAGATAGTGCTTAATAAAATCTTATGTGAGTACAATTTTGTAAATATATTTATACATATTATAAGTAAATGATGCAATTGTTGATTAATATTTTTTTCCCATATTAGGTACGTATGTTTTTCCCTGTAGTACCGGGACTAGAATAGGATAACAGTATCCCCTGCCTGTCATAAGAGGCGACTAAAAAGAGATCCGGAATCTCCTTGCGGTTGCGGGCGGCAAGAGTGGGAGCTCAAACCATCCAGCAAGCGACCCCGGGAAGGACAGCGGTTTGTGTGGTCGCATATCGCTGTAATCACCAGGGGGAGTGAGAGGAGCGTAAATTGCTCCCCCCCAGGGCAGAGCCCGATAGAAGGGCATCGCGTTAGGAGGACTCTGGTTGTGTTCCGTTGGAGATTCCGGAGTTCTCCATCAAACGCCGAGGACGGCCGCTGGGGGAGTTTATTGCAGTAAAAGTCCCACATAACCTGGCGTCACTCCCATGGCGTCGGGTACCATTTGAAGGTTTCCCCCTCGTCACCAAAAAAAAAAGATAGGTACGTATGTTACGATAGCTGCTCTTAAGTGAATTCAGATTTGAACAAAGCACGATGGAATGGGTCGTTACCCGATCTAATATGTATCTAAGTAACGTAGGAGTACTTAGATATTTTTTCAAAAGAACTTGCGTGTCTAGATTCAATCTTCATCTTAAAGAAACCCTGTTCTATTATGTACCACTATCTTTCTTTTTACGCTACAGCATATTATGAGAACAAAACATAGACTAGGTACTATCTTTTCGAATGAATGAAATGTTTTTAGCGAACAAAGAATTTTTCAATTCCTTGAAGGTATACTCTTTATTATGATAACCTCATAAGAATAAATAAGATCTACTTATGCCATTCTTGGAAGGAACTAATTCTTCAATTCTTTGCAAGTTATACTCTTTAACGATAACTTCATAAAAATAAAACAATATTTATGCCATTTTTGGAAGGAACTGATTCTTCTATTCTTTGAAAGTTATACTCTTTATTATAATAACTTTCTAAAATAAAGCAATATTTATGCCGGTTTTGGAAAGAACTAATAGGTATATGGAATAGTATTTGCATTATTATAAATATATTTCAAAGAACGCTTACGGATGCTTAAAAAGAAACGGGTATTCAATGTTTGTATCAGTCGACGTGGAAAATTCTTTGATAAATAATCAGATAGCGCGGTCCATCAGGCCGGAATAAATGAAATCAAAGAGCCACCTGCCTCATTCGCTTTAGTTTCTATTCGAATCCTCTCTGTTACAAGAACAAAAAACTCGAATAGCTAATGAAAAGCTTGAAAAGCTTCGTATATTTTTATTTTACAAACTTTAGCAATAATTAGAAAACGTTGCGTTAAAATGATCAATTAGCGAGATTTTTAATATTACCTACTTTTCCACAGGGATTCTCTTTAATATCATAGTTATGCCATTCTTGGAAGGAACTAATATCATATAAGGAACAATATCATCTTGAAAGCAATCTTATAAAATTGAAAAAATACCTGTGATTTTACAAATAACCCCGCTTATATGGGATTATAAGCTTATTTGCACAATAGGTAACAATACATAAGAAATTAAAACCCGCTTGAATCTTATTCTGTGTATAGGCAAATTTTGGACACCAATCAACCGATTTTCATAGGTTCTCATAGAAAGACAGAGAACTGGCTACTTGACACTTTTTGGGAAAGTGTTTTAATGAATTAGTATTATATATGCCTTTCATTGATCACTTTTTCGAAAAAAGGGCTATTCATTAATAAAAATCGAACTTTCTTTACGGTGAACGGAACGTCGCGTTAAATCAGGCGGTCAAGTGTCATTTTGTGGCGGAACGTCATTACACTGTAAACAAACAACGCTTAGAAGAAAATTGAGATTTATTTAGCTATTATAACTAAAATTTAAATAAATGACAAGTTATAAGACGTGTGCAGTGACGATGTGTACAAGTACGATCGCTAAATATCCTAACAAATTTGCTTATACAAGTTCCTAAACTCAAATCTCATAAATGTTAAAGAACTTGCAGATTCTTATATGTTTAAATCCTCTGTTTGCAAGCAATGACATTTTATACTATCTATGTAATAGAAGTATTATTGAAAAAAAGGAATAAATTTAGTAACTCTCGAGTGATTCGTCAATTCCAAATCATTGGAATGGGACGTAATCAAAACAAAACAGCAAGTGGAAGTATTCATATATTTAATATATTATATAGATGTCTATGATAAGAATAGAATTATAAGACGTCTATGAGAATTCTATTTTAAGGGCCCATTCTGTAATTAATAGGACACAATTAAAATATTTCATGACTGTGTTATTATTGATGGTGCATGTGCACTGATTAAGTTACAGGTCTGTATAATTAAAAATACATGATTTGCTAATATTAGTATTTTATTAACCGATTTCTTTGTTTATTTGGTTTATATGGTTCTATTAGTGAGTACACACAGTAGAACTTTTGTATATATTTATCATATGTTACAGTTACAATAATTACTACAGATCACCTAAGCTAAATTTTTGTGCTGCTTGCGTGTCTGCTTTTCTTCATTACTAAAATTATTTTCCGTAACAAATGGATATATATGTTTATCACTGTCATTTTCAGAATTAAATTGCAATGCAATAATAGGAACTGTATGGTCACTTTTCTTCCTTCATCTTGTTGGGTAGGTTACGCAAGTAAAGAAGTACTATTTCCTGTGTACTTTACTTTATGTATTTCAGACTGGTGCCCACTTTCGAAACTTTTGGCTCCTCACTTCTTCTAGGCAGGACAGTCATCACATTTTCATTTTCATTGATGTACCTTGTGTTCAGGACAACTTTTACTTTTCATGAAACACAAACTTGCCTTCCTTTTAAACTGCACATACTCTATAACGTCGTCGCTATACGATTGTCGGGAAGATCTGTAAATATAAATATAACCAATTAATAACCTTAAAACAGTTCACATAAGAATATAAGTATATTTAAAAAAATCTTAATAATCACTTGAAGACAACCTTTCTTCTGTCTGAAGTCAGTTAAGAAATGTTTTAATTGTTCGATATGATTAAATGTAAATATAAAGAATGTTTTACTTACTTTGTTTATTTGATATTTCCATAGGTTATCTCACGGAAGGTTTTGTATCCATTTTGATTTATTGCACTGCATATATGGAGATTCTTTAAGCAGGTTCACGCTATCAGCTTTAATATAGTATGGCTTCATTTCGGTTCACAACATAAATTCAACCAAGTCTAACAGCAAACGATTAAATTATTATTTGTCTTGTTTGGTTTCGATGTAGTGACGTCACATGACATTTGAGGCAGCACTGTCGCCGTTTTGGGATTTAAAATCCATAGATAAAAAATCGAAAATTTCTTTTTAAAAATTAAAATACTTATAACGTATTAAAAAATAAACGAAATACTGCATAATTTATGTTTACTTATAAGCTATCATATCCAACACATTTCATATTTTATTGTGATAACTGTCAAGTACCCAACTGAGAGAACTAATCAGGAGTAACATATATTTCTTTATGTTTTATCATACAGGGAAAAAGATAGGATAAGATCAACTCGTGATAGAACTACATAGAGTTTGTTTGAAATAAAACAACAACAACAACAGGTTTTATTTAAACATGGGCAGCATGGACGTTACATGGTAACGGGGCCCTTTGATACAGAGGGCTCGGTAGCCCGGCATAATGAAATCAAAGAGTTATATGCCTCATTCGCTGTGGATGCTATATTAAAATTCCTTAGTTTTAATGTACCTTTCAAACAAATTGAATAAGGGAATCTTATTTTTGACTTGTCTTATTTTTTAATTACTAACTTAATAAATATAAGTAATTAATAGCATCATGTTTTAAAAATGACTAGGTCAATTTAGTAAATAGTAGCAAGTAAGACGTGTCTTGGCAGATAATATAGTACTCGTAGGTATAAGATTACTTAGATCTTTATATATTTATATATTTAAGTTGAAAATGTACAATTTTTATTTAATTATTTAAAATAAGTATTAACCTAATAAAAAAGTACATAAATAATTAAATATAATAAGCTTCATCCAAATTTTTGTCCTTTAGGAGAGTCCCCAAAATATATATATTAGGTATATTATAGGTTAGCTTTACTTTGCCGCATATACACGGGCTGGGTTAAGTGGCAATTGTTGCCCATGGACATTTGTATCCAACTCTATATACAACAATGGTTGTACCTGAAGCCAAGCAGATGCGTCACTCCTAAGGTATAAAATGATCCTAGCATATGTAAGTCAACCGCTACCGTTAAAGCTCGGATTGTTCATGAAATTTTAATTATAATGTAATGGGCTGTTCCAATACTTATACTCCAAGGTTTTTTATCTTCCAATAGCATTTTAATAACGTTTTTAGAAAAGGAATTTACCTTTTTTAGAAATGACATAAGGACGGTTAAGGTTCAAGGTGGTAGAACCCTTTGTGGTTCGACTCCGGCGGCACCACCGCCACACCTATTTCTACCTAATAACAGCAGTGTTAGGCGCTGCTGTGTTCCGGTTTGAAGGGTGTGGTAAGGGAGACAGACTTTTCCGAGGCGTTCCATCTTAGTCCTCAGGGCTAGCGGCGCATCTGTGGCCAACCTCAGGTTGGAATATCTAATCCTATCTGGGGTGGATTACAGATGTCCATGGGCGGCAGTAGCCACTTACCATCAGGTGGACTGCATGCTCGTCTGCTACTCTTATATTATAAAAAAAAAACGTTATGAGGAAGGATTTAATAAGCAAGTATCAATCACCTGAGCATTGAGCACCTTCCTCTAAACTTTTACAGCATTACTACTACAAATTTCCACTTCCACTCAGTGTGACGTAACCGAAAAGCCTTATGAATTATTTAAAAGGCAGTCCTCTGTCAGACATTTGAATTATTTTGAAGCTCTTACTTGTGCATAATTAGTTCCCCGTATTTCAGCGTGACACTTTACATGCCGCGTCTAAATCGTGTGTGGCTGTTTGAAAACCTTCTCATGAATCCATTTGACTGAACTTAAACTTTAATAAGAAGAACGTATTACGCTCTGAAATGTTATAAGTAATACTTGTATTCTTAGAACTTATGACTTCGTTATATCAAGCTTGAAAACTAGTTTAAGTCGATTTTGAATGACTTTTGTTTTTTAAATTAATCTTTGACTAACTGTTAGATACCTATGATCAGCAGATCACGATAGTCGTATTCTCTTCCTAGAATAGCTGGAGGCTTGAAGCTTCACGCTGTTTTAATGCGGATTCGTAGGTAACACCTATACATAACGGGTAAAATTTAATTAATGCAACAAGTATTTTTCATTAACGAACAACTTTGATTTTCTTAATAATGACCGTTTAAGTAATAATTATTACGGGGCACTTTCACTACAGACCATGGACAATTGTAATCAACAGTTTAATATTACTTTTTAGTACAACTGTATCTGAGTGAACCTGAGGAGACATTACCAAAAATAATATTATTACACAAAAGTAAATGTCGTAACGCCCTGTATCTTGTGATATTATATCGGAATTATTGTAACTTCGCCGGAGAAATGTCACGATCCAATTTTGGCATCGCGCGAAAAGTTTGATGGACTAGCGAGTTTCGTCTTCTTCGGAATTAAACTGACGAGTGGCTGTGATCACATGTATTTTATTTACCGATCGATAGTCATATTATGAAGACTTTACCATTCAATTTAGTTAAATTGGACCTGACGTTTCTGGTGTAATTACAATTATTATTAAAAACTGGTTAAAAATATGTCACTCCCACAATTTATAAGAATCTAGCGACACCTCTTATGTTAATATCAGTCAAGCCATTTGGTCTGTAGGGCGTCCAAAAGATGAGGTTTCCGTTTTATTATGTTTGAGGAGTTTATAAACAATTATTATAAAAACCGCTAAAAATATGCCACTCTCCACAATTTATACGATCAAACGAAACTCTTATGTTTAAGGTCAGTCAAGCCTTCTGTAGGGTGTGCGAAAGGATTTGACACACATACGTTCGCACGACAAAAATTACCATCCGCAGCCCGATTAAAATCAAAAGACATTTTATTGTAACGCGTGTTATATATGAAGCATTAATACTTTATGCTCTAAAAACATTACCTTCCGTTATCGGTAAAAATAGTCGGTACGATATCGGTAAACCATTCACTGCACGCAATGAATATCCAACGGATGCCCACTCGTTTCCACTTATAGTGTGTTGTTGTTTGCTTTATGAAATCCAAACGTGTCTCGAGTGTTCGGAAATACACGTACGTGTTTTCTTGTCCTTTTCCTAACGACCACAATAGTTTATATCTAACAAGCTTGTTCCCTAATGTTTGTATTCGCGGCCCCTTAGGGTTTTAAAGTTAAAAATAAAAGCCGTTTAAATTCATAGCTTTTTACGTGATAGATGCGCTTTTACTTAGTACTTATTAATTTTATTATTTTACCACACAAGTATTGTGCAAAATTAATGACCGCTATTTAGATTATTTCTAGTAAACGAGAACCCAGCCACCTGATGGCGAATATCTCTGACCAATTCCATACAGAACACAGGTTCTACCTGAAACCGATAACAGATGCGTTATCACTTTTGAGGACTGGTGTATCGGGTAGCGTTATCACACTTGGAGCCCGCCCCCAAACCCATCCACCGAAGCGTAAAATGCTTTTTCGTTAGAAATACTGGTTAACAGTGTGATTAAAAACTTAAAGATAAATAATCGGTAGGAAATCGGTAAACCATTCATTGCACGCTACGAATATCCAACGGATGCCCACTCGTTCCCACTTATAGTGTGTTGTTGTTTGCTCTATGAAATCCAAACGTGTCTCGAGTGTTCGGAAATACACGTACGTGTTTTCTTGTCCTTTTCCTAACGACCACAATAGTTTATATCTAACAAGCGTGTTCACTAATGTTTGTATTCGCGGCCCCTTAGGATTTTAAATTTAAAAGGTCATTAAATTCCTACTTTTTATTTATTACTTTTTACGGCGTAAAAATGTCTTAATATGTTAGGATTAGGATTTTCTTTCCAAAAATGGATGGTATAAGGTTAGAATAAAAAAATCTTTACAAAAGGCTGCTATCAAAATGTTATATGATGGTATTTACATACGTATAACATTTTACACACCTTTTTACTGCGCGATTTAAAATACATTATACATGTTGGTAACGGACATTTTAGACGTACTTTTTATCCAACTTTATATTTAACCACAGGTTAATGTACCCTATTGTCGTTTAAAAGCGCCATAAACTCGCTTAGTACGTAACTTACAAATTACAATTTTAATATATTATGAGTCATAAAATAGAAGTTTGTTGCGTTTTATTACAAACAACACCATAGCTTTGTACTTGAAAACAAGTTTAAGAATTGTTTCTTAATTTAATTATTTCTTGCTTTAATACGCTGTGCTTTACAGTTTAAATTAGTAAGCGCAATAGAACGTGCGCTATGTTGGCTATTTATTATAAAGTCAAAATACACAAGACGGTTTGTTGCTTGGCAGCTGGTAGGTACCTATAAGAAGTAAGAATAATATAAAAACTTATAAGCAAATACGAAAAATGATTTATTTATTTAACAGTGCTGCTATGCTGTAGATAAAGGCTACAACGTTACATAAAGAAATTGTGAAAAGAATGATAACCTAGTGGTAAAACTCGGCCCCTCAACTGGGGGGTCCGAGTTTCAAATATTCCAGGTACCTAAGAATTTTTAAAGCCACTCGCGTAATTATCACTTGCTATAACATTGAATGACAATATCGTTAGGAAACCTACATATTATGTGAAAGTTTTGAAAGGGGTGTTTAGTCTACAATCTATACTTGACCAACGCGGTTGACAATGACCTAAACCCCTATTATTTTGAGAGAAGTCCTGTACCCAGCAGTGGAACAGTAGATAGATTGACAACGACGAGTCATAAAATTTTCAAAATAATTGTGAACAAAACTACGAACACACTGTCACTTGATTTATATATATTAAGTTCGCGTAAATTTTTACGACTACGTACCAAATAGTTCTCAAATTTTATGAGGCAGATGTGGGTATAAGATTTTATTATTTCTGGGCGGTTCCGGGATCCCCGACTAAGAAGTTTATCATGCGTTATGCCAAAATCCGCAGTAACTATGGGCGGTTCCCCAAATCGTTTTTTAAATTGCCTCGTGCAGTCCGAGCCTAATATAAGAGTAGGTTCTTGCCTCAGGGTAACGCCGAGTTAAGCTTTGCGGAGTAATACCGCCATTTTAATTGACTGATCATTTTATAATGAAGCAGATTTTTAATCCCTGTTTAATTTCAAAGCAATCTTTGGATTTATTATTTTAATTACATGGAAGCTTTGCATCGTTCATAAAAACTTTTCATAAGCTTTTACAACTTCAACATGTGAACATCAAAGATTAGTTTAAAAATAGGAATTGAAAGTTGAAAGAAATTGACCCCTCTTTGTTTAACTCCGGAGGCATCACCGCCTGAATAGCCGTCTGGACCGTCATCATGCCTGCATGACAAGCACAGGGATCAGGATTCGATCCCTGACCAGACAGATATCTCAATCATTAATTTAGATTTAGATTTTGATTCTAGGTGTTTGTATTCGCCTTTGTCTGTGACCATGGCATCCACGACACTGGTAAAATGTCCTAAGCCAAGGCTATGAATGTAAAAAGCGTTATACTATACAAGTGGAGCTAAAAACCGTCTAACAAGCCCTCGTTTCCCGTTAGATAATACAAATTTATTACTCCAGCAGTGACTATATGGTATGGTATAGACGTACCGTCTGCCTCGAAGCAATATTGCCATGTGAAGAGGCTTTAACAACGTGACATAAATTCGAACGTGGCACACACGCGAAGGTACCTCGTACGATGGGAACTAGTGACGTTAAACTTATTAGCGTCTGGGGGCATCCTCATTTGATCATGTCATGTATGTAAAGGTGGTAGATCCTTTTGTGGTTCGACTCCGAGGTAGCGGCGCATCTGTGGCCAACCTCAGGAATCTAATTCTATCTGGGGTTGATTACATATGTCCATGGGCGGCAGTAGTCACTTACCATTAGGTGGACTGTATTATCGTCTGCTACTCCTATATTTAAAAAAATGTAAATCCGCCTTATATAGCGCCGTCAACCAGTTATTATTTCCTTGTAATCCTTGTAATGTAATGTAATCAGAGTAAGAAGGATTACTTTATTGTCCACCGTGCTGGCCAAATGTGGATATTGTCTACACGTGAATCGAACAAGAATATTAGAATTATGCTTTTACTCTTGTTTGTCTCGTGATTTGTAAGATTACAAGTGATTTTTCATTCTTTTTTTAATTTATAGATGCAATCCACCTTATGACACGTGGCCGTTGCAGCCCATATACATCTGTAATCAACCCCGGATAACATAAGAGTTGACTTTGGTTGATACAGTGTAGAACCACCAATCCTATCTGGAGGTGTCTACGCATTTCCAAGCACGTTTGCTATATTGCTTATCATAAAAATTATGTAATGAATTATGATTCTTCTAGCCCGATTAAGGACTACCAAATGAGGGAAACCTCTTATGCAAATGTAATACTTTTTGCTTACTTTGTTGACTGTATAGTATCGTCTCATAACGTGTTCGTGCAAACCTTACGTTAGAAAAAATGGGTTTTTTGCACTAGCAAGTAGATTACTTACTTCTTGTCTCATTAGCTACAAGATTGCACATTTACGTAGCACTGGTAGTAAATGGTAGGGGCTTGGCTTTCTGTACACATTCCTATTTAGGCATAAAAGTTTCATCAAAATTCATACGATTTCCAAGATTTACCTACAAAAACATTTTTCGATTCTTATATTTTGATTGAAGACGGAGCTTGTCTACTTGTAATAACATTTCTTTTTTACCTAAAGTTTCCATCTAAATCAGTTTAGCTGTTGCCAAGATTGTGCTGTAGTGATATTTTAAAGGTTATAATTCGATTTAATTTACTAATGTCTGAAAGGTCAGAAAATAGCAGTTACTTATTAATTTTGAAATTATGTTCTCAGTTCTTTCAAAAAATTGTTGTTTGTACAGTTCCAGACTATTCAAGTACCCGTTTGAAACTGAAGTCTATTGTAATCTAGGACACTGATCTATCTCGTCCGTAGATATTTGAATTAAATTGAAGCTTGAGCGCTAGGAATTGTCCTGAATAGAAGACATTTCCTTGACGGGCTAGTTATTACTGGCCATCAGATATTATATAGATATTGGTGTTATAAAGAAATCATAGATTTATCATCAGATCGGATCGGAACATTTCCAGAAAATCTATATAAAAGTAAGTAGAGTATTGAATTTAAGTTTCACTATGATAAAACTAAATTTTGTGACATATGATCGTAGTTTGGTTCTGATTATTTCTCTACTAAATTAATAAGTGATCTAGTTTTTTTACTTACTTGAAGTAAAACAAACGAGCGTACAATCTACCTGAAGGTAAATAACCATTGTCGACTATAGACATCTGTAATCAATCCCAAGTAGGATTAGAGTCCTACTTGTAGTGATCCCAGATGCGTTGCTACTGCTGAGGCGTAATTAACTATACTATACAAGATTATTACAGACAAATGTCTCTCCCTTACAAAGCCCTTCAAGCCAGAACCCAGCGGTTTTTAACACTACTGTTAATAGTCACAAATAAGAAATAGACATCGATAACAGATTCCAATCTTCCAATCTTGAAGACTAAGTTGGAACGCCTTGTTAATGATTTTTACTTTATTTTCTTTCACTTATCTCTGTTTTCGAGAAATGAATTATCACTTGCTTAAATGGTGAAGGAAAACATCGTAAGGAAATCTATAAAAAAAGTTTCAAAGTTACGTGAAGTCTACCAATACGCACTTGGCCAGCGCGGTGTACTGGCCTAGTCCTTCTCATTCTGAAAGGAGATCCTTGCCCAGAAGTAGGACAATAATGGTTAGATGATTAAGACTGCTTTTACAGAGATAATATAAATAGGCTTTGGTTCCTAGCTGACTTGACTGGGTTGTCCAGGTATAAAATGCGTTAAACTTAGATTACTGTAGTAGCCAACAAGTTATTACCGCCTCTGTTAACAAGTTTATAGCGTATTTACGTTTGGGAGTGCTTCAACATAAATTGCAAGCTCTATAAAACTTTTACTATTGCTGGTAAATTAAATATTTTCTAATTAAGCAAGCACTAATACTATGAAACTATTCTTTCTATGTATAGATGTTCTTTCTATGTGTTTTTCTTTAATAGTGTACTGCTGGACATAGGATGTAGGAAATTTGGCAGAATCAGTAGTTTAATAGGGAGGACCACCGCGACATCTACTTCTAGCTTCAATCAGTTCTTGCATTTTGGTCGAAGGGTGGCGATACTGGCTGATTTAGAAATGATGCGAAATTTTACTCATCAGGAACGCATCTGTGTTCGAATTCAGTTGGAATCCCTGTTCTATTGATTAGTTGACAATAATCCATGGGCAGAAATGACCATTTACTATGTGGTATCAGATGAAGTGCGTGCTTTTTTGCTATTTTAAAATGAGGAAAAAAAAACATAGATTTTCCCTATCCTATCAGTGGTCTTGAGGCGCCCGAACCCAGCTGATTTCGACCGTCTTGTTCAGGCCACCAGTCAAGTTGTTGACAGTTGAAGACTGTACTTTACATTCTTACCTAGCTGTGGGACCATTCTACCCCATTGGCTCTCTGTCTTTTGAACGATATGACCAGCCCCTTGCCACATCAGTTTGCTGATTGGTATTTCCGTATATTTCGTTCTCTCAATAGATTTCGTCATTACGTATTCGTAGAGAAATATCAAGTTTAGGTTAAGTCATGCAGACTGCCTGTCTGCTAATATTAGAGCTGTCATATATTTCTGTAACCAACTCTAAATAGAACTTAATTCCTATGAATCTATTATGAATAGCAGAGCTTCCTAAAGATTAGGAATTAGTGTGAATGAACTCAATAAACGAAATAACCATAGAATATTTTGCAAAAGGTTTTTAAATTCCAGCAATTGACTGTCTTCCACACGATTCACACATAGTGACAAACTCGATTATCGGCACACAAATTGATTCCGAAGGGTTTGTGCGAAACTATATATTATATGATGTAAAATTAAGCGAAAAAACGCAAAATTTATATCATACTAACTGTCCCGGCAAACGTTGTATTGCCAGTTAAATAAAAAAATGTTAAGGGTGAAGAACTCTTATCACTTAGGGGCATGAAAAATAGATAGTAGCCGATTCTCTAAATATGCATATAAAATTTGGTGAAAATCGGTAAAGTCGTTTCGGAGGAGTATGGTAACTAACATTGTGACACGAGAATTTTATATATAAGATTTTATGTTTAAAAAGATTGGATTCGCTTAGATGATATAGCAGTGTTCTTGTTTAAAAGGTGTTTGTAGTACAGGAGAGGCTCTTATATGGGGCATTCTAATTTAGTCATCAGTTGGAGTAACACATTTTTGACTGACCTTTCTTATGTGGTTCTGAGGTAGATTTATAATGAAATCCCGCAGGAGGATAGAGGAAGATAAGGTCATCTAGTCTTGATTATGGACAATTTTTTTTAGGCGCTTATATTATTATCAGGCAGATTGCATGATCATATGTTACTTTTATAATATATGCGATCTTTTTGCCATTTACTCCTTAAAATACATCTAAAACAAGTAACAGTAGTCTATTCAATAAAAGTGAGTGCATATTAACATTTGTCACCGGTGCGTACTCACTTGGGGATACGCGTGAGGGTGATAAAATCGGCATAAATTCCGGCACCTACATATCTCACGGCTTCAAGTTAGGTAAGTACTTGGTAACTGTATAAGAAGGTGAGGTGTGACTGATAAGTTTAAAAGTCAGTAAAATAACCGTCTTGTTCAATGAAGGATTATTTAAATTATTTTATATTAAGGCTTTTTACAAATAGACATAACTACTTACTGAAAGCAAATATGAAATGGTGTAAGAATTTTAAATTTTTACTAGTAACAACGAGGCCAATCATGTTGTATTCATATATTTTTTGGATAAACATAATTATGTTTAATCTCTTTAGTAATATCTGGTTGTAGCTGACTTTATGAGTTGACCAACTTAGTCCTCAGGAGTGGCAAAGCATCTGTCGTCGATATGGTAGAACGCTTATTCCAAATTGAGTTGGTTAAGATGCCTATGGGCAATAGTCTCCACTAACCTCTTAAATAAAAGGGATCGGCGTTTTTTTAAAAAATAAACTTCGTAAGTTTCACTCAGTTATTTATCACAAAAAAGTTTGAGGTTCCGTGGTCTATTACGTAGATAAGATCATTTAAAGAATATAGAAGTTCTGGTAGTGGTTGGACTAACAAAAGCTCTACTACTTTCGAAGTAGTTCAGGAATAAAACAATGTTAATATCCAGTGAATTACTCAAAGTGATAAATGTGCAATGCGGTACTAACCGCTCCCTTATTTCGTTGAAGACAAATACCCCCATCTCAATCTTCTCGACAATCAAGATCTCTACTTTAATGGTGGTAATGTATCGAGTACTTATTCAATTCAAATAGATCGCAAAACTGGCGCGGTAAGAAATATACGTCAGTATATATATGAGGCGTTCTATTTTAGTCCTAGATGCAGCAATGTATATGTGACCAACTTCAAGTAACCCTATCGTGGGTTGATTATTATTTATAAGTGTGTCACTTGTACAAGGTATTCCACCTTTGCCATATATACCATGTACCAACTTAAGGTAATCTTATCTTGGGTTGCTCATAAATGTCCATAGGCGTCAGTTGCCATGTATCATCAGATGGATTTCATCATTCTTGTTTGCTTTTATGTTATAAAATATCTTAACGTATTATATACTTAAAACTTCCTTGTAAAATATGCTTTCAGATAATCAAAACCCCATCTAAATTTGATCAGTAGTTTTTGTAAAATCGCGGACATACGAACTTACATACGTAGCGGTCGAATACGTCCTATTTTAAGTTGGTTAAAAGCCTTTAATGGTTATAACATTAACCACGGGCTTGCAAAGTCTCGCAAATTTACGCTTCATATGGGGAAAGTATATGTGAACATGTTTCCTATGATTACATTATTATCGCATAACAGCATCGTCTTCCATGGGAACTCCTTAACTAATCAGATCTTGATCACTGGAAACAGATTGGATCCATGGAAATAGCCAAAGTTTTATAGAAAAGTACTTAGAGACTGTACGTAAGTATCTGGATTTCTGGTACTTGCGTCAACAACTTCCATGTTTCAGATGTTCTATCTAAGTGGTTTCTTTATATTATGTGACCCTCATTTCTTGATTTGGAAATTTCTTAATTGTATTTTTGTAGTTGGTGCTTTAAATTTAGTTGGTGATATTTATGTTATTTGACCCTAATATTTCTACTTTATGAATATCTTAATATATTAACTATAGCTCTTTTAGATAATTCTATTACAGCCGCGCCATGTTCTATTTTAAATAATAAGCTCTAGGCAATAGCGTGTCTTGACATTAATTAACGTATGATCGTGATATCTGGAAATTTCTGGAAAACGAAGTCTTCATATGACCCACATTATATTTTAGCTTTTGCGTAGAATAATTAAATTTCAACAAGCTCCAGAGAACTTTAATTTGGAAGACGTTTGAGAAAGCAAGTGTACCTATACATCATTGATATAATAACTAAAGATACGTTACTAGCGGGCAAAACTTGTAAAATACAAAATACACCAATTGGTGTACGTCGACTCCAGTCGCTCTCGCGCGGCGTAGTAATTGATACTTATAATATTAATACATCGTAATTATTTTAGTCTTATAAATCTAAAAATACCTTCTAGTGCAATGCGTAAAATAAATGTACAAATGCGCAAAAAATAAACCAGCTTCATGGAATCATATATCACAGGTAATAATTAATAATTAAGTAATATTATTATGTAACTGACAAGAAAGAGATAACGTATTCCTTCCACAAGTATAGTGATATAGGAGCAACATTTACGTCGATATTTATGTATGAATGAAACTTGAAACGCAATGTCAAACACTAGTCTTTTTATCATATTGTTCCAAAAGCTAAAATAAAAAAATGCACGTGTGTCTATGCGCTCGCGTTTCGCTCACTTTTGTGTTGTTTAGTGGGCATGTAACGTATCTATAGTTTTAATACATCATTGCTATACATATACTTAATGTTAGGTAAACTTAATTCCCTTTTTAGCAGTCGAGACACGAAACGCGAACATCACGTCTGGCGACGATGTTATCAAATCTTCATACAGTGTTGACAGATATGATTGAATCTGAATTTTGTTTGCTCATCTGGAACTCATTCCGGCGGGAGCCCGAGATGTGAAATCTTTTCACTCTGCGAGACAAGTGTGTTTATGATAATAGAATCGACCGTACTATTGTACCTGTGATTTTAAATCAAATATTTTTGTAGGAAAATAGTGAATGAAAGGGCCACATACACAAAAAACGTTGGAGAAGCGTTGCTTTTAGTATGAAAGATGTGTTATGGCAGATTCGGTCATAGAAGTGTTTCTACGTAGCTTCCAGGAAAATGTACTTATTGTCCTACCAGTAAGACAATTTTAGTCGATTTAAAGTTGTTTATATAGGGGAATGACAAATTAGGACATGTTTAACAGTTAGGTACCTTTACATTTACAACATTCAAAAATTTATCACCATTCCTTCTATAATTTTATAACTAGAATTTATTTTAATCCTACTATATGTGTTAAAATCTATTTTGAGTCGATTCAAGTAAGGGTGAAGAATGTAGAATGCAATCCGTGGTATTTTCGTCTTTGTCATTCCGTGGTGTATTGGATACAATAGTTATTTGCTGTGGTCTACAGTTCCATTATGAAATGGTGCAAGTTTTTCAATCTCGGAACAGAAATGCAGTGTAGACAGAAACTTCTAACACCACAATTCTCCCTTTTGCGAGTATGTATTGATTTTATATAAGCAACTAATGAACATAAAAAGCAAAGATCGTTGTGTGAATACCGGTTTAGTTTATTGGAAGATCGTGATCGATTCCAAAGATTTATTTTACGGTTTTTAAGGTTCTGTAGAAAGATGAATAATTAGTTTACGTCGTCTGTTAGAGTGCTTGTCTCTCTTACCTAAAATTAGTACAGTTTGGCAGGCTGTTCAAGGTTTTACAAAATATGTGTAATGTTAGATATCTTGAGAAATATTAAAAAAAGGCATGGATTACATTAAGTGCCTACAACGTTTTAGATTTTTGCTTCCTCGTAAAAAGCCTAATACATGCAAGCTTCCAACTTGGCCTGATTATAGAGCGGTATAACTAAACAAAAAATAAAATGAAAATCGGCCAACTACGACGTGTGTTATATTCCTGAACTATGGATGAAAAAACACTTTTTAACCAATTTCCCATAGAAGATAGGTTATTTATTCGACACGTATATATTATTTTTTATGTATCCAGCGATTTTTTTAAAGTATGAAGTCTATCAACTCACTTGACCAATACGTTTCATAATGGTCTAAGCTGTTGACGTGCATAGTAATGGGAAAATAATGGTGTGAAGCTGACGCATTGAATATTGTTTCAAAATAGCTACTTCGGGAAAGCCGGTTGCAACAAAAACTACTTCACTCCATACATCAAAGTCAGAACCCACGCCGGTGCATACGTGAGCTTTAAACAAGGTGTTTTGAGTGATTAATTGTAGTTTCGCACCCTTTAATCATATTTTCTAAAGGTTAAAAGCACCTGAGCTAACGTTCGACGTAAATACAGTATGTATATGTATAAGGAAAAGAAAAGTTTTTTGTTACTGTTGTCTGTTTTAAAAAGAATGAAAATAAAATTACATAGGTACATTTACATTTACACAGTGATGTTGGACTATTTTGTTATCACCAATTTTGTGGGTTTCAACGGTTTTTGTAATTCAAACCATACCTATAAACACCAGTCGACTAAGTTAGCTTTGTCTAAAACCATTTCTAATTTGAAGACGGTTAATCCTATGTTACTTTAATGCAGCAATTCAAATAGACATACAATAAATGGAAGATACGATCGTTCTGGAATGTGTTCCACTTTATTGGGAACGACACGACATGGCATAGCCCCGGTACTATGACATGGACTTATCTCCACCGGCAGCTATTATTTATACCAATAATAAGTATCAACTTTTTATGGACATCTACACGACACAACAGGGTTTTGATTCTTAATTGCCTAACTTAATTATTAAATGAAGTGTAAGCCTTTTTTATTAAGTGGAGGAAGTTTCAACTAATATTTTCATCCTTGGAAACTTGTGTAGAACAAGTATATAAAGACATCGGCCGATGAGATAGCAACGGCGACAATTGTCTACTGATGTCGTGCCTTTTGGCGCCGGTGTCGTGTCGTGTTAATAAAGAAGATTCCAATAGCTAACTGCTACGACGTCTAAGTTATTGTCATATCTACACATTGCATCCAGTCCAGATGCCACAAATGTCTATCTGTCAGTACCGTTTGTGACTAACATGGACTAGAATAGTTGTAGATCTAAGCTTTATGAGAAACAAGTTGATACTCGTAGTAGGGACTATAACTTTGTGTTTAATCGGCTATTATGTAGCTTTACGTAATAAGTAATAATATGTGTTTTTTATAGCTAGTCTTATTAACGTAACCCATTATATATACTGATATTGACAGAGTTTAAGTTTCAATACGAGCCATATCAGACCGTAGCACCTTTGTGGTTAAAATAAATAAGGTATTGGACCCTTCAACAGATGATTTTAAATTTTGAGTATTTTTTAATCTTTTAGTATTTAATGTATGCATTTCGGTAAAAAGGATCATCTTAAGTCTGTTTCAAAGATGTAAATAAAATGTTATACCAATTGTGATAGACAGACGAAGGTATGATGCGCAGCCTTAAAAATGTTACTGAAGTAATTTCACTTCGGTAAGTGAAAATTTAACGACAAAGAAAATTCTCACCCGATTGTAATTAATTTCACGGTGAAAGTCTAGCAAAGAAGAATTTTAATATTCTTTATTTTATAAATTGTGTGCTGAAACTCTGAATGCAAAAAGTAATGTGAAAAAGCTCCAAAATTGTAATTACAATGTACATTGTCGGCAAAATTTCTTCGATGTTTTTTCTAAAATTCATCCGTTGAAAAATTCAAAGCGTGTATTTAAATCAGAAAAAGAATCCAGTATTGTTAAAGCAACGTTATCCTAGGGTAGAAACGGCTAAGAAGTAGACTAAAATTCTCAGCTCGTTGAAACATAACTGTTGGGTGGCGCATATTGCTGTGCGACCCTACAGTTTAGAAACGTGTCTTACTACGGACAGTGAGTTTGCAAAGAGTTAAATGAGACAATTAAACTTAGTATGTATGAAGTTCGATGCTGTTAAGAATATTTTAACTAACAGTAAAGATTTTGTACAACGAATACTTCATATAAATTGGTAATTAGTATGTGAGTGTTGAGGACGATTAAGCCGCAACTTTGTATGAACGTTTGGTTTGTATGTGTGATTAGAAGTTAAAGAACGATTTAAATCTCTGAGTTTAGTGACTCTATGGCGGGGTCCCTAGATGGGGGGCCAATTTATTCATTCAAAAGTGTAATGAAGAAGAATACGAAAAAGAAAGGACTAACGCTTTACTCACTTAAACTTTTTAAATTTTTTATTTACTTTTTTAATCGTCATAATTATAACTATTTTCGTTAATTTTTTTGTAGTTAATCTTTCAATCACCGATAGTGGAACGATAGCATGAACAAAGCTCTGCGGGAAAAAGGGTCGTTTTCACCCGATTGTAATTAGTTCCAGGTCGGCGGCACATCAAAGTCGAGAATAAGTTTCTTTCGTTTAATTGACCGTAAACTTTGCGCAACGTGGATAAATTTGCCTGGAAAGGCAAGGGATGGCGATGGTAGATTGATTTATACTCCTCATCCCTCACAATTACGATCCTATCGACGATTGGGGTGCGCTTTGAGCCAATATTTTGGTCACAATAGTCGGATCATTAGTGGTTCTTAAAATCGACTTTAGAGGGCTCAGTAAATAAATATTTTTTTAGTTTTTATTTTTAACACAGAATATAAATTGTTTAATGGATTAATGAATGAAACAAATATACTATTTGACTTAGATCAAAAATAAAATAAAACTCGATAACAGCGACACCTATTGGGTATCCTATATTTTCAGTTGGGATATTCCACACATACTCACAAATAATTATCGAAATAAGCGGCTTTGGAGATTAATAAGAACAAAAACAGAGTTATTAAGATTTTAGTTATAGTATGTCGTTTTTGTGCAACTTCTGTTAGAAACATTTTACTTTTAACGCGCCTTAAGAAATATAATTTCGAAAAAGACTGATAAAATATTCAACGCCTTGTTCTTCTGGCTTCTGTATTTTCTTTTAAAGCCAACTATTGTGATTTTCTTATTCCGCAACTTCCGTCACTTTTCTGGCATAAAAATGTTTAGTGCCTCAAGAAAAGTTACTTAAAGATATATATTTTTAACTTATTTTGTTTAGTTTACCTTTTATATTTAAACTGCCATATAAATAAAAAAAATGTTAAAGGTGAACAACTCTTATCTCTAAGTGGTATGAAAAATAGATAGTAGCCGATTCTCAGACCTACTGAATATGCATATACAATTTGAAAATCGGTAAACTCCTTTCGGAGGAGTACGGTAACTAACATTTTTACACGACAATTTTATATATAAGATGTAGTGTTAATCCAAGAGTTTAATTGGTGAAGTACCACCGCTGTACCTCTTTCTAGGGTGAAGCATTTACACGTTGCAGTGGAAGGGTATGGACGCCCGCGGATTTAAATGAGTACCATCTTTAGTTCCAAGGATCTCTGATCTCTAGATAAAAACAGTTCTTTATGGAATTGGCTATAAAAGTCTATAGGCGGTACTTACTGCATTTCAAGCTCGATTACGACCTTATTATTATAAAAAAAATCTTGCGTATGGCAGCAGGTATATATTTACTTTTATTAATTTAATATACTTATATTACCGCGTGGCGGAGCGGTCACCATACCGGTCTGACGCGCAAAGGGTCCCGGGTTCGATCTCCGGCCAGACAGATATCTAAATGATGAATTTAGATTTCTGTTTCTGGGTCTGGGTGTTTGTGTATTTGTCTATGTGTGCGTCCATGGCACCCACGACACAGGGAATCCTAGTGTGGGGCTGTGAGTGTAGAAAGCGTTTATTATTTTTAAGCGTTTAAAGCGTTTATATACCTTAATGTAATCTTTGTAAATACGAAAACATAATAAAAAATAACTTTGAACCTAGATACTCTATTATTAAAACATAATGTTATCTCTAGTCTTAGTATTTTCTTGTAAGTTTTCACGGCCTGAACGTTGTTCTTTGACGGTACCCTTAACGAATAGTTAAAGTTAATGAAGGGCGAGCGTTCCCTGCTTTTCAACTTCATATTGTTTCCCCAATAAAAGTTACTTTAGTACTTTCATTACACGTCTTGTTATTGGAATTCTTGCGAATTGTTCCCTCTAATCAAACAGGGCTATAAAAGTGAATTTAGATGTACTATTCATGGAAAATAACTTCTATTAGGTAAATATTGTTTACAAATGATTATTTTTTTATTAATGAGTATGCATCTGGTAAGAAGTCACTGCTACCAATGAGCGTCGTATCAATGCAAGATAGGATTGCAACTCTACCTGAGGTTAGCCACAGACCCCTTGCTTGCTATGACAGAGCCAAAGTTAAAACGCCTCATGTAATTGTATCTTCCATATTACATTCTTTACACCAGAGCACAGCAACACTTAATCCTGCTGTTATAAGACAGGCATAGTTTAAAGTATTCAACGATAGATAGATAAAAGAAATCCATTAAAGTTTTATCAGGATCTCCTAAAAGCTTCTTGTACAAAGTAACGTAAACTGTGCAATTACTCGCAAATGAAAGAATAATTTAATGAAATACCTACCTCACGACTCATCACAATTTTGCAATTCTTAAATCAGTAGTGGGAATGAATGTAAGAAAGAAGTGTTGGAACCTTACAGTGCAAATATATATATGCCACAGATGCGACGCTACTCCTGAGGACTAAGCTGGAACGCCTCGGAAAAGCCTGTGTCCCTTACCACACCCTTCAAACCGGAACACAGCAGCGCCTAACACTGCTGTTATTAGGTAGAAATAGGTGTGGCAGTGGTACCGCCGGAGTCAAACCACAAAGGGTTCTACCACCTTCAAACAACATAACTTAACATCTTACTGCTATTGACAATAAGACCAAACAAACGAGGACCAGGAACATTTTTCAATTACTAGGTGAGTGTGATTACCTTGAATAGAATCCAACTTTCATCCAATAATAGTTTGGCCAAGAGCGAAATTGCTTCTATTACTCATCAGGTTCCAATAACTGTCCGCTTTACAATGAGAGCTTCAGGCTGCACCTAAATCAATGAGATCTAATCTCTAGGGTACAAATGGTCTTAGCTAATAAAAGTCCTAATTTATTTAGTGTTTTCAATAGCTCGTTTCTGTCTAATGCGTACTAGAGCTGTCGCGAATTAGTTAATTGAATCCATACATTAGTAAAGATGACTCACTCCTAACAAAAAAATGTAACCAGTTTTGACAATTGAAATTGTCACTGTCATCTATTTTTGTGTTTGAAAAATATTAAAAAAAATGTAGTTTTTAAATCATTTACGAATTTCACCGCACTTGTTCTTCGATTTCGTGTTTTTGCACCACTTAACTGCGTATGTCGGCATTGTTCCGCGTAAATTACACCATGAAAGCCATTAAATGGCTGACATAATCGTCAGCCGTTTAAGCCATTTAATGGCTTCCTTCAATTACAAGGCGGTGAGGTATCTATACTTATCTATGATTGAATCATTAACTAAATACTGTTCTGTTAGGCAAGGGGTCGCCTTTTAATGTATTAAGACAACTATCATGAATCGACTTCGCCATCACTGGACTTGACTTAAAACGTTATGTGCAATTCTTAAGACTTACGGTAAATTAATTAAAAAATGTTATCTTTAATGTATTTAATTACATTCAAATTTATTTAGAAGACTTCAAAAAATTAAAGCTCTCATATAATTCAAAATTGGACTATCACTGTATAGTAACAATATTTTATTAGATGGTTGAACTTACTTTAGCTTACGTAGTTGTAGGACCTACACTGTAGGTCCTACAGTATTGAGCAAATTTTATTTATCTGAATAGATGTTAAATAGATGTTAAAATACAGCACAATTACATTATATTAAGATTTATAGTTCCAATTGTTTACAATACAGATAATTGTTTGAAAGATTTCTATTCAACACTTCAAGGGCGGTTAGTTTGTGTATTTAATCAAATTTCTCTACAATTAAACTCTGTGGGATCCTTCAATCTGTTGAGATGTCAGCGGTGATCTCAAACCACTCCAATAGGACATGTAACACCTGGGGATTTCCTAAACCAATCCGCTTAAGTAGAAACTAATCTATCGGGTGTAATATCTGAGATTGTACGTGCCTAAGTGGTATGAATTTATAATTGGTTTTGACTAAGCTATGAGCATTGGGCATATAATATTTTATACTTATTACCGAATTTCATCATACTTATTTCTTTTTGTTGCTTGAAAAACAGTAAAATATAATTTGTATATTTTCAAAACATAAGCGCTGTTTAATATTTTTTTAGGAATTTAACTCATCCGAACACGATCTTGTTATGTAGTTATGTTATTAGAAATTAATTATCACTTGCTAAAACAGTGAAGGAAAACATTGTGAGGAAACCTGCATACCTGAAATATTTATAAAAAAAAACTCAAAGGTATGTGAAGTCTACCAATGCGGACTTGGCCAGCGCGGTGGACTATGCCCTAATCCTTCTGATTATGAGAGGCGACCCGTGCCCAGCAGTAGGACAGTAATGGGTTGTTGATGATGATGATGATGTAGTTATGAGTTGTATCAGATTATTTCAATTATTTGACCCATATGAAATTAACATAACGAGTTGATAAAACGCTTGAAGAATATACCATATTAAAAGAAATTTCATAAAGTACTAAATTACAACGAAACTGTCTATAAAATAACCAATTGTTTCGGACATATCAAAGATAAATATTAGCACAAAAAGTATGGCGGCTTTGCCCGCGTAAAACAATATTATATGACATACAAATAACTGTAATCGTAAATTTGTACCTAACAATTTTAACGATAAAGTAGCATTCATATCTAATTAATAAAAGCTTTTTGGTGGTGGACTGTAATGAAACTTTCTTTAAAATATAAATTTCATGTAGGATACAATTATTATTATTTACACTATTCCATAGGAACCGTCCATGTTATATGGGGCCTTACATACAGCGGTTCTTTCCGGGGTCTCTGGCTGGGCGGTTAGAGCTCCCATTCTTGCCGCGTCACCATCACTAATCCACGCATACCCACCACAACCATACCCCACGGCAGGACAAAATGTTGGCACGCAGTTTGTCCAAAGTAGTTGCGATGTACCTAATCAGTATACCAAAATGTAGGCTAAATTGAATAAACTTACGCATTATCATATATGAAATTTGCACCCGTCCACATTGTCGTGTATTTGTCTGAATAGACGTTATCTGAAATTTCACGTTTCTAACTTCGAACCTAAAAGATTCCCGTATACATACATATAACACTTCTTTTACCTCCTTAGTAGAATTTCAAAAACATTCCTATGTACATATGCATCAATAGATACTGATATGATCAACAAATTTCTGAAAGATAATATTCAACACCAACGGTCGGCAACCTGACACCCACGGGTGGTGTGTGGCCCGCGACTTTCCCTTGTGGCCCGCGGGTCAGCGCGTTACCAATAATTGGCCAAGTGCAAGTCAAACCCGCACCTGGAGGATTCCGTACAACCAAAATTTTCATTTTTTTTTAATTTCTAGTATTTAATTTTGCAGCAGCCATTAAAGTACACACATTGTGAAAATTTGAACTGTCTACCTTTAACGGTTCAAAAGTTAGTTGGAAAAATATCGGCAGTTTGTGTTGTATGGGGACCCCTTTTTGTTTTCAACTTTTTTTATTTTTATTATTTGTTGTTATAGCGGCCACAGTTATGCATCCTCTGTAAGAATTTCAAATGTCTATCTATTACAGTTCCAGAGATAGAGCCCTGTGACACATGGACAGACGGACAGACAGCGAAGTCTTAGTAATAGGTTCCGTTTTTATCCTTTAGGTTCCGTACCTTAAAAAACCGCTGTTCTGCACTTCAGCACGCGCAATACATTCCCATGTTAAAAATATATGTTACGTCGGCTAACGGTAACCTTGTCTGCTTTTTTCTTCTATGTTCTTTTTTCAGACACGCCAAAGGAAGTAACTTTAATAACGGTTTTTAAAGAAACTTTCTTTACTAATAGTACCCTTATGGGGTTGATTTTTGAGTTGCTAAAATGCTGAAACAGATGTGTAAACAGAAAGGCATAATGCATACACCCTTTTATAGCCGTCTTAAGGGTTGATCTAAAAAATACAGTAACTCAGATGCTTGAGTCTAATGATAATTTTTTATAGTGGTTGCTTCCAAATTAACGGATAATAAAATAAAGTTCCAACCCCTATTAAACGACCTTAAGGGTTGATTTTCAAAAATGGAAAAATAAGTGGTATATTATTTACAACCAGAAAGCAAAATACCAATTTTCATAGACTTTGCTTAAAAATCTGCGGACTTCTCAACGAAGTTTCTACCCCTATTATACCCTCTTAAGGGTAGATTTTCCATAAATGGTGTTAAAAAAGTTCTATCATTCCCAACCAGAAAGCCAATTACCATTTTTTACAGTCCTTGCTTCCAAATTAACGGTTTTTAAAATAAAGTTCCATCCCCTATTAAACGTCCTTAAGGGCTAATTTTTCAAAAACGGTGAAATAGGGGTTCTAGTATTTTCAATCAGAAAGCAGAATACTAAATTACATAGAATTTGCTCTAAAATCTGCGAAATCCTAAACGGAGTTTCTACCCCTTTTTTTATCCTCTGAAGGGTACATTTTCCATAAACGTTTTTAAAGAAGATCTATTATTCCGTACCAGAAAGCTAAATCCTATTTTTACAGTCCTTGTTTCCATATAAACGGACTTTAAAATAAAATTCCATCCCCTATTAAACAACCTTAAGGGTTGCTTTTCCAAAAACTGTGAAATAGGTGTCCTAGTATTTTGAATCAGAAAGCCAAATAACAATTTTCATAGACTTTGCTTTAAAAGCCGCGGACTTCTAAACGAAGTTTCCACCCCTATTTTACCTTCTTAAGGGTAGATTTTCCATAAACGGTGTTAAAGAAGCTCTATTATTTTGAACCAGAAAGCTAAATGCTATTTTTACAATTCTTGTTTCCAAATTAACGGATTTTAAAATAAATTTATATTCCCTATTAATCGAACTTAAGGGTTGATTTTCCACAAACGGTAAAATAGGTGTTCTATTATTTTCAATCGGAAAGCTGAATACCAATTTTCATAGACTTTGTATCAAAATCTGCGGACTCCCCAACAAACTTTCAACCCCTATTTAACCCACATTAGGGTTGATTTTCCAAAAACGGTAGATTTAGAGTTTCACTATATCTAATCAGTAAAGCAATGACTAACTTTCGTAGTGCTGGCTTTCAAATTGGCAAATTTTAAAATAAGCTGTCAACCCTATTTTACCAACTTAAGGGTTGATTTTCCAAAAACGATGAAATAGGTGTTTAATTATTTTCTATCGACAACCCAAATACCGATTTTCATACAATTTACATCAAAACTGGAGGACTTTCATACAAACTTACAACCCTTATTTAACACACATAAGGGTTGATTTTCCAAAAGCGGTATAATTAAAGTTCCACTATATCTTACCAGTAGAGCAATGGCTAACTTTCATAGTGCTAGCTTTCAAATTGGCAAATTTTAAAATAATCTGTCAACCCTTATTTTACCAACTTAAGGGTTGATTTTCCAAAAATGGTGAAATAAGTATTTAATTATTTTTAATCGAAAACCCAAATACCGATTTTCATAGAGTTTTCATCAAAACTGGGGGAATTCCATACAAACTTACAACCCTTATTTTACCCACATAGGGGTTGATTTTCCAAAAACGGTAGAACTAAAGTTCTATTATATCTAACCAGTAAAGCAATGGCTAACTTTCATAGTGCTGGCTTGCAAAATTGAAAAATTAAAAAAAAGCTATCAACCCCTATTTAACCACCTTTGGGATTGATTTTGGAAAAACCCTTAGATTAGATTTTTATTACTTTAAATGAGAAAGCTAAATACCAATTTTCATCCAGTTTGCTTTAAAACTGACGGACTTTCATACTAACTTTCAACTCCCATTTAACCCCCTTAACGGTGGAATATCAAAAAATCCGTTCTTAGTGCGCATCTACATTAAAAAATGAAGCTATGTTTCAAATTTCATGATTGTAGCTTCAGCAGTTTAGTCAAAACCTTGATTAATACGTTTTGAACGTGAGTATCTTTTCGCTTTTATATATACAGATATCGTATAAACACATTGTAGATATATTTTATTCTGATGCCTAGTCTAGAATCCTTTCATATTGTTTTTGTGGTGTACTTGTTTTTTTAGTACGTTTTGCTTATAAAATAGCTATTTATTTTGGTAACAGAGGATCCGTAAAAAATCTTATAGAATACTAACCTATTCGTGGTCGAACACCTGACTATATATTTGCACGCCTTAAAGGCAAAATAAGAGGATTATATACTTTGTCTAAACACCTATTGTACCTTATTTAGCAAATAAAGATTATGATTATGATAACAGATATTCATACATCCTTATTTCCAATATCGAACGGCAAAGTTAAATCAAATCGACAACAAATTACGTTTGTTGTTCACGAACCTAGAAGATCGAGATCGGCCTCGTTTGCATTAAAGCGTATAATTTTTATGAAATATACGCTCGTTGTCAGCGCCTTTGATTGGATCTGCGGTGATTTGTTTGTCGGAGCAGAATTCATTTTGCAGAGAAGAAATCTCCGACGTGACTGACATGAAAATCCCGCGGTGGAAATTTTGTTTTCTTTGTGTAAGCCGCTTTGAAAGTCCCGCTTTTACTTCACGTAGTTGTCGCGATGTCTTCGATCTCATTGTTGATATTGGCAATTCGATTGTAATATAATTCATACTTAATAACACATGTGATATCTCACAGATTGTTATAATATGTGTCGTTGGTGATACGAAAAATGCAAATGCCTTTTTTCACTAGGAAAAAGAAACACTTTAAATGTTCTATGAATATTGCTTGTGGTTTCATTTGTTATGTTTCTAAATAAATACTCGTACTACTCAGAAAAGGATGTAATTTCCAGGTATCACTACTATACCTATTTTAGCAATAAGCAGTATCGCGTCTTGGTCGAAGTGGATGCCGGCTGGCTTACTCGAAAATATAGGGATATATGACCATCTTATTCCCCAGGAATGAGAATGCATCTTTAACCATATTCAGGCATAATCTATATGTGGAGTTGATTACAAACTTCCATGAGAGGTAGTAGTCACTTACTGTCAGGTGGACTGAAAGAACGTTTGCTCCTATAATATTATAAAAAAAGAAATTAAAGATGTGTAAAAAATAATTTAGACAGAACTCCTCCACTAAGTCCAATGTATATTATTCTTTAATCAACCCTTAATCTTTCTGTGCACATTTTCATTGGCTACATCCAAGATCACATTTAACTTACCATCTAAAAATAGGGTCAAACTCAAGGTTATAAATATTAAAAATACAACCTACGTCGGTAACAGGCTACATAACTATCAAAGGTAATAAATGTCAAATGTTATACAGGGACGGGCGCGCTCTACATTTTCTTGTAAAAATATTATTTCACTCCCCCACGAGATATATTTTGAACAGGGATGTTGAACATTGCGACACTTATTTAATTGAAAAACAGAGTTTAATTAAATTTTAATGTAAGTATTTTAAATAATGAATAAATAATAATAGGACTCAAAATATAGTAGATACTATGGATACAAAAATATTGGTTGTCACAGAGAACCATATTGTAACTCGCATATTGGTTATAGGTGGTATTACGAAGGTCATGGAATCCTCTATGGGACCTATTGCTACTTTATGAAAACAATTAAGCTGTGTACTGGTTTGAAGGGTGTAGTAAACTAAAACTCACTTACACGGTGCATACCAACCTAATTCAAGAAAAATCACGTCTGATTAGACCAATAATATTAGAAAAAACAACAGCGCATTTCTCGTCTACGACTGAAACGACAGTGACAGATATGCCCTCTATGATATGAGACTCTCTTAATTTATTAAACGTAATTCTAAATATTATCTATTTCGAAATCAATTTTTAAATTAACATTCTAAATTTTTCAACTCTTCTAAACCGCTAAAACTAGGTATTAGGATCCGTCTACTAGGAGCAGGGATCCGTCAGAACGTTACGTCTCAGTGTAAATTCTCCTCCAACACTCGGAAACAGGGAAGTGACCGACGCTTGTAATAAGGCAGGTGCGACTCGCTTAATTTGTTAAATGTAACTCTAGTGACACTAGCATAGGTATTCGTGATTTATTAAAATTAATTTTCAAATAAAACAATATACTTTTATTCCTAAACAGATAAAACTTGGTAGGAAGGTGCTGCAAGAATCTGCCGTAAAGTCACGTCTCGCGCAAATTCTCGTCCGCGACTCGGAAACGGCGAAGTGACGGGCGCGCTTGTAATAAACTTAGCCAGGCAGGTGCGACTCGCTTAATTTGTTGAACGTAACTGTAATGATAGGTGTGTGTAGGTACTCCGTAATTTATCAAAACTCTATTTAAATTCGATTTTCAAATTAAAATAAAGAATTCATTCATAAACAGCTAAAACCAGGTGGGTAAGTACCTACTGCAAGAATCTGCCGCAAAGTCACGTCTCAATGCAAATTCCGTCCGCGACTCGGAAACAGCGAGGTGACGGGCGCGCTTGTAATAAACTTATTAGGCAGGTGTGACTCGCATAATTTGTCCAATGTAACAATAGTGATACTTGTATAGGTATTTAAAATTCGATTTTCAAATTAAAATAAGAAATTTATTCATGAATAGCTAAAACCAGGTAGGTAAGTACTGCAAGAAACTGCCGTAAAGTCACGTCTCGCGCAAATTCTCGTCCGCGACTCGGAAACAGCGAAGTGACGGGCGCGCTTGTAATAAACTTAGCCAGGCAGGTGCGACTCGCTTGATTTGTTGAACTTAACTCTAATGATAGGTGTGTTGGTATTCCGTAATTTATCAAAACTCTATTTAAAATTCAATTACCAAATTAAAATAAAGAATTCATTCATAAACAGCTATAACCAGGTTGGTAAGTATTGCAAGAATCTGCCGTAAAGTCACGTCTCGCGCAAATTCTCGTCCGCGACTCGGAAACAGCGAAGTGACGGGCGCGCTTGTAATAAACTTAGCCAGGCAGGTGCGACTCGCTTAATTTGTTGAACGTAACTCGAAAGATACTTGCGGAGGTATTCCGTAATTTAAATAAACCTACTGTGCAAGTAACGAAGTTGTGAAGTAACAAAACATTTGCTTGTTCCGAATGTCACCATCCGAGCCCGACTTGTTTAATAAGCCCCGACTTATTTAATATAAGGTAATGTGTTAGCATAACTTCAGTGTAAGTATTCGTGGAATTCCTCATATCCATAATTGAAACACTCCCACCGAGAAGAGTTTGGAGATTTAATGTTTCCACCCAAATATAATGTGGAAATAAAGTGGCTATGAAGTAAGGAAGTTTGAATTTGTCGACTAATTGTGCTGTAGTGGTGTATTTCCAGAATTTAGTGTTCATTTACATCTACAGGCATAGAGCGTGCCAGTTGCGTGCCGTGGTAAAAAAAACTTAAGATATAAGAAACACAGCACTGTTTTAATTTGAAGGAAAACAAAGAAGCTGTTTGAACTTTATTCTCTGTTAAAACGAAGCTTTGACCAATCATAGGTGACATTCCAATCCACTGACTTCAGAACGGTGTGTTACATTAAATTAAATATCATACAAAATTTAATATTTTATCTGAGCTTAACATTCATTAAATAGTTTAAACGTCTATAAAACCAGCAATATTTAATAAAATTGATTAATAACAACAATATCGCATACACAACAGAGGGATGAAAAATTCTCATGGATGTTCGCATTTTAAAACGCAATCTCGTCGTTAATTTGGTTGGCGGGGAGCTCGGGGTGGCGTGGTCGCCTCGGGGGAGGAAAAATCATTTCTTTTATTCAGTTATTTATCGCGGGGACAGCGGGCAATCAGAGGTTACGTGTGCTATACTGGTCTCTGGCACAATGTCCATTGATTAGGACTACGTTGAAATAAAATGACAGAGTATTGTGCCTTTAATTTCCTCTGACTCTATCATTCGACAGTTAGTCGACCGAGTCGAATTTCTAATTGTTTCTTACTTTTGGTTTTATATTTGGTTTGTTTGTTTAATTATATTAATTCGCACATTATATAGATTAGGTATTCAGTATTTTATTCTATGTTTAGTAGATGTGCTTTACAGTTTCACAGTGTCCCTCTAAAGATCACAGCTTGATGTTACTTAGCTTCAAAATTTTCTTGATAACTGGATTAAGTATAAAATTCAGTGTATATATTTTTTATTTTAACACGTACTCTTACGGATTAGTGAGTTTGTACAAACTCTTCTGTCTCATAGTAAAATACAGAAGTATTATTATTTTACAAAGTCAAATAAATGTACGAGTATGTCTAAAATTACACTGAAAATTCTACATACTACCTACGATACAAGTACGCGCGCATTATCTGTCTGACTCCAGTAACTAAGCTGTGTTCAACTTTTATAATAGGTAAATGATTTTATATATACTGTATACGTATTTTATATGTGTATATATTATGATATTGTTATATTTATTGATATATTAAGATTACATAATATGTGTAAATTTGTTTATGTATATATTTAGTTATTTATATGTATATATAATTATATATGTATATAATATATATTTGTATATATTTTTCGTATATATATATTTATTTCCCTTTTTTTTGCATTGTTTTTTTTTTTTTTAACGTCACACCCACCACAACATTTCTCCATCAACAAGGGTTAACTGGTGGAGAATGCCACTAGGCATTAAGTTCGCCCTTTGTAACCACTAGGTTTACAATAAAGTTTAAATAAATAAATAAATAAATAGATACGATTGAACCACATGTTTACTTCGAGTTTAAAATAAATGAACATTATAAATATCACCTTCTAAAATTATTTAAATTGAAAAACTTATCTTACCAATTAAAAAGGCCGAGACACAATTCGAATAAACAATTTGTAGATAAGGGCTGCAATTTCCTTAATGGAGGATGAAAATTATAGTCAGTAAAACAACCCTGTATTATGTGTGTGGGTAAACGACATTTATATAATAAACAAACTTTCATCCCTTCGTCCCTCTTGGGGGATGATTTTCATAAATTCTTTCTTAGAGCTCATTTGTTGTATAAGGAACTATTGTGCAAAAATTGTATGCTTCCAGGATACTGGTTTTAACTTTGTATTATCTGTCTGTCGGTATTATAGTTTTATTAAGTACTAAATATACGATTAACCGAATTCGAACCTATAAGGTAAACACTGATACTTACAAATAATTTCGATAAACAGGGACAGTAACGGCTTGATGATGATATTTGTTTACTACTTTAATTAAAAAAAAAAAAGTTCTTATTTTTCGATGGAAAGGGTACATACATATAAGGCACCATCTTAGAAGAATTTAAAATACTAAAAGCTCTACTCTAAAATAACTATTGTATATCCAGTATTCTACAGAACGACAAAGATAGAGCTGTTGTAAAGTGAATTTTAAAACCTATAAACATCCAATAAGGTGGAGGTAAAATGGACCATAAGCCGACGGTCTAACTCCTAAAATGACGTACAAGAATTTCTTTTCAGGTTGTAATTTATACTCCGCTCGCAACCGACCTTATTATACCCATATACATAATATAACATACTGGCATCCTTCCTTCTAGGAGTAAAAACGTATTCAAAGGAATGCCCCTTATGTATTTTAGCCAGGTTTTGGAACCATGTAGCCAAGCAGAAAATAACACTTGAGATTTCGTCCTTTTCATTCTGAGTTTGCCATATTCGTTACGACCTCATAAAAATCTTTTATAATTGTGTGGTTATAAATTCCTTAATGAAGCTCTTTGTGGTTCCATTCTGATGGCACCACCGCCACAGCTTTTTCTGCCAACAGCAGATTGGTAATGGAGACATAAAAATCTGAAGCGTTCCACTTTAGTTACGGAAGGAATCTAATGTAATCTTATCGGAGGTTGATTACAGATGACCATGGGGGCAGTAGTCACTTACAATTAGGTACACTGCCAGTTCGTTTTCTTAAAATACATATCTTTAACTATAAGTAAAAGTTATAAACAAACCTATAGTTATTGACTAATTATTATTTCTGTGTAATAAATACCGTGTTAAAAGAATCAAGGGAAATTACGTTGAAAACATTACAAGTTATTAATTTATGTATTTTTGTCTAGTTACTAATGATATGTGATATATACTTACAACGTTTATGTAGAGAATGGATTCTCTCAATAGTTGTAACATAGAGGATGTTGGAACATTAAGGCATCAAAGCGCCCAATGATAAAACAAACCGAATCTTTTGCATATTTAACACCCTGTCAGTTATTGTTTTTCCATAACCTCATCCCCCATGATTGATTATACGATAGATTTGGGAGGAAAATTTCCCTGTCATAATCAATACGCCGCTGTCTATTTTAACAAGAACAATGAGAGGAAAATCGCTTTCAATTTTATTTTATCTTTATTTTTTCGGACAAAATTTGCAAAAAAGATATGAAAGAAAATCTTGTGTCCGATGTACCGATCTCTCTTTCCTTTTCTTTCCTCTTGTGGTTTTTCTGTCTCTTAGAAAATCAGTAGCTATATCTTTTTTCCAATATTTCATATCAAGGTACTTAGGCAAGAGTCTATCACATCATGTCTATCCGAACATTCGCTTCGTGACAAAATTAATTGTAACAGAATTATAAATGGTAAATCAAAACATAGTACTTATTACAATTGCATAGCATAGCATAGAAAATACGAACCATTCTCAGTAGAATTAGTATTCCTCACTTCTACTTGAGAAGTGCGAGTTCCTACCTCATAGAATTATGTTAGAATGTTGTTGAATAGAAGTGAATAGAATACTATGACTACACAAATCAACTACTACTCACTAACATTGCTGCTATACCTAAACGGTTCTACAATTATTAAAATGTATCAACATTAGCGCTATTAACAAATATGGCGTACTGCATACTATTTACTGACATTAAGTTCACAGATACACAAAATTGCATTTCAAATATTTTCAAATCTTTTCGTTTCAATCTTCAAATTAGAACACTTCATCTATTGTACCATAAAGGGTCCTCCAATCTTTAAAATTCATTAACATTAGTGTTTTAATAGATGTGGGGAATTTCACACTTTGGCAAAGGGAGATGTCCCGCCGGGCTAGGTGATCATGCCCGAGGAGCGGCCGTGCTCCAACAGTCTCAGTTCGGAGCTTGTATATATGCAAGATGTTTAGAAAACTTCGATAGCGTGATTCAGCAGCGCCATCTCTTGACGAGTAGCGGGAAGTCGCTACAATACTATTTACCAAGACTAAGTGCACATTACCACCAAATTATATATTTTTTTCTTTTCAATCTTCAGACTAGAACACTAGCACTACAGGTATGGTCCCATAAAGCGTTCTACAATTTAAAATTCATCAATATTAGTGTTTTAACAGATGCGAGGAATTTCATACTATTCACCGAAACTAACATATTACCACAAAATTACACTACAAATCTTCTCACGTAACACTAAAATGTAATGTTTCATAACATGACATAACTTAATATAAATCCAGTGAACGCACATATTTGTCAACATATTCCCAACAGTCTGCCTTGAGGAACCAATATTGAGATTCTTGTTTAAATCCAACCAAGTTACGTGTAAGGAAAATTGTACTTACAAAACCGTCAGAATCCTTGGCTTATAGAGCGCAAATAAAAGTAGGTATGCGGAAGTGAAGATATTTTTGGGATATTGATATAATAATAGTTTATTGTGGTACCCTTTGTATATTATTACTGTGATTGAATAAATTGTCATAACAATATTCGGAAATTGAATTTAACGGTGGAAGAACTCTTTCTGGTTCGTCTCCGGCGGCACCACCGCCACACCTATTTCTACCTAATCAGTGTTAGGCGCTGCTGTGTTCCGTTTTGAAGGGTGTGGTAAGGAAGACATTATTTTCCGAGGCGTTCCAGCTTAGTCCTCAGGGGTAATGGCGCATCTGTGGCCGACCTCAGGTAGGAATATCTAGTCCTATCTGGGGTTGGTTACAGATGTCCATGGGCGGCCGATAGCCACTTACCATCAGGTGGACGTCATGCAAAAAAAATGATTATTTGTTCGTTAGTATTTGGTGGATAACTTACTAGTAATCTTAATAAAGAGCTGGGCACAGGCTTCTCTCAAAATGAAAATTAATTAGGCTATAGCCCACCACAATGGTCAAGTGCGTATAAACATTAAAAAAAAATCAGACAAGTTGCTTTCCTCATGATGATAAGTCATAAATAATTTGCTTATTGATCCTTACTTACTAGACTTAGTTTTAAAGCACGTATTCCCGAAGCGCTATCACATGAACTCCTTAAAAAGATGTAAAAAGAGTTTTCCTTCAAAGTCGGCAATGCTTTGGCGACTCTGGGGTTGCAAATGTCCATGGGCGAATATAACTGCTTTCCATAAGGTAGCCGGGCTGCATTTCCACCAGCTCTAAGTATTAAAGTAACAGAAACTTGAAACAGAGAGTAAATTAATAAGCAAACTAGTTTAGGTAAATATGTATGTGAAGGCACTCAACGTGCACCGCACCTTCCTGTTGCCGGTTGCAAGCTAGGTCGGGGTTCCGTTATACGAGGCAAGCCACTTAATTTCCTGAATCTATTTGAAACCGGTATTTTGGTTAAATATTAAATTATATTTCTATATAATATTTTGTTACAAGTGCAAGGTAGTGATAGCCTAGTGGTTAAAAAACTCGGCCTCCCGATCGAGGGGTCCGAGATTCAAATCCCAGGCACGCACCTCTGATTTTTCAAAGTTATGTGCGTATTAGAAATTAATTATCCCTTGTTAAACGGGGAAGGAAAACATCGTGAGGAAACCTGCATAACTGAGAGATTTATTAAAAAACATCTCAAATGTATGTGATGTCTACCAATACATACTTGGCCAGCGCGGTGGACTATGGCCTAAACCTTCTCATTATGAGAGGAGACCCGTATCCAGCAGTGGGACCGTAATGGGTTGATGATGATGATACTATTTTGTTACATAGGTGATTCGTTCACATATAGAAAATTAAGTATCTATATAAGCGGCTTATCTGGTTAGAATATTTTAAGATTATAGAGTCCTTCGTAGTATGATTCTGTCACAATTGATACGCAAATTCGTGCCTATAAAACAGTGTTAAACGCTGCTTTGTTCTGGTTTGAAGGATATGATAAGATACACTTAAATGAGGTCTTGGAACTTCTCAGCGTAGCATCTGTCACCGTCCCATAGAAATTTATCTTTATAGGGTTCATTACTTATATACACAGGAGGCTGTGATGTCCTGTCATCAATAAATAAATCATTTATTACTTCCATTTTATACAACACGTAAAGGTTACATGGCTAATAAAATTGTTTCACAATCGCTTGTCAGGAATTATCGATGTTAACCAATTTGTGCCTACCAAATACCGAAATATAGCCAAAAATTTTCAAATTCCGAACTTCGGTAACTAGGCACGTATTGGTTAACATTGGTACCTACGAGTATTACTAACGTAATACTAGCGAATTTTTTCATAATATAGGAGTAGCAGACGAGCATACAGTCCATCTGATGGTAAGTGGCTACTGCCGCCCATGGACATCTGTAATCAACCCCTGATAGGATTAGATATTCTTACCTGAGGTTGGTCACAGATGCGCCGCTACCCCTGAGGACTAAGCTGGAACGCCTCGGAAAAGTCTGTCTCCCTTACCACACCCTTTAAACCGGAACACAGCAGCGCCTAACATTGCTGTTATTAGGTAGAAATAGGTGTGGCGGTGGTGCCGCCGGAGTCGAACGACAAAGGGTTCTACCACCATCAAAAACTTACTTAGGTAGAGGTTCGTACGTATAATTTTTTTCGGAAAAATCTAGATTTGAAATCGTTCGTACAACTTTACTTTCAATTGAAAGCGTTTATGGAAAAGCCGATACCAGGTGCCGGCTGTAAGCGCAATAAATCGCTCTCCACGACCGTACCTATTCTTTTTACTGCTTCCTACATATGACATTGCATATTTATTGAATGAATATGTACGTATGTACATTTTGAACATACGTATAACATATTACTTAAAGTTTAACGAACAAGGTTTAAGAAAGGATACAGTTCTTGTATTTCGGCGGAAAGGTACTGCTGACCTACATACGAGGCGACAATTCTAGTCTTCATGAGTTGGGAACCCATCTATGATCACCTTTAGCTAGAAGCCCTGTTACATATAGAGTTGTTTTATAATACAGAAATAAATGTGGCGGTGGTGGAAGTCGATCCACAAAGGATTCTGTCACCTTCAGAGCTTGTTACAGATGCCCATGGGCGGCAGTGCGATACTTAGCCAACATGGTTTTGAAGGTGGTAGAACCCTTTGTGGGTCGACTCCGGCGGCACCACCACCACACCTATTTCTAACTAATAACAGCAGTGTTAGGCGCTGCTGTGTTCCGGTTTGAAGGGTGTGGTAAGGGAGACAGATTTTTCAGAGGTGTTCCAGCTTAGCCCTCAGGGCGCATCTATGGCTGACCTCAGGGAGGAATATCTAATCCTATCTGGGGTTGATTACAGATATCCATGGGCGGCAGTAGCCACTTACCATCAGGTGGACTGCATGCTCGTCTGCTACTCCTATATTATAAAAAAAACATACTTATGTTAAAAAGACAGTTATGAATTGACAATCAACTCAAATAATGTGTTGTTGTTTCAACGTGTAAAAATAATTTCTAGAAAAAAATATAAGGAAATACCCAAAATTATTAACACATTACACATTTGAAACGAAGGGCTGAAAGTATAAATAACATATTCTGGTTAAATTAATTTCGCCAGCTACTAATTACGTCAGCTTAATGTAATTAACGCAATTTATTTGAACGTTCGTTACTTAAGTATTTTCATTAATTTATTTCAAGTGAAAAACCGATAACCAGGACTAATTTAAGGACGAGAATTGAGCATCATCAATTGATTAACGTTTCATTGAATACTTTCACTCATAAATATTTAAGACGCAATCAGGCGTTCGAATTTAAAACTCCCTATAACTTCCCGTTTGAAATCTTGTTATTCGGCCTTAAATTCAAATTGGATGAACGCAAACCTTGTTGAGGGAATTCTAGAGCATTGAATGTAGAGGTAGTTATTACGTAGCGGCTGCCGTGAATTGAGGTTAGGCCTCAAATGCCTGAGATTGCATAATATTCGACATCTGTCGGATGCTGCACGGTAGCTATGTAACTATGTTCAATGATTACATGCGTATAGTTAACATACCTTTGTTACGTAATGATTGATTTGGGAGTACGGAACTGCCTACCCAGGCATGATGGGAAATGGAGGTGATGTATTGTAATATTAAAATCAATTATTGATAATTTATAGGTGTGTTTTGAATAACTAAATGTGTTGTATAATAAACATGAATTGAAACGAAGGAGAGGAAATTATTTTTTCCAGATTTTCAGTAGGTTGCAGGGTCACATGATATATTTTCTTGAATTAAGCATTTTGTTCATTGTCTCCTACGCGAATTGGTTGGTATGTAGTAAAACAGATTCACTTCTACTAGATATCCCATAAAGTTATTTATGATTGATTTCTGCTAATACTTTTTTTTAGGATTGGCCGGGGTTGTTTATTAACGGCAACGGCCTATCGACTATAGGTCCTTTTGCTTTCTCTCTCTAGTAGGGATAAAGAAAAGGACTGGTCGGAGCTAGTGATCCAAATATATTTATTCAGTATTTTAGCAACGTCTGTAATAAATTGAAATATTTCGCTCACATTTGTATACAATAGCGAAGCACAGGCCAGGAACGCGCGAAATAACTAACGAAATTGTTCAAAATATATCCATTGTTTCCCGTTGAGCCTGTTTTATGAAAACCGCCACAATCTATACTTATTGATACGGCTATACGGCGGAAACAATGCAGCCTGATGAGGCCTGTTATGGCCGCTTTCATTCAGTACCTATACGTTATTTTAGCAAACAAAATTTCTGTTTGGTATAAAACTTTTCGGTATCACGCCAAAATAGAACAATGCAAATTGAAAAATTTAACGTTGCGAATAAGTTCGTGTGAAATTTGAAATTAACAAACGTTTATAATGAACTGTATCGCACTTTCCGGTCGGAATGGAAATAGACTAAAAGCAAAGGTGAAAGGCAAAAGCAGTAATAGCTTACTGAATCGAAATTTGCGCTCTCAAGCAGGGTCGTAGTTCGAACCCAGGTGAAATCAATTCTAATTGGTTCGATATTTTAAGTTATGTGCACATTAGTAATTAATTATCATTTGCAGAAACAGTAAAGAAAATCATCGTGAAGAAACCTACAAATCTGAGATTTCTGTAAAAGCAAACTGGTGTATGAAGTATGTGTGAAGACTACCAATGCGCACTTTCCCAGTGGAAGGACTAAGGCCGTAGTAAGGAAGGAAGGAAGTAAGGGCTACGGCCTTAATTGCTTTAATTATGAGAGTAGACATTTACACTTTTCACAGCAGTGGGCTAATAATGGGTTTTTAAAAATTAAAATCGCAAATATGTTATGTTAAAATCGCAAATAATCCCATTTACAGAATTCTGTTAGAACGACAATACTCATTACCATTTCGCTAGGTGCTTCGTTATATAGAAGAAACGGTGAACGAAACTCCACATATACACGAAGAATCACACATCTCAAAATTTTTTATAACTATAATCTATAATGACAAGTTCTCCGAATCCACTCAGTTTAGTTCGTGTCAGTGCACGAGTCGGGGCCTGTACATTTCAATTCTCATTCAGCTGGATTTTCTAGAGCCGAAATCTAAATTTTAAGCTTCGTTCAGACTAAATTCGTACCGGGAATTCGCAAAATGCGTGTACTGAAGTGACGCGACAAACGGCTAGGGCGGTGACGAGCAAATCCGAATTCCAATCACGCCGCTGAATAGGATTATTCCGTCATACAGGACTCCCGGGGAGATCAAGCTGTGTGACGGCCTTACATAATATTTAGGTATCTACGTATCTGAAGTATCGGTTTGGTACAGTCAGAAGGATAATGCGGTCAAAATAATCAAGTGTATTTATTTTAGAATCATATAATGTTTTTGCGGTTTATAATGTTTTTGAGCCACTTTCATGGATCGTGGTCACAGTGATTTCGTCAGAACTTCTGGAGAGATGCCGGCCTCTGTGACGACTTTACATCTGAATATATCTGGATACTCGTATCTGAAGTATCGTTTCAGTACAGAAAGTAAGATGAAGTATATTGATTTTATACAGCTCCGCGGGGGCACTTGTAGTTTGGTTTAAATTATATTTTCGCTCCAAAACTGATAATACATTTCGAAATAATCAGCGGATTGGTATTTTTTTCAGCACATCACAGTTCACAATAACTGGTTTATACTTATTTATTTTGTGTTCAAATTAATTTGGAATTAATAACTGCTTAAAGTTGCGAGTAAGATATTTTGCTACTTACCCCTTCATATTACCCCTTCAATCAACGTTCGGAATGTTAATAAATGTAATCTTAGAGTAGGTATACGGATAAGGAATTGGGGCGAATTTGATTCCCCTCAAATATTCATTACATGTGTTGTACTCTAAGCCTATTCGGGAATTCTTATAAGAAAATTCCACAAGATCCAGTTTCATGTATATGAAGATTATTCAGGTAAGGAATATAGAAAATTAGTTTTAGCGTTCATAACTTTAAAGTAGACACATAAAATAAATTAGCGTAGCGCTATTTCAACTGTAACTTAGTCTCAGTACCCTTACCATGAGTTTTAACGTTTTGATAAATATGACTGTTTTGGTATTAGTTTACGTATTTGCCCATACAAATTCCAATCAGCGCCCCTAGCAGATTGTATCAGAACTATAGTGTCAGTAACGTTACATTAAATGTCTAAATTGACAAAATGGCGCTTTATGTTTCGTCTCTCTTTTTTGCGAACATGTGAGGCAGACAAAAAGACTTGAGCACTTACTTATTATTACGTTTACTCAGTCTACTGAAGCAAACGGAACAGAATAATGGATTGAGTAAACTTAACGTAAAATTGTGGGTTGTTTTGAAAACTCATGGTAAGGGTACAGTTGTATAAAGTTAAACCGAATACAATATGCTGAATACAACGCCATGCGCTGTAAATATAATCTAGCTGGCTGTTAGTCTAAAGTTATTTAATAACTAAATAGAATCTAGCGTATTAGTTCAGAAGCTAAATAACACATGTGCGCAACAGGCTGTACTGACTCATGAGTTATGAGGTGAGCTGTGTAGGACTCGACAATTTATGTTGATTTTATGTCGCCGCGCGTTTCTATCGAGTCCCGGGCGAATACGCAACTGACAAATGTATTTGTACGCAGTTTTATTGAATATTGACGCGTATATTGCTTGTGAAAATAAAATGGGTGAATAATAAATCGAGATATTGAGGTACATAAATAATAAAAGTAGAATCGTTATTATTTCAAAGCTGAATTTACATAATTATGCCGTGTTACAAAATAAATACGGACTTATGTGGCAATAAGCAAACAAATATGCCACCAAATATGAAGTCATTCGTTGGCATAATTCGTTATTATAAGTCCACAAAGTCCAGTATTGAGGAAAAAATGGTAATGTTATGTTTTTAAAAGCCACCAAATGAAAATATAAATATTTAAATAACTAAATAATTACTTATTAAATGACTACGCACTGTACAAGTTTTTGTTTTTATTATACTTATTAAAACAAAGATAAAGTGTGGACACTTTATTTAATTGCTAAGCACTTTGCGCTGAACATATTAGTTTAGGATAGCAAAGGAACGAACTCATTTTGGGAGCTTCCGTAGGTCTCAAGAATTTATGTTCACTTAATTTCGCCCGCGTGAAGCTCGAACGAATATTATGTAATGCCGTCATCTAAATATGAATTTACTTTTTTTTCAATAAATATTGTTATTCAAAATGACATTAGTTTTAAGTCCCTCTCGCTTAATTTATGCGCGTAATATATGTGCCAAAAAGATTTTGGATTACATAAATTTAGCAACTTTTTTCCCATCACGCGGGTGTGTGCATGCGGTACTGGATCGCGCGTAGTACTCTCATCCTATCGTTTCAGATATTCTTTTCCTGACTTATTAGCAACACGCGCGCGGGATGCGCGGTGACTGAAGCGGGTTAATTCACAAGGGAGTGAGACACACACCATGAGGTAAGCCCGCGTGGAATGAAAAAATGCGTTAGATACATACCTCTAGAGACACTTAGAGCTTCTTTATTTCATAGCTAATAATAAATAAAATAACAGATAAGTAATATACTACAAAATTAAAATAAAATCGCTGTTGTAATAATCATTATTGTAAAATAAAGAATAATATTTTTAAGGTGCAATATAATTAGGTTTGTGCAGTCACGGTAGTAATATTATTATGAGAGTTTTATGCAAGAGTTCGGTAAGCCTCAAAATCAATTTAGATTTGTTTACTAAGGATCGCTCTTAAAAGCCTGGCTACCTATTGCATAAACACTGATATGATAAACAATGGATATATTTTTTACAGATAATGAAAATTTATATATCTTTCGAATTAGTCACTCTAGTCACTTTGCATCCGTGTAATTTATCGTCGCTTGCGCTTCGTATACCTTGCATTTTACAAAACGACCCACATTGTAAATGTTTAGTAATGTGAATATAACATTTAAGATAAACTATCTGTACGCACGCCGAATATTGTACTTAATTTTAAGTTTAGATAAGTTCTCATTATAAGTGAATGTAAGTTCTTTTGAGAATAAAGATTTCTAAACCGAATTATTTTTCTTTTGTTTAATCTAAGCGTCTTCAGTAGCACTACCATGAGTTGGCATAGAAACGCCACTATAGAAATTGTAAATAGAAAACTATTGTCATTTTGCTAGTGAATAACATAACTACTATCGTTACCGTATTTCTTGACAACGTCTGTCAAATTAATGACTCATGGGACCGAATTTGTATGGCAATAGATCATAATGACTTTAGCTAGCGATTTGATTTCCATAGGATTTTTACGTTACGAGTGGCTCACACTACGGAATTTAGTTCTACGAGTAACCACCAGAGGCGCTGTACAATTTTTCATACATTTATTTTACGCAATCGCTAGCGAGTAATACTTTTGTAAACTCATGGTAGTGCTACTTGTTCGTGAAGTTCATAATCCATTTACAAAATAAAGCAACGCCGATGCGGTCGTCAGTTGGATGGGTGACCACTGCTAGCAAATTTCATGGGACGATTTTTTCTACAAAGGGCGATATAAAAGAACCTTGATTGGGGAGAGTCTGGCAGTGGAACATAAAAAGGATTGTAGCCAATGCAATAATAAATTTAACATATTAAGCGACTTATAATAAGGTATGTCCATAGTAAACATTAGTTAAGATTATTCACTCCTATCAAGAAAATGTACCCAGTTTTGAAAATTGAAATAGTTGCGTAAAAAAGTTATGCCACGTCTCCGTGCTAAAATGTCCCTAAAATATTTGAATCGACACATCCTTATTTATTATGTAAATTACGCAGTATTAGATATTTATTTGTAAATTTTCCCCTAAAATGTTTTTATTTGTCAAGAATTCACAAAAAGAACTTACTAATAAGCCGTTTGTGGCTTCATTCAATTGCAAGGCGGCGAAGTATCTTTACTAATCTATGGGTATGCCATACAAAATATAGTTATGTTTTCCTATTGTGGAGGGAGCTTTGGTTACCCCAATTAGGTAATCTTCAAAATCAATTTTCACTTTGTTAACATGTGATCGTCACAAGTAAAGTATTGCCTTCACAATAATTTTGTTAAAGTATTTAGGTATACGTTCGAGTAATGGATAAGTTTGAAGTGCACTAGTTGTTAAATGGTTACTGTAATACATGATTATCCCTTACCAGGAGTTTTTACGTTTCGACAAATATGACTGTTTTGGTTTTCAAATACGATTTCGTAGTTCTGACGCAATCCGCTAGGGGCGCTGATTGGGATTTGTATGGCGAAATACGTAAACAAATACCAAAACACCTTACCAGGAATTTTTACCTTTCGACAAATATGACATTTGTCGAAACGTAAAAACTCCTGGTAAGGGTACTGAATGTAAAGATTCAAAACTGAGTATGTAAGTGCATTTTAACTTTTTGCTACGCGCCTCAAGGGAATATTACTGTACGATAAAATCGAAAACATTTTTACAATATTTTGTTGGGCATTACTCTTTTTAAGTCCCATTACTAAGTATAGAGTCGGGTCCACTTCTGGGAAATGGGTGAGCTTTTTTTTCTCATGTTGCTGTAATATGGTTTGCCGAATTTAGTAAGGATTAATTTAAATTAAGGGTAACTTTTTTCGACAGACGGTAAGGCTTCTTACAAGGTTGAAGAACTGCTATCCAAAGATATCAATTATGAGTGTTATGACTGACAGCTTTGAAGTAGCAGACGAGGATGCAGTCCACCTGACGGTAAGTGGCTACTGCCGTACATCTGTAATCAACCCAGATAGGATTAGATATTCTTACCTGATGTCGGCCACAGATGCGCCGCTATCCCTGAGGACTAAGCTGGAACGCCTCGGAAAAGTATGTTCCCTTCCAAACGGAACACAGCTTTAAGTACCCTCCGAAGCACGGGAAAGTGTAAAAGATTCAGCTATTTTCCAATACCGCCCAAAATTGCTTAACTGTGCATATCAGTTACGATATTAATTGAACTACAAAAAGTAATTATTATATGCCAAATACACAACAATATCAATTAAACCCCAAACATTAAGCGTAAAATTATATTATACTAGTTAAAGTTAATTATAATTAACAATAAAGTCATGGCAGCCAATAATTGTTACTGTAGGTTTCGTGGGTTTAATTCCTACGTTGTTTACAATACCTTCATCGTTATTAAAGGTGTGCGAAATTGTTTTCTCAATTTACAAAAGGTTTAATATAAACAGCCGTAGGTAAAGCCAATTTATTTGCTTTTGTTTGTAGAAAATAGCTTAAATCGGCAATACCGTTATTGCTGAAAATTCCATTTTTATTAAAACGCATGAAACTATGCAAATTTTAAATATCAATATTAAATGAAGTTGATATTTATGGAACATGTAGTGATAGCCTTTTATTTTTTAATTTGTTTACGAGGGGGAAACCTTTAAAAGGTACACTATGCCGTGGGAGCGGCACGGCGTTATGTGGGATTCTTACCGCATTAAAACCCCCCCGGTGGCCTTCCTCGGCGCTGTGTAGAGAACTCCGGGATCTCCAAAGGAACGCAACCGGAGTCCTCTTAGCGCGTTGCCTAATCGGGCTCCGCCCAGGTGAGCTTGACGCTCGCCACACCGTCTGGTGGCCACGACGGTATGCGGCCACACATACCACCTTCCTTCCCGGGGTCACTAGCCCCGGAAGCCCCTTTTAGTCGCCTCTTACGACAGGCAGGTGTTACCGTAGCCCTATTCTAGTCTCGGTACTACAGGGACAATGTAGTGATAGCTTAGTGGATTAAACTCGGACTCTCAATCGGATCAAAGTTCAAACCTCAGCCTTTTTGTTAAAGATATTATGTTCGTCATCCATCCATCCATCAGCCTTTACTGGTCCACTGCTGGACATAGGCCTCCCCTAGTCTGCGCCACTCCGACCGGTCTTGGGCCGTCTGCATCCAGCGGTTTCCCGCCGTCCGCTTCAGGTCGTCAGTCCACCTGGTCGGGGGGATGTTCGTATTACAAGTTAATTATCACTAGCTTTAATGGTGAATAAAAACGCGAGAAAACTCAGTCATCACATCACCCACGTCAGTGCGGTGGACTACAACTTAATTACTATCAATGGCTTACGATTATTATAAAATTTTCATCTTTTACGGTGCCTAAAAAACATCGTGAGGAAACCTGCATACCTGAGAGATATATAAAACAAAAAACATCTCAAAGGTATGTGAAGTCTACCAATACGCACTTGGCCAGCGCGGTGGACTATGGCCTAATCCTTCTCATTATGAGAGGAGACCCGTGCCCAGCAATGGGACAGTAATGGGTTGATGATGAATGGGCAGTACTGGGTTGACACTGATTATGAAGAAATTAAATCATTTTCGGTGCTTAAATGTATGCTCTACGTAATTTCTTCCAAAACCGTATTCTAAATTAATAAAAAAAAAAAAATCCGAGCCACTAAGCTATCTAAGTATTACTCCTACCAGAGTTTTTGATGTGAAACATCTATAGCCGCACGTAAAACCGATTTCTGGCGTGGCGACGCATGCCGGACGATGGTATATATATACAGTCTATATGCAGTAGTGTGTACGGTGTGACGACGCCTCGCCATGCGCAAAATTAAATAGTCACGATTTGAAATAAATTCGTAATTTTTTGCATTTAATGAAAATAAATGTTTATTCAATAAATAGTCATCGTTATCTGGAAAAAAATCGTAATATTTTATTTTATCATTATGACATATTTAGTTCCTATCACAATATGTTCTTTTCTGCATATTACTTTTACAAAATAATGTCGATGTTTCACATCTGCCAGGCGTCCCGTGACGGCTCACATTTTTTTTTATCCTCTTTACATTTAATCTTAAGTTTCGTTCGCAATCAACAAAGACGGTAATTCTGAGAAGTTTTATGGGGCGACCAGCAGGTCGTATGCGCGAGTGGTTTCTAAATGAACCCCCTTCTTAAACTCGTCTTAACAACCCCTGGGCTTCACGGGCTATTAAATCGACCATAAGTTCAGCTTGGAAAGTAAAACCTCAATAAAGCCCGATACGGACGCTACTGTTTCAGTGTTACTGAAAAGAAAAATAATAATAACTTATTCATTCAAGATTAGTGGTTTTAAATTTGACCTTTCATGCTCGAGGTCTAGGGTTCAAAGCCTATACTTCTGAATTTTCGAAGCTATGTGTATCGTCTTCGTTGTCAACTCATTATTGTCCCGCTTCTGCGCACAGGTTTCATCTCAGAATGAGAAGGATTTGGCCATAATCCACCGCGCTGGTCAAGTGCGTAGTAGTAGACTTGACATAACTTTGAGAACTTTTTTTAGATCTCTCGGGTATGCAGGTTTCGTCATGATGTTTTCTTACGCCGTTTTTATTTTTTAATACGCACATGACTTTAAAATAATCAAAGGCGTGTCTGGTATTGGAAACTCGGACCCTTCGATCGAGAGGCCTAGTTTCAACATATACCTTTGAACAAAATCCCATGCCCAGTAGTGTGAGAAATCAGAGTTGATTATGATTTGAATACTACATCATAATAAATAAATAAGGTATGAAGAGTGCAGTAAGGGAGATATACTTATCTAAGGCGTTACAACTTAGTACACAGGAATACCACTGCATCTGTGGCCTATCACATCTAGGACGCTTATCTCATTAGGGGTTTACTAACCATCAGGTGGACAGCATGTTTATTTGCTACTTAAAATAATCAGTTGATGATCATACCGAGAAATAATGATAAACATGTTTCCTGTATTAAATAACATAATATTAATAATCCGAGTCCACATGACGTACTTGCTCCTATGGGTATAATAAAGACCATGATTACAATTTGATATCATAACACGGAAGGTATTAAAACGTATAAGGTCTGACGATGGGTTAATAAAGATATATTATTATATCCGAGACTATATGTGCCTTGGTAATTGCGATTAGGGATTATAGTTTTAAGGGGTTGTGAGGGTTGGAGGTAATTTAAATTGAAGTATGATAGGACCGGCTGTACAAGCTGCGTTTGCCTTCCGTGTTATATTAAGCTGAAATTAGATTTTCCTTACCACATGGTAGCATTTCTCATGTGATGTAAACTGCAATAGTTTATTTCTGTATTATAATAGAATTATAGCTTCTGTTGTGTTGGAATTTGAAGGATATAAGTACCGAAAATTAAACGACTCTTACTTATTCAGCAAGGGTAAAAATTCTTTTACCGACTTCAGATCTATTAGGGTTAGATTATTGATATCCGTAGGCGGTAGACATCATTTGTTAGGAGGATTGCATACTCGGTTCTAACTCAAGATTAATAAACAGGAATCTGACATTTTATCAAGCGGCTTATCATCTTAGATGAGCATTGCAAACTATAGATACATGCTAAATAGAACAATAGTTTAGTAATGTCGATCTCTGATGCATTGTCACTAACATGACAAACCAAAACACGGAAACGCAAATACTGCTTTTAACTTTTACCCTGATCCTTTAAAAATATTAACATTATAGAAGGAATGATGTATATATTAGGAATGATGGTATGAGTAAAGAAATTTAATCGTCAAATGCGGGTATTAACTAAAAGTGGGCGTGTAAAACGGCCCTATAGATCGTCTACTGGGTAGTTATTTTCCGATCTTTGTAAAGAACGTTACTCTGCCAGTTTTGTTGGTCATTTTCGTTAAATTGTTTTTCTGTTAATTTAATTAGGAAAGTTAAGGTTCTCGGCTTATAAAAAGGAGGGTTTTAAATAATTTCCTGACAATTTTCCTAACAATACCATAAAGCCTAACTGAATGCTTAGGTGGTCCTCGGACGCTCATAGCCCCGGGATTACCGAGGGACAGCCGCAAACAATAGCAATAACTGGCAGTAACTACTTTATTGCTCGCTTATAACTTGTATGTTTGGTAATACCAGCTTATAGTGTTAGTACGCTTTATTACAGATTCATAATAGGATCTAAGTTACATTGTTACTGGATAGTGAGCAACGGCTAGTGCTGTGGTTAGATGATCAAAAGACTTTGATCAGTTTACTAACGAACTTTTTTAATCCACTGCCTGGGTACGGGTCTCCTCTTACAATGAGAAGGATTAGGCCATGGTCCACTGTGCTGACCAAGTGCGAATTGGTAGACTTGGTCAGAATTTAGAGAATTAGTCACATGCCTTTGAAAACTTTCTTTTTTTAAAGATTTCTCAGGTGAAGATTTTTCAGTGATAATTAATTTCTAAAATTCATCGCTAACAGATTATTTATTTATAAAGATAAAAAAAAACAATAAAAAAATTAACAAAAAATACAACTGACTTCTATGTCACTACAAAGTAAAAAATAATTGAAATAAATCTTGGTTTAGTACATAGTTCTGAAGTTGGCGCTCAATATATTTCGTTGGATAACGGCGTAAACAGCGTGTGCAATGGGATAATTGCTTATAAAACGTATAGAAGAACATATTATATATAAATATGTATCCTTAATTACAGGAAAATGTAGCCGATGAAAGAGTAGAACAAAAGATTCATTAGTTCTCGTTATATTTCCAGTATGAGGGATAAGAGTACTGTTTGGACAATATCGACTAGAAATATCAAGTTAATTGAACATCGTTTAGCCCGAAGCGAAGCTTGCTTATAGATATTAACTATAATATAATTTGTCACTATGTTTCCTATTAATATAAGAGATGCATGTATCTTTTATGTGTTACTGTTATTTATTTTCAGACTACAATGGATTTGTGTAGAAACTTCCACCTTTAAACATAGATTAGTAAAGGTTACTCACTCCCAATAAGAAAATGTTCCCAGTTTTGAGAATTGAAATAGTTGCGTAAAAAAGTTTTGCTGCGTCTCCGTGCTAAAATGTCCCTAAAATATTTGAAAGAATTATTTATTTATTATGTAAATTACGCAGTATTAGTTATTTATTCGTAAATTTTCTCTAAAAATGTTTTTATTTGTCGAGAATTCAAAAAAAGAACTTACTAATAAGCCGTTTGTGGCTTCATTCAATTTCAAGGCGGCGAAGTATCTTTACTAATCTATGCCTTTAAGTATAATTTATATTAAAAATACTTAAATGAAGGAGACTAAATATTTTGAATTTGATGCAGATAACATATTATATAGGTTCTCAGTTCGGATCCCAGATAGGAAAATAGTTTAATTTAGATGTATTTTCGGTATCTCGGTACTTCTTTATGTTATTTATGACACTCACAAAACATGGAATCTAAAGAATCTAAACCTACCCTAATGGACCCAGCCGACTTGCTCCTTAATTGCACTGTACAATTTCACTTTTTTTATAGTATAGCAGTAGCAGACGAGCATGCAGTCCACCTGATGGTAAGTGGCTAATGCCGCCCATGGACATCTGTAATGAACCCCAGATAGGATTAGATATTCCTACTTGAGTTCGGCCACAGATGCGCCGCTACCCCTGAGGACTAAGCTGGGAAAAGTAAGTTTCCCTTACCACACCCTTCAAAACGGAACACAGCAACGCTTAACACTGCTGTTATTAGGCAGAAATTGGTGTGGCGGTGCCGCCGCCGGAGTCGAACCACAAATGGTTCTACCACCTTCAAAACTTCACTTCACTTCACCACTTCACCTTTAAGCACCAGATGGATCTACTTTTGGCTCGATGATGCACCTGAACGTGAAAAACGCGATACATTATTAATACAGTTATTAAAACATGATGCAGCATCGAAGAGATTGCCACAAAGCGAAATGCCGACGCTAAAAACAGCATATCTGCAGGGCCGTCTTACAGAATGCTGGGCCCTTGGGTACATATGAATTCGGGGGTGCCAGGGAGAGGGTGGGAAGGATGACTAATAATTGAAGGAAAATTAAAAACCGATCTAGAAAGTTGACAAAAATCTTAGTTGACGAATGACCATTTAGAAATATTGAATGGCGGAGGCACTGCCGTGCCTCCAGATGTTAATATTAGTGTATCGTGTAAGCTATGCTATTTCAATTTCTTTATTTTCTCGATGACAGATCGACGCCCATGTAATTTTCTGTTGTTTACGTTAAAATGTCAGGTAGTGATGTGCTACACATAATGATTCCTATAGGAGTTATAACGATAAACGAAACACGATAAAAGACCAGTTTTTTTTTACAAAATGTAAGAAACAAAACTACTGCCGGATACTTTTGTACAAATTCATTAACTATAATATTATATTACATATACTTATAATATTATATTTCATTACAAGATGTTACACGTATAAATTTTTGACTGATAATGCCTACTTCTTTAAAATTTTCGAAGCTGTTGTAAAATAAGTAGGTTTTAGTCAGTAAACTGTTTTATTTTTCTTACGGCGTAAGCTTTGTTGTATTTGTCTTTGTTCAAAATACATATAATAAATATATGCGATCGATATCATTGCTTATTTGGTCACAACACTACAAACTGTCATAGAGAAAATAAAGAAATGGAAATAGTTTAATGAAATATGTTAGCTTGTAAATATATTGGCTTTTAGGTGCCTCTCATGCCGAGGGCCCCGGGCACGGACCCCCTGCGCGCTTAAAGACGGCATAGCATGTTTGCTAACCCTATAACGTTCAAAGCTTCATTTTCATATAAGTAGTATCGACAAACTTATACAACGTTTATTAAACTATATGCCCGGGAGAAGATTGCACCGTTGCTTTATCCGGGATTACTACAGCGGCCATTCCAACTTTATTACGCTCGAATTAAGTTGTAAAATATCGACACACAGTTTTGACGGATTATGGCTTAAGTGTCCCATAAAATTTTAAAACTAAAGACTTTGTAAATTGTATATGTAATTGTCTATGTCTTATATAATATGTTTTTTATTCTATAGTAGGTAATAAAAGCTTGTAATAAAATGTGGTTAACTTTTCTAATTAAAATAAGCATTTTTATTATATAGGAGTAACAGACGAGCATGCAGTCCACCTGATGGTAAGTAGCTGCCACCCATGGAAATCGATCAACCTCAGATAGGATTAGATATTCCCCTACCTACCTACCAGAGGACGGCCACAGATGCGCCCTGGGTTCTAAGCTGGAACGCTTCGGAAAAGTATGGCGACCTTACCACATCCTTCAATCCAGACTACAGTGGCGCTTTACACTGCTGTTACTGGGCAGAAATAGGTGTGGCGGTGGAACCGCTGGAAACGTACCGTAAAGAGTTCTATCACCTTCGAAACACAATTTTCTCCCTACTATAACTACAAAGTAAATCCATATTAAGATCATAGATTAGTAAAGATTACTCACTCCTAACAAGAAAATGTACCCAGTTTTAAGAATTGAAATACATGTGTAAAAAAGTTTTGCCACGTCTCCGTGCTAAAATTACCCTAAAATTTTGAAATAATTATTTATTTATTACGTAAATTACGCAGTATTAGTTATTTATTCGTAAATTTTCACTAAAAATGTTTTTATTTGTCAAGAATTCAAAAAACGAACTTACTAATAAGCCGTTTGTGGCTTCATTTAATTTCAAGGCGGCGAAGTATCTTTACTAATCTATGATTAAGATAAAGTTAGTTTAATTTGTAATTTTGCAGCGATATACATATTTCTGTATCGTGTGGTTTTATTAGTAGTTCGACTTACATGATTTATTTTCAGACAACGATATTATTTCGCTACGTTTTAAATATATATTTGGTTACAACAGATAACATAGATAATTAGCAATGGAGAATTACAACTAGGTATGGATGTCAGGTAGTAAGTGAATGAATTTGAATGTTTTAACCGCTCATGGCATAATTCTGAGTTTGCTCCCTTTCGCGATTGTTGCAGCGCACAGTATTTTAACAGCACTAGGTAATTATAACCTTCTTTGTTTTGTTTATTGCCTTTTGTTCGTTTTGTTAACTTTTTTATTATTATTATTATTGTCTATTTCTGTTTTTTTGTGATGTTTGTTTTTTTTTCTTAAATAATTTTTTTGATTTTTATTTTAGTATATTTAGTTTTAAAAATTTTGCCGTGTGCTAGAATTGTGGTGAATAAATGATATTATTATTATTATTTAGCAATAAATACCTATCCAAAGTGAAACCGCAGTTACAGCTAATTTGTTGTAGAATTGTTATCAATATTAAACAACTGTACGTTAACCGGTAGTCGTAAACACATTGTTATTTGGTTTACCGCGTTGTGTCGGCTTGCGGACTGGAACTAAAATGTGATAGATTCCTTTCAAATAATTTCGTTTGTTGTTAAACTCATGTGTAACCACAACAGGGTGTCAGAATTTTTGTTTTGTTTTCTAGAAGATATGTAGTCGTGGCTGAACAAATTAATTTAATACATAACACACAAAAGTTATTTTAATAAAGTTAAAGTTAAGTTTAAAGTTAAGTTAAGTTAAGTTAAAGGCAAGTTAAGTTAAGTTTAAATATAATAAGTTATTATTTGAGGAGTTAATTATATTATAGTTATAAAGCAACAAATGTGATAGATATGCGATCGTTCAAATTTGCATGCGCAGTAATAACAACGTATGCATGCTTCATTGTTGCTTACATTGCAAAGCTCTCAATGTAACTACTGCACTACAGATTCCACATGTTGTAAGTGTGATTTAACGTAGTATGAACAATCCGGCTTAAATCCATCGTACTGTATAATATCTTAAATATTAGGTATGAAATGAAATGAAATATATTTATTTTGTATAGGCCAACGGCGGCATTTACAAATTGTCAGTTACAATGTTTTTCTTAAACTACTACCGGATCGGAACGAGACCTCTACTGAGAAGATCCGGTAAGAAACTCATTATGAAATGCCATCATTTTAAATATAATTAATAAAGCATTAGCTCCAGTATCTTGCTTTACTTTTATCTAAAAAAGAAAGTTTGTTCAGCAAGATACGCTACATTTTGACATTTTCTTAATTAACTAATAATTTTGTTATTAATATAATCAGAAATTTTATAATAAGCTTTATGACGAAGTTTGATTTTGATTATGTCTTTAAATTTATTAATTGACAAATTTCTGATTACGGTAGGAAGTTTATTATAAAAACGTATACATTGGCCCATAAAAGAATTACTTATTTGTGGAGGCGAGCAACATGTGTAGAAAGATTATGATTGTTCCTTCTGTTATGGTATGCATGTGTATTGATTACTAAAGATACATTGAATTGATACAATTACAAACAGCGTAAACGCTTTATGGTGTTCATAATATAAGGTTAAATAAAATAAGTAAATAAAAGTTAAAAGATCTAATATATCAGAAAGAAAGTAGATATACAAAATCGCGTACTATTTAAATATTAAATATCAATATTTGGTCGTCAAAATCTACACTAATATTATAAAGAGGAAAACTTTGTTTGTTTGGTTGTAATGAATAGGCTCAAAAACTACTGGACCGATTTTAAAAATTATTTCACCATTTGAAAGCTACATTACCCACGAGTAAAATAGGCTATATTTTATATGAAATATATTTGATAAATAGATTTTGAGGCGGTACAAAATTTGCCGGGTCAGCTAGTATTAGATATTAATGACATTAATATTTGATTATTAATGTCAGACATATGATGATCGCGTTGGGTATTAATCAGCCTACATCCACACCCTTCCGCCACACCTATTTCTGCCCAATAACAGCTGTGTTAAGCGCTGCTGTGTTCTAGTTTGAAAGCTGTGGTAAGGGAGGCATACTTTTCCGAGGAGTTCCAACTAAGTCCTCATGGGTAGAGGCGCACCTCGGGGTTGATTGCAGATGCCCATGAGCGACAGTAGCCACATACCATCAAGTGGCCTGCATGCTCGTCTGCAACTCCTATTAAAAAAATGTCCCCTATCAAATCGTATCGGTTTTATTATCTTTCAAGAGGTAGCTAACACTATCAGGTTAATTTATTACAAAGTACGACATTTGCTATAAAAATCAAAGGTAAAGATAAAAACACTATATATAAGTTCGGTATGTATTCTAAGCACGTCTTTTAGATCGTAACGTTTTTACGAATCACTCATTAAAATACTATAAAGTAACTTCTATAAAAGATCTAGATTGTAAAGTGAACAAAAGGAATATTTCCATAAAACCTAACGTAAACCGTATTTACACCGTTTAGGATTATGTTATTTTAGAATAAAATTATCGTGGAACTGAAACATTTTACGATGTAACGGGTACTCACGATAAGCGGTTTTAATTTATTTATTGATTATATTTCGACCCAGTTTTTTGGATACTGTCGCTACCCTTTTGAAGGTGGTAGAACCCTATGTGGTTCAAATCCGGCGGCGCCACCGCCACACCTATTTCTACCTAATAACAGCAGTGTTAGGCGCTGCTGTGTTCCGGTTTGAAAGGTGGGGTAAGGGAGACAGACTTTTCCGAGGCGTTCCAGCTTAGCCCTTAGGGGTAGCGGCGCATGGCCAACCTCAGGTGGGAATATCTAATCCTATCTGGGGTTGATAACAGATGTCCATGGGCGGCAGTAGCCACTTACCATCAGGTGGACTGTATGCTCGTCTGCTACTCCTATATTATAAAAAGAAAACCCAGTGGATACTGCCGCCCATGGATATCTGTAATTAACACCAGATAGGATTAGATTCCTGCTTGAGGCCAGTCACAGATGCGCCGTTACCCTGAAGACTAAGCTGAAACGCCTCGGAAAAGTACGTCTCCTTTACCACACTCTTCAAACCAGAACACAGCAGCGCTTAACACTGCTGTTACCCACTATCTAATGCTTTATTACAATGTCGTCAATAATAATGTAGCCTCCGCCACCCTTGGACATCTTTATATACATATTTCTTATGTGCGTGTGTATGTCACTGAACTCCTCCTAAACGACTGGACTGATTTTGATGAAATTTGTTGTGTGTGTTCAAGGGGACTTGAGAATGGTTTAGATTCACAATTTAGTCCGTGGGAAAAGGTTTTTTAATTTCTTTTTAATTCGTAAGTAGTTATAGAATCGGAAACTATGCATTTGATCAAGTGATGATCTTTAGTAAAGTTGTTGTCCAAGAGCCCACGAGGGTTTGGGAGTTGGTAAGACCAATTTTCGACAGATGGCACCACTGTCATTCCAATGCAGGTACAAATTTTCCGTTTTATGTATGTCATATTATTTCTTTAAAATGCGGGCGAAGCCGCGGGCACCACTAGTTTGTTATAAATGACATATTCAATGTCGCATTTTAATATCGCGACTCAGAAACATAAATAATAGATACCTCAATATTTAACAAAGGAAAGTATTATTTTCTAATTATCGGCATTATTACGTGGCATTGTTCGATAGGAGTGGATAGGAGAAAAATAATACACTGCATTATTTTCCAACAATGAAAACATTACTCAGCAACGCAGAAAATGCTGATATTCTTCCCGTGGACTGGTGAGTGGCAGTTGAATGAGAGTAATAATAATACTGGCACACTGTGTTACCTATATCATTATTTACGATGTGGGTTTTACCAAATTCTTGGGATACATTTGACGATAAAAATAATTTATAATTCTTATAAGTTCATAGTTGAGGAGTAAAACTTCCTATAATGTCAACGTTTAATACAAAATATAATGTGACGTAGTTTATAGACTAATGTGACCAAGTAGCTCTATCGATATTGCTAAAGCTTGGGAGGCCTTCCTTACTGTATTTTAATGATTATTCTACACTTAATTTTTTATCCAGAATATTTTTATTGTTTCTTTATGGGGTGCTTGTGAATAAAACATTGTTGATTAGAACTTCTTAGGACCGCAAATGTGATGAGTCATTAAGACACAATCTTGTCAATAAATCTTTATAATTTCCTAATTTATAATTTCCCGTGTAATCTTGCACATTACGAGATATACAACAATAGGTAAAACCAAACCCATATATAAATTTACACTCACATAATTGCTTCCTTTGTTACAATTAAACATTAACAAAGGATTAGTATAAACGTACCCACGAGTTTAACGTAACCCTTTTCTTGACCTTTCAACTGATGTTGTCTCGAGACATATTATAGGCAGACGGATGGAAGTGGTTCGGAAGAAAGTACCCTTATAAATCTATACTGTAGTAAAAGTTGAGTCGAATAGTCTTTGGGTATACGAGGCATATTTCTATCAATGTAGTATATAGTTAAATATTTTCTTTTATCTAGTTTTTACTAGCTTTATTTAATTTATCTTGTTTAGTAACCTTATAAATCTATACTGTAGTAAAAGTTGAGTCAAGTCTTTAGGTACACGAGGAATATTTCTATCAATGTAGTATATAGCTAAATATTTGTGTTACGTAGTGTTTACTTCTTTTTTTTATCTCGAGGTGTAAACCTTCAAAAGGTACCCGGTGCCGTGGGAGCGACACGGGGTTATGTGGGACTCTTACCGCACTAAAACCCCCCCGGTGGCGGCCTCGGCGCTGCGTAGAGGACTCCGGGATCTCCAAAGGAACACAACCGGAGTCCTCTCAGCGCACTGCCCCGTCGGGCTCCGCCCAGGTGAGCTTGAAACACTACACCGTCTGGTGTATACGACGGACGATGGTGTATGACACCACACATACCGCCGTCCTTCCCGGGTATGTAGTATTTACTAGCTTCTATCTAACTTGCCTTGTTCGTTATTAGTACGAGTATGTAGGAACCGGCCAAGTCTAGCAACTGCATTAAAACCAGTTAACCCTATTAACTCCCACTGCCTGTTGCTAGTTGTTGGCGCTCATGAATATATTTTGTAATCTACCCTATACGAAATTAGAGTTCTTTAGGTTTAGAGTTTTACGTCTAACGAATTTCTTTGAATGAGATGTTAGTTTTTACTTAGCTATTAAATCTACTGTTAAGAAACAAAAATAGGTGTGGCGGAATCTAACTTCGAAGGGTTCAAAATAGTAATTAGACTTATTGAGTGCAGTCTCCAAGATTTGCAATTGCAATGAATTCTCCCTTCCGGTATTCCCTGTGGAGTAAAACTGTATTAAGATATACGGTATATACTAAAGTTAACTATTAATTATTGTCCGTTTGCAAACAGACAGTGGAATCACTAGAGAAATTGAACTGTCTAAGTAAAATTAGCCGGATTCAGGTCCTATTCAATAACTTTCAAATCTATAAATTATGGTTTTAGTGTTTTAGCACTTTGACTTAGCCGGTGATTTATAGTTTTGAAGATATTCTCAAACGCGGGTGAAAATTTCAAGAAAATTACGTGAAAAATCACGTTCATTTAAAACAACATTTATTTTTGAAAGTTAGCATAAGTATTATTTTTCCTTTATAGCATAAGAGCAGACGAGTATGTAGTCCACCTGATGGTAAGTGGCTTCTGCCGCCCATGTACATCCGTAATCAACGCCAGATAAGATTAGATTTCGATCTGAGGTTGGCTACAGATGCACCGCTACTGTTCTAGGTGTAGCGGTGGTGCCACCGGAGTCGAGCCACAGAGGGTTCAACAACCTTGATATTTTTATTATTTTACACATTTTTACAAACATTGACTGTAATAGACACGATCGAATACTATTTATGATACAAAATTTTAAATAACACGATGGCGTACGGGTGTCCCTAAACACCGTCATATAACATACATATCCCTTAGGCGACATGTAGCATCGTCGCCTAAGGGATTTGAGCCACGTCTCGTAGCGAAGGGGTGCGCCAGACGACTTACTGTCACGGCTAAGCTATAAGTCGCTAAGCTCAGCTCTGACTACGACAGCTCTGCACTAATTCTATTCGCATCCTAGTCATTTTATGTGCATATTACTTGGTTAATATGCCCGTTATGCAATGTATTGTTTCTATTCGTATTCTAATCATTTTATATGCATATTATTTGGTTTATGTGCACGTTATGTTGTTTTTGGGGTAGTTTATGTGTAGCTTTCAATTTTGTTAACATTTAGTATTCTCAGAGTCGATTTAAAACATTTAATGACTATTCTTCTAAAGAGTTTTATGACGCGACCAGGTTGGACCACAGAAGTGGCAACTGGCAAAGCAATAAATATAGCTGAACATAAGTAGAACTTGGTCTTTTTTCGACGTTTGTAAAAAAATAATTCACCTGCGGTGTTAAACATTGAATAATAACCCTATACCAATTGCTAGCCCAATCGACATCGTCGAATACCATTTATGACATTAAATTTTAAATAAGACGCGGCGTATCTGCGTCCCTAAACACCGTCATATAACATACATGTACTATCGCCGCCTAAGGGATTTGAGCCACGTCTCGTAGCGAAGGGGTGCGCCAGACGACTTATTGTCACGGCTAAGCTACACTAAGTCGCTAAGCTCAGCTCTGACTACGACAGCTCTGCACTAATTCTATTCCTATCCTAGTCATTTTATGTGCATATTACGGGTTTATATGTCCCTTATATTGTTTTTGGAGTAACGTATGTTTATCATTCGATTTTGATTACATTTTGTATACGTAGAGTCAACTTATGACATTTATATTATTGCTATCTGGACTTAATTTACCTTTTCATTGAGTTAAAATAGCATATGATTCCAAAATGTGGTAGAACAAAAAAATTCATAAGGTCCATACTATTTATGATACTAAATTTTAAATAAGATTGCGGCGTATCTGCATCCCTAAACACCATATAACATACATGTAGCATCTTCGCCTGAGGGATTTGAGCCACGTCTCGTAGCGAAGGGGTGCGCCGGACGACTTACTGCCACAGTTAAGCTACACTAAGTCGCTAAGCTCAGCTCTGACTACGACAGCGCTGCACTAATTCTATTCGTATTCTAGTCATTTTATGTGCATATTACTGGTTTATATGCCCGTTATATTGTGTTTGGAGTAGTTTATGTGTAGCTTTCAATTTTGTTTACATTTAGTATTATCATAGTCGACTTAAAACACTTAATGACTATGGCGTTGGTCATAGATTTACAGAGGTGGCCTGTAATCACATGCCATCAGGATTGCTTCCTCGTCGGCTATTTCAATCTGACAATAAAAATCTATCTATAAGGTGTACTGTGTAAGAACTGAAATCCACAATATATATAAGTATACAGTCGCACCCTATGAGAGCTTTTTGGAAAACCACTAAAACCCAAGTGATAATTAATTTCTAATACGCACAAAGGATTCCGTGTCCCGAAACCGCAAAGTAAATATTTATGTGACTGGGCTATCCTAATGCGAAATCTATGCTAATTACCAGTCCATAGTTAGTAAACGGCAGAACTTTAACTGCGGTGGAATTTTAACCTTATATCAGTTTGCGATCCGTTCTTCTATTTTCGGCGGTCGCGGAAGGGTAAGTACCCACTCACGGATAAAAACGACGTAATTGGCTTCAGGCTTCCTATCCTGAAGCTGCGGGCACTTAACGTCGCGTGGACTTTTTTGAAGTAGTGAAAAATCCAAATGGATTTAAGTTCTATTTGAGGTTTGCCACGGATGTGTTGCTAGTTGCGTGAGGAGTAAATTGGAGCCCCTCGGGTAACTAACTGTCTATGCCTTGTCCATGTCATGTTTTCAACCGGTAAACAAAAACTCAGCGGCTCTTATACCTTTATAAGACTGTAGGTGCAACTCTGTGTCTCTGCAGTCGAACAACTAAGCGTTTTTTTTCGTTAACGCTTGTCCCGCTGCCTAGGGGGTTTCACATGTTTGAGAACATTACTGAAATAAATCTCAAGCATCTAAGATTCCTCACAATTATTGCTATTCACTATTTAAGCAATTAAAAAATAATTAATGTGGAACATACACATAACTTTGTAAAATCAGAGGCTTGGGAGACGAACGTCGGACACACCAATTGACAGGCCGAGACCACCAGGCTATAACTTCAATTAAAGAACTGAAAATAATTCTACCATCCTTAAAAGCCAAATCGTTTGACCCATTCCTACTTTACGACTAGAAAAATGTAATTCATTTCTATAGCCGCATCCTCCACAAAACCATATATTCCACACTATCTACAATTCATCGTATCAACAATTCCCATTCGGAATTTTAAGATTTCCTCGAAATACGAATGGAAATACATTAGGGAACAATTTTACGTCAGAGCCAAGCTGCACCAGAGTTTATGACTTAGCGACGTGCCGCTTCGGACACCCTCGTTCGTCTCTTAGTGATTGTATATTTGGAACATCTTTAAACTGATCCGATTATAACATGAATCTATTTTATTTCTTATAATTCGTAAAAAATAAATAAGCAAACAAAAAAAAAAGAAAAAGCAAAATACAATTTTAATGATGTGATAAACTTCACGTCAGAAATTTCACCAACAGAATCTATACTGACGTGTCATTTTTGACACCCTCGTTCGTCTCTATATATTGTATATTCGGTACATTTTTTAACTTATCCGATAATAACACACCCCTTTTATGTTTCTTATAATTCGTGCAAATTAAATAAGTTAATCATTATTTTTAAAGGTATAAAAATTGTTCTTATTTTAGTGATTGTATAATCGGAACATCTTTATACTCATCCGATAATAATATTGATAACACGGTTCTATTATTCTAATAACTTAACAAATTAAACAAGCATACCATTATTTTCAATGGCGTGAAAATTGCACGTCAGTTACAACGCGGATACTAGAGTTTGTGACTAAATGCGTGTGGCTTTGGACATTGTCGTTTTTTTTTGTTGGTGACTCTATATTCGGTACATCTTTTTGTTGATCCGATCAAAATCGATGCCGAAACACTTATATACAAGTTTGTCAAGAGGAAAAGATAACTTAAATAGATGTTCTGTAACTATAAATGTCGAATCTTAACAGTTCATCGTCAACCCATTACTCTCCCACTGCTGGGCACGGATCTCCTCTCATATCTCACATATCTCTTAGAAGGATTAGGCCATTGTCCATCGCGCTGGCCAAGTGCGTATTGGTAGAACTTTCGATAAATGTAACAATAATAATCCTTAACAGTTACAACATGTCAATTTATACATATGTTTATCTGAGTACGCCGCCTAATCTCACGTCACGTCTCATTCGATGTTTTACACCACGTACAGGAATAATTCTCATCGCCGCCGTGTTGTTATAATAAGAAAAACTTTCCTCGCTACGTGATATTCCTAAGCCTAACTTCAGAAATCCATGGAGCAGACTTCGCAAGATGTTCGAATGAACTATTCGCGTAGATGTTCGGAGTAACTTTTGTAACAAGTATTATATTTGTTTTCCATTTTCGTTTCGTTATTGTTCAGCACACTGTCTACACTACATAGTAAGTCAAAAGAATACTGCCAGAAATGAAAAAGTCATAAATTTATGAAATGTCATATGTGTGTATGCAATTACAGTAGTGAAAATGTTTCCTCATTTACGTACACAATTTAATTTATTTACAAACACTTAGAAAATCTAGTAATATATAATTACATACAAATTAGGAAAAAAACATTTATAATACATGGTATTATACTTACATGTATGGTACAATGATACCAACTTCTCAAATCAAAAGAGCCGTCAAAACATATTTAAATAATCTTATTAGAAGACAAAAGTTAGACAAGTTTGACACTTTACCTGTAGAAACAAAACTGAAATTAATTAGTCATACTTAATAATGTATACACGCAAAAATATTTATCTTTTAGTATTAGAAAAGTTACTTAAGGTTTCTCATTACTAATGACGTGGAAAAACCGACAATCGCTCTCAGTAAAACCATTAAAAACACAATATTTATTATCATATTTTATTATCAATTGAAGGAAATGAATATAATCTGATGAATTCCATATTATATAAATCAAGTTTTAAGATATCCTACGTACCTGGTATATATATTGGTAATATAGCATTTTGATATTACTGAAAGTTTTTTTTATTATATATAAGTAGCAGATGAGCATGCAGTCCACCTGATGGTAAGTGGCTATTGCCGATAGGATTGCCTATCTGAGGTCGGCCACACTTGCGCCGCTACCCCTGACGAATAAGCTGAAACGACTTGGAAAAGTACGTCTCCCTTACTACACCCTTCAAACAGAACAGAGCACCGCTTAACACTGCTGTTGTCAGGCCGAAATAGGTGTGGTATAAAAGTATTTTTCTCCAAAAATATTCCTTTGATAATCACGTGTAATCCGATAATACATGAATATTATAATAGCGGGAATTCGCCAGGGCCGTTGAGCGCCATGGTGACCACGTGGGTATTGTAATTTTATCCGAATCATGAATATATTACGAAAAATGATACTGTTTGTGAATAGAATTAGGTGAAACAACCTCTAAGCATAAGCTTCTTCTCCATAACGAAACACCTTGTGAAGTGGTGGTAGTTTGACATTCAAAAAGTGCTCTGTAAAGAACCTATTTTGAATAAAAAAAATTGATTTGATTTGATTTGAAGCAGATATAAGACGAAGCAGTCATACCTGATTCTGACATATAACGAGAAGTATTTCTGTGCTGTGTAGGTACAAGAAGTATTGTCCCTGTAGTTCCGGGACTAGAATAGGGCTACGGTATCCCCTGCCTGTCGTAGGAGGCGACTAAAAGGGGGCTTCCGGGGTTGTGGGGGACAATAGTGGGAGCTCGAACCGTCCAGCAAGCGACCCCGGGAAGTACGGTGGTATGTGTGGTCGAATACCGTTGTAAACACTACATGGGGTGGGAGGAGCGAAAACTGCTCCGCCAGGGTAGAGCCCGTTGGGCATCGCGCTTGGAGGGCTCCGGTTGTGTTCCGTTGGAGATCCTGGAGTTCTCCAACAAGCGTTGAGGACGGCCACGGGGGGGTTTTAGTGCGGTAAAAATCCCACATAACCCAGCGTCGCTCCCACGTCGTCGGGTACCTTTTGAAGGTTTCCCCCTCGAGAAAAAAAAATAAGGTACAAGAAGTATTACATGCGTGTGAAGCACGTATCTATATTAGGAATACTTAAATGACTAATGCATATCATTCTACATTAGTAATCAGTGGTAGCAAAATAAAAAATAAATTAAAACAAAATAAGCAGGTGGATTCTGGCCCTATTTGGATTTTGTCATGTCCTTATTATTTATAACCATTACTCGACAGCAGATCGACTTCATTCTTGTTTGTTTCTGCCATGTAAAATATTTTTTAAGGAAGCAACCGAGGATGCAATCTTATGTCAAGTGATCCTACTGCCCATGAACACTTTTGCCCTTGAATAGGGTCGGAATCCCACCCTGATATCGGTCACAGATGCTGTAATATTTATGAACACTAAACTGGGACCTAGTACTAAATTGCGATCTATCTGTACCTTATAATATTGAATACGTTAGCGCTTAACATTGTCGTAACTGGGTAGAAAAATGAGTGGTGATTGTCGCTATAGTCGAACTTTGAAGAATTAACCTGAAGAATTACCTTAAAAAGTAGTAGCTAATAAAAAATAAAAAATATCACATAATTTCGAACCCACTCCGTAAACGTTAGATTGCAGTCAGTCGCCTTTTTCCGGTAAAAAACTATGGATTCGCCTCTAATCTGAGAATAGCGTTCACCATTTTTCCATTAACCGAATAAAATTGCGCTTTAAGGATTCGTGCATACAATTTTCCTAAAGCTCGGCTTATTCAGTGAAGCTTTATAGTGAGGTTCACTTTTGTTTACCTTTTTCTAATTCGATACGCTTCACTAGGGAGGTTTAAAGAATTTCAAAATGGGCATGATAATAGATTTTGAAAATTACTTAATGGAGGAACACGTCTACCGTTTACTAAAATGATATTATTTCGGATATAAATTGAGTCGTAACACATTTAATAGATAGCATTATTTTCTACCTATTTTTAATTAAGCGTGAAATCACTCGCGTTCGCTAATGACGTCACGCCTCGACGCTTAGATAATTTCATGATACGTAATACAATCGAGGTATGATACCATTCGCTCCGATTAGCGTTTCAGACAACTTGACCGACTGCTTTATTAAATTCCATTGAAAATATAATTAATCTTAAACTCATTTTTTAGAATCCTTTAAACATAAATTTTCACATTTATAAAATTACCTATTCCTTGGTTCTTTAACAATGTCATCATGCCTCTTATACCAGGATTTCAGTTAGCGAAAGGGGTGTTGTTCGGAGTGTTAGAGTGCAGTGGGCTCTCTCACAACAATTGAAATGGTAATTCGGCCTCGGCGCCCGTTCTAATTGCCATGCAGATGTCACTTGTAGGGTTAGCAACTTGAACTTTGCACGGAATAGTGTTTTTAATGATAGTTTTAACGTTTGGTAACGTAATGAAAATAGGATAAATGATGGAAGACACATACGATCTATTTTTTACTCCTAAACAGAGCAGTATTTTGGAGCATCTGTTGGGTTAAATAAAGAAGGATTTTTAAATCATTATTAAGTTCATGAGTTATTTTTATAATATAACAGTAGCCAGAGAGTAGTAGACAGAGTTGCTACTGCCGTCGAAGGACATCTGTAATCAACCCTAGATAAGATTACATACCTACATGAGGTCGACCACAAATGCGCCGCCCTGAGGACTAAGTTGGAATGCCTCGGATAAGTATGTCTCACTTACCACACCCTTCAAACCAGAACACAGTAGTTTAACACTGCTGTTATTAGGCAGGAATAGGTGTGGCGATGGTGCCGCCGGAATCGAACCACAGAGTTCTACCATCGTCAATAGCTACTACAAAAATAATTTCATGTCTTATGTACTTATGTTTTAAGAAACTATTTAGTCAACATAGACACGTTATAAACTAGGTACATTGCTTTTATAAAGCATAAGCGGTTTTGGCAGTGGCTTTGCGTTTGACGTCGAGTTTACTATATGTGATCTTGATTAAATAGTTAAATACGGAGTAAGTGGATAACTACATAAGCCGTCGAGTTTAATTTAATGATGTTATTGGGTTTAATCTGATAATGTTACCATTACTGAGTAGTATTAATAGTCACAAGTAACATTTTGGGCCGTTATTTTATTTCGGCCATTATTATTTAAATATTTCGATGTGAAACATCTATAGCCGCACGTAAAACCGATTTCTGGCGTGGCGACGCATGCCGTATACGCATGCTATACGATGGTATATATATACAGTCTATATGCATTACCGAAGTCACTGATTAAACGAATTAAGTAGTCACGATTTGAAATACATTCGTAAATTTTTGTATTTAATGAAAATAAATGTTTATTCAATAAATAGTCATCGTTATCTGGAAAAAAATCGTAATATTTTATTTTATCATTATGACATATTTAGTTCCTATCACAATATGTTCTTTTCTGCATATTACTTTTACAAAATAATGTCGATGTTTCACATCTGCCAGGCGTCCCGTGACGGCTCACATTTTTTTCTTTTCTTTTTTTTGGATGGATTTTAACGACACCTACTATAGGTGTCGTTGGTTTCTTCTAAATTTTGAGAGTAAGTAACATAGGTATTTTTAAGTAGTCGGTTTTTTATAATACTTCTCTAGTTAATTACCTAAGGAACTTCAAGCGCGGTTAGTACTTGGATGGGCAACCTGTAGTGTCAAAATTTTATGCTTTCATGCTTCTTAAGCACGTTAGAGTAATTAGTAGAAACAAATTTGTAGTATTCCTATTCAATCCACTTTTACAATTCACACAAGCATCTGTATCCTACTTACATAGCTTGTTGCTTTATACCATCAATCTGCTTTAGAATAGTATGTTTGAGCATGACATAAGATCTTCCTTATTGTTAAGAGCCCCTTGGCTAACAGTGGGCCATAATTGCAGCTATTGTCAATTATATATTTTAATATCGATTGTGCCAACCTTACAGTTAGTGTTCGTGTTCAGGCATGAATTAACTCAGTATTTGCAGCGATTGATGGCCGTATTTCAGGTGCTTCCTTGCGGTCGTTTCACGTGATTAGTGGTCGAACTCACTGACAAATTAATAAAGGAATTAATAATAAACATGACATTTTGTTGTGATATTGAGAAACCCTAAGAAAAGAAAATAGTATAATCAACAGTTCTTAATAAACATCAGACTAAGTAAAGTTGTTGATATTTTTTTGCTTCAACATTTTTAGATCAAAGTGGTAAGTGGTAAGTTGTAATGTGGTATCTTAGCTTTGGCACACAAAAAATAATAAACAAAAAAGAAAATACCTGTGTTTACAATTACGGCTGTGGGTGTAACGCTACAGTTCAGAAAATACCCCGTGTGGGCTGATGTTTTATTTAATGTTTTAACAGCTTTATATCCTCCTACGATTATTTTCGAAAGGATTCCCTTATTCTTAGAAGCAAGGAAAAGAAAATGAGTTAATTAATTAAACTCTGTTGTGTACAGGTTCTTTACATAGCTACGTGTAAAATGGAATATAGCTTGGGAAATAGCAAATATGCATGCAATTTACCTTATCATCATAAAGCAGTGATAGCCTAGTGGTTAAAAAACGCGGCCTCTCGATCGAGGGGTCCAAGGTTCAAATCCCAGGCACGCACCTCTGATTTTCAAATTTATGTGCGTATTAGAAATTAATTATCACTTGCTTAAACGGTGAAGGAAAACATCGCGAGGAAACCTGCATACCTGATGATTTATACAGGGTGTCCCGTAAGTACCACGACAAACTTGGGGAGAACATAGGTGAGGATCTGACCTCTCTGGGAAAAAAAAATTACCTTAGTAAAAGTGTCACCGTTTTTGCACTATCAATTGTTTTAGATTTTTTGAGAAATTCAGCCCTCTTCATCTTATTTCGTTAACTGCGTGTACAAATTTGGTGATGCAGTGTTTATTTTTTCTGTTAAATACTATCAGATAGTTGGTCTATTATATTGAAATGTAAATTGGTTAAAAGATGTAAAGGAACCACGAAAAAAATAGGGATATTTTTAGATTTTAATTTTTTTACTATTTTTCCCTCAACTTTGACTCGTCGCGGTGAAAAAAAAATGTACTGGACTATAAGTGTACATTGCGCAAAAAAATATTTCCAGGTAATATAAATTTCAAAAAGGTACCATACTTACTATTTAAAGTTAAAGAAAAAAAGTTAAGGCCGTTTTTGCACGAAAGGGTCTGAAACCAACTAAAACGTAATGGTCGAGTTTTTATTTAAATTACGGTTTCTACCAACTCACAATGAGTCAAGCAGTAGTAAATCATATTATTACCTAGTTACACACTTAAAAATATCATTCTTCATTTGTAAAAAAACAATTAAGTAACTAACTAGCAAACAAAGTAATACAATTTATTAAGTCAATTTTTACCTACTTTGAAGTGTCGTTTCGAAGTGAAACTTCGTACATGTATGTAATTTGAATGACAATACCATAATTTGACATCTTGAAACAGATCTGATGATGGAGCCAGCGGGTGCATGGTTCATTTCTTAGTAAATCCCTTGAGTTTGGGCTACATTGGTAAGAGATCTACCATCCATATCCTGGCTTCATCATCAGATCTGTTCCAAGATGTCAAATTATGGTATTGTCATTCAAAATACATACATGTACGAAGTTTCACTTCGAAACGACACTTCAAAGTAGGTAAAAATTGACTTAATAAATTGTATTACTTTGTTTGCTAGTTAGTTACTTAATTGTTTTTTTACAAATGAAGAATGATATTTTTAAGTGTGTAACTAGGAAATAATGTGATTTAGTACTGCTTGACACGTTGTGAGTTGTTAGAAACCGTAATTTAATTAAAAACTTGATCATTACGTTTTAGTTGGTTTCAGTCCCTTTCATGCAAAAACGGCCTTAACTTTTTTTCTTCAACTTTATATAGTAAGTGTGGTACCTTTTTGAAATCTCTATTAACTGGACATGTATTTTTGTGCAATGTACACTTATAGTCCAGGTACATTTTTTTTTCACCGCGACGAGTCAAAGTTGAGGGAAAAATAGTAAAAAAATTAAAATCTAAAAATATCCCTATTTTTTTCGTAGTTCCTTTACATCTTTTAACCCATTTACATTTCAATATGATAGACCAACTATCTGATAGTATTTAACAGAAAAAATAAACACTGCATCACCAAATTTGTACACGCAGTTAACGAAAGAAGATGAAGAGGGCTGAATTTCTCAAAAAATCTAAAACAATTGATAGTGCAAAAACGGTGACACTTTTACTAAGGTAATTTTTTTATCCCAGAGAGGTCAGACCCTTACCTATGTTCTCCTCAAGTTTGTCGTGGTACTTACGGGACACCCTGTATAAAAAAAAAAATCTTAAAGGTATGTCGATCAATACGCACTTGGCCAGCACGGTGGTCTATGGCCTAATCCTTCTCATTCTGAGAGGAGACCCGTGCCCAGCAGTGGGACAGTAAGGGGTTGATTACCTTATACCAAGTAGTAAGTGTACAGCTGGATGTAAGGTGGACGTGGTTGTTGCATTATAAGAATATACAGACGGAGACGTTCTTGAAATTGGCCATAGACACCTTGTTATCCTTATTTGTTAACACTGACTAAGTTTAAAAGTCTTGTACGGTGCTTCAATATGAAATTAATAATCCTAATTGCACGTCATTGAAAAAACGGACATTATAAATATCTATTTTTTTGTTACCTTTTATACCCAATGCACCTTAACGAAGGAGCAAAGGCTAAATAATTACAAACAACCTGAGCTCTGCATGCAAGTGGCATCCGCTTACGGTTACGCTTGAGGGCGCAGGGCTACTCCGCGCTACGGGCTGAGTAAACACCCCGTATGGACCGACGTCCTCTTTAATGTAAAGAGATTTATTTGCTTCTTTGATTATTTTCTCAGGGCTTTGAAGTTGCAATTAACTACATCCAGCGATGAAAATCTATAGTGTATTTTTAAATATATATTTTTTAAATTTGCATAGTTTTGTATAGTTTTTTATTCAATAAATAGTGTGGCTAAATTGTATTTGCAATGTAACATAGCTTCGACTTGGTTCAATAAAACTTGTCAAAAATGCCGGCATTTCTATTTACCTTTCGCTCCGTTATGGTATAAATTTTCTATAGACAGAAATTATATGGAGCAATAAAGATTCTCTTACTTTATCTACCCGATGCTCCTTAGCGAAGGAGCAAAAGCTAAATAATTACAAACTACCTGTGCTCTGCATGCAAGTGGCATCCGCTTACGGTTACGCTTGAGGGCGCAGCGCTACTCCGCGCTACGGGCTGAGTAAACACCCCGTGTGGACCGACGTCCTGTTTAATGTAAAGAGATTTATTTGCTTCTTTGATTATTTTCTCAGGGCTTTGAAGTTGCAATTAACTACATTCAGCGATGAAAATCTATAGTGTATTTTTAAATATATATTTTTTAATTAGCTTAATTTTGTATAGTTTTTTATTCAAATAATAGTGTGGCTAAATTGTATTTGCAATGTAACATAACTACCATTTGGTTCAATAAAAGTTGTTAAAATGCCGGCATTTCTATTTAACTTTCGCTCCGTTATGGTATAAATTTTCTATAGACAGAAATTATATGGAGCAACGGGATGCACCTTAGCGAAGGAGCAAAAGCTAAATAATTACAAACAACCTGTGCTCTGTATGCAAGTGGCATCCGCTTACGGTTACTCTTGAGGGCGCAGCGCTACTCCGCGCTACGGGCTGAGTAAACACCCCGTGTGGACCGACGTCCTGTTTAATGTAAAGAGATTTATTTGCTTCTTTGTCTTTGAAGTTGCATTTAAGTGTGCAGTGCGATTTTCATCTTTGATATTTCTGAAATTTCCTTGTCATGGTTACGTATGTTTCTTGTATCACATAGGTATAGATTTATAGGCAATAAGTGTTTTTGCATTTCTTTTTACTTTCGCTCTTTCTTTATTTTGTATATGAACGGAATATATTAAACCGTCATTGTGGTATACGACATTAATTTAAGCAATTCATAGATACACTACTTCTTGTTAACCTTTTGATTTTTTAAAAGTCCTCATTCATAACATTACGCAAATGAAAATTTCAATCTCGACCCAAAAATATATATTTTTTATTGAGGTGCAACATTTATTATTCCTTTCCCAATGTTGTTCCTATATAATCCAACAAAACATCTATCCAACATAGTTGCATTGCGGTGTCAGAATGTAACCGCTAAACAATGTTGGTACAATACTAAACGTAGTTTGAAAATGTTACAGCGACAATACGGGGCTTCGTACAAATAAGAGGGACTCGAAGTCGGCACAAATAAACTGGAGTGCGCTTTACACGAAGTTATGTTTTAGAACTCTTGTCTCTCTGATGTAAGCTACGGCTGATTCGCGATATAATTATTTTCACACTACCAGTGACAATATATTTATTTTCCTTTTTTATGTATATAATATAAGAGTAGCAGACGAGCCTGCAGTCCACCTACTATCACCCATGAACATCTGTAATCAACCTCAGATACGATTATATATTCCTACCTAAGGTCGACCACAAATGCGTCTCTATTCCTGAGGACTAAGCTGAAACGCTTTGACAAAGTATGTCTCTCTTACAATTAGAACACCCTGCAAATTAGAGCACAGCAGCACTAAACACTGCTTTTAATAAGCAGAAATAGGTGTGGCGGTGGTTCCGCCGGATTCGAACCACAAATTGGGACATTGGGACTGTCATCCACAATATATTAACTAATAAGGGGTAGAATTGCGAATATACATGTATTTTGTTTAAAAATCTTGACAATACGAGTATGCGCTTTGAACAGTACCGTACAGGCGTATATATTTAATCTCTTTGAGGTGGACCCGTATACATTTTTTGAAACAGAATTCTTTATTACACTATCAAACTCGTCGGCTATGTGTTTTTAAAATGTTTTAAATTTTTGATGAATACATAAATTATATTGAAATTCGAGTAGTATATTTTATTGTATTTCAGATATCGATACCTTAATTAGCAAATCAGCTAACTCCACTTTTTTTCAAAATGTTTTTTTCATTTATTTTGATTTCGTTCAACACCATTTATTATCAAAATAAATAAAAAAAAAAACATTTTTTATTTATTTTGTTCTGTATTATTATTCTGTATTATTATCAAAATAAATAAAAAATGTTTTTTTTTATTTATTTTGATAATAATACAGAGACATAGAGACATACTTTTCCGAGGCGTTCCAGCTTAGTTCTCAGGGGTAGCGGCGAATTTGTGGCTAACCTCAGGTACGAATCGAATCCTATCTGAGGTTGATTACTGATGTCCACGGGCTGTAATAGCCACTTATCATCAAATTGACTGCATGCTCGTCTGTTACTCCTACATTATAAACAAAAACGTTCTAAGCTTCAGATTTCTAAGCATGGATCTTTCGCGTTACAAACTTCAAAGTATAGACAGTGTAGTTTTTACCATATTCATGTGATCGTCGGTTGTGTGTTACGAGGTTGGAGTTAGTTCCCAGTGGCATGTAGGATGCATGCCGACCATAAAACGGAAATGCGCTCGCTCGGCTGATAGCATACGTAATCTCCCGGCATATCATAATCCCGTAATACCTCATGAAATATTAATATATGTGTATGGAAATTCTCTGCGATGATAATTTTATTTCGCATAAACCGACGATAACGTCACGCGTGATCGGGTTATGACAGCATTAGTATGGGTCACGTGTATAATGTTTTAGGTTAGAATTATAATGTACAAATTTTGAAATATGTACCTACAGTTTAGCATTTTTAAAAAGTACGGGGAAAATGATTTAAGAACCTATTCCCTTATAAACATAAAATAATCATAGACATAATCGATTAAAATATCTATAGAAGCATTTTATATCTTGTAGCATTTTTACTACTGTTCCATTTTATAATAAATGAAATAGGGAATACCTACGTGTTTTATCTACGTGTGTTCTGTGGAGAATATTATATATTTTATATAGTTAATTGTATGACGTTACTTTGCGGAAATCCATGCTATTAAGTCACTTACTTAACGATTAACCGTCGTAGAGTCAACTTACCCTGATGATGCTCCGTTTTAGAGCGAAACACGTGTTGGTGGTGGTATGTATGGTGGTGTATATTTTAATATTTTTGCATCTCAACGCATCCTTTGTGGGAGGGAGGGTGGTATAAAATATATAACATCATACATATTTGTAGCGGATTGTTGCGAAGTAGTTTTAATCTTAACTTAATATTTTTTTATGTTTAAATATTTTGTCACAGGCAGTGTTACTAAACTGAACAACATAACATTTAAGTTACTAAACTGAACCATACCCAATTACAGATACATTGTCCAAGAACTTATGGCGCATAAGGGTCTCCTTTTCGAGGTTGTTGACAATTATTTAAAATCAAATGACCTTTATGGTCAAAACGGTCAAATGCATGACCCTTAAAACTTCAATTTCATAAAAAAACACTAAGCTACAATACAAGAAGTTTCCCGACTACGTTCATTTCTTTTTAAAACAAGGCCTCTCCCATTTTGTCTCGTTTAATAAAGAAAGACGCTGGAATAATGAAAACGTCGAGTCTATTTGCTGAAAGTTTGTTTTCAGTAGCTCGGAGGAATATTTCTAGGTCATTAAATTGTATTTATTGCAGGTTTAACTAACTGGAAAATGTTTTGGTTTTGTTTTGTTTTATTTTAGTAAAATCTCTCTATTACGGATAAGTAAATTATAGATTGGCAACATAAGCTTAAAAGACAAGCACGTTACACGTTAAATACATATTTCTCTTTAAAAAAAACATATTTTAATTAAATAATATTACTTTTCAGATTTTTCTTTTAAGTAATCTTACTTTAGTTCCTTAACTAACATTTTTTTTCAGATTAAGTCTCCTCAGGGGACAATTTTTTAAATCCGGCTATATGTACGGCTACATTATATAATCCCTGTGAAAGGTCTATGCTTCCAGACCTACCAATTTAAATTGTTTGTTAGTTGTATTCCGATGTTACAGTTGTTCTAAGTAGGTACTACATACGCCAACTATTGAAACATTAAAGTTTCAACCGCGATCCATACTGCGCTACACTCTGCTATACTTTAGTTCAGTTATGAAAAGAGCAATTTTTTTATCATGTAGGAGTAGCAGTAGGTGCATGCCAGTCCATCTGATGGTATCTGGCTACTACCGCTCATGGACATCTGTAATCAACACCAGATAGGTTTAGATATTCCTATCGGCCACAGATGCGTCGCTATCCCTGAGGACTAAGCTGGAACGTCTCGGAAGAGTATGTCTCCCTTACCACACCCATCAAACCAGAACACAGCCGAGCTTAATGCTGCTGTTATTAGGCAGAAAGAGCAGACTTAAACATAACTATGTAATCTAACAGGAAACGTATAATATCATGACGAAAATCCCGCTAAGTACAGTATACTAACAATAAGCGAATGAACTTTAATTAAATAATCGCGTTTAGTAATAACACGAATATAAAAATATTGTATATTAATTTGTAATAATGAGGCTAATGAACTGGGCGAGGCATGCATTCGGTATTCCTATATTCCTTAATACCTTGTATTAAATCAAAGTTATAACTTATAATCCACTGTACTGATATTTCAGATATCTCTTTCATAAAACGTACGAAGGTTTATAACTTGTTAGTGGAGAATGATTGATTTATCTTTAATTGTCTGACGTAATAAAAATAAATCTACTTACAGGTAAGATCTTTTTGATTCGATTCCAGAAGCACCTCACTCACACCTGTGTCGAATAAGCATCAAGCGCTAGGTTTTTAAGTTATGGTAATGGAGACACTTACACGAGTTATTGCAACGTGGTAGGTGGTAGAACCCTTTGTGGTTCGACTCCGGCGGCACCACCGCCACATCTATTTCTACCTAATAATAGCAGTGTTAGGCGCTGCTGTGTTCCGGTTTGAAAGGTGTGGTAAGGGGGCAGACTTTTCCGAGGCGTTCCAGCTTAGTCCTCAGGGGTAGCGGCGCATCCGTGGCCGACCACAGGTAGGAATATCTAATCCTATCTGGGGTTGATTACAGATGTCCATGGGCAGCAGTAGCCATTTACCATCAGTTGGACTGTATGCTCGTCTGCTACACCTATATTATAAAAAAAAAAACTCAATTCTCGAATGACCAACGCATCATTAACCGACCTTAGACACGATAGTAACTGCTTACCGTCAGTTACAAGAAATGTTAAAAATACAATTTAGGGTAGTACAAAAATGAATCTAATACGTATTTAACATACTTATGACAGGATAAACTCAATTCACTGTAACTAATAACTCTCTGATACCTGAAGAGGTTTTCTCATCGATACGGAAGTTAATGATGTGTACTCTGGTAGTCATCACTCAAAAGCCTATTTATAGTATAGACTATAGAGTGTAGATCCTTCTGTTTAGCGTAAAAAATATGTAGAGCGTAAAAATAATTTTACAATTATCTCTATAGCATTATAAAAAATGTTTAGTACGAGTACTAGTCTGTGATAGGTGTATTGAGAAAATTTTCCAGATGCCTAACTGAATAAAGGGATTTAACTAAAGCTGTATATGAGTAGCTAATTACAGGTAGGTTTCTTCATAGAAGTTATTTTAACTTTTCTTTTGCCATGTAGAGTGAGCAAATACCGGCCTGCAAGTTCTGAAGTCAAAAACATAATATTAAGTTATACAAATACCCATGTGGGTAAAAATACCCGCATGAAAAATATATACAGAAACTCAAGTTATTCTAAAAATGTTAAAACACTTAATAACAAGAATTTTATGAGCAACGTTGCTATGATATTTGAAAAACAATGTCTACCTAGTCTCGCACAATCCCGGTGAGTTGAAGAACGCTAACTAGACGTATTGTAAACGGGCAAACAAAACTAACTTCAACAAAATAAACTTTTTAACTTCATTCATTAGGTCAACTCGGTGCCACGTTCTGTGAAGTAAAACTATGCAGGAAAGCGTTGTCGGAGTGAATAGGATAGAAATGTGAAACACTAACTAGGCAATGTTAAAAATATCCTTGTTAATGAAATGAATACTTTATTTACAAACTTTCGTTTTGTTCTCGTGCATTCGCGAGCGCATAATTTTTCAATATTTTACACAGTAACTCTTGATATTTATAAATTAACTGACCTAGTCTGTCTTTCTGTTGATTCTTTAATCTTTACATAAAAATCTGTATAAATCGGTTCAGTAGTTTTAATATTTGCACGATATCATTGACGCATTATTTAAGAGGTTAGTAAAAGACAATAGGGGAAGAAGGCACTTTTAAACTTTAGTTTACTTTTGAACTTTGCTATTTTTTTCCTTTAGGATTATTCGTGCTGTTTTAATAAATACATCAAGCATTTTAATATATTAACTATCATAGGTCAGTCGACGACGAACGTTGGCTGTCAATGCATGACATCGGTGATTGTGGACGATCCTCAGATCGACTCTCTCCACTCCCTCCTCCCCCAGAAAACATTTTTAAAATTGAAATGTGGTGGCAGAATTTTGTTGCAAGTTGTAAGTGCAGCATTGACAGTTATTTCGTGCAAGTGTAGAAAATATTGCAAGGAAAGCGATAAAGAACAATAACGCTGTATCGATACCATACAGTGTTCTGACACACAGTGACATCTTATTACTTTATATTTTGCCGTCAAGTTTGCTGATTCACTCTTTCTACTATTTATTTAACTTTTTTAACTTAAATTGTATGAGTCTCTTTTGCATTTTATAATCAACAATCATCACGAATTACATACGTACGTACGTACGATATTACATACGTAAGTACTGTTTATATAAGTCATGATACAATAATATTAGTTTCGCCGTAACCACGATCCATACAATTAGGTCGGAATAATGACAAAATAATGTATCGTGAATACCCGTTACATATTAAAATGTATCCATTCTGCGACGATATTAACCTAAAATCATGTACTTAATGTAATGTGTGTATCAGGCTTAAGCATTTAAGCCTTAGTCTAGCATGTTAGATAGTCCTTAATCTTTCTCGTTTAAAAGCAGATGTTCTATGCTTAGGAAAGGAATATAACTAAGGAAGAAATTAAAAGGAAGCTATATTTTAGATCATCAACACACATAATGACCATTTCATTGCAAATAGGTAAAATGGCAAAGATACAAAGGTTTATTAAGGACATTCGCTGTAACTACACAATATTGTTTCCCTTACCTTCTGTTCCCTGTACTAAAGACTGTATTAACATGACGTAGGTACTTTTAATAACATATTTCTAATGCCACGCACATACACGGTCATATCAGTATGATCACATTCAGATGTTTGCGTGCGGCGCCAAACGACATCCATTCTTGGATATGGGACTCCATTACGTAGATATTAAATACATACGCTGTCATAATATGGCTAAGAAATGGGCCAGAGCTATTTTCTTGATTATTTTTCTGGACTTTTTCTTGTTTTATTATGGTTTGGAATGTGACCGATATGTTCGTGCTTAATTAAAACGCGACAATTAAAGATGTCCAGACATAAATCAAACATTTTTTTATTGCCCTATTTATTTACATAGTATTTAGAGAAAGAGTGTTACTTCTTTTGCCTTATAACTTTGTTGCTTCTGTGTTCGGCTGTGGGTACCTCACCCTTACACGATCGAACTGACACTTGCACGACGCATTAACTTAGTCTTCAAGTTTAGCAATGTATCTGTTGGTCTATCTCAGGACTCTAATCCTATATGATATTGATTGTCCAAAACGACAGTTGCCACTTACCATTAGGAGGACTATATTCGTTCACTACATCATTTTTCTCAATGAAAAAGAAACAGACATGTCATCTAATTATGGCATAATTAATTATAGCTGAAATTATTCACAAGGTAATGTCGACTAAGAATAGGCCATTGTTAGATTGTTACCTATTTTCTCGTAAACAATGAAACACTGAGCGATCAATCATTCAAGGATTAGCCATTAGTGGCATGTCGTAGGGCACGTTAACCTGTTAGACTGCGTGTTATCTTATGATAGTTATCGTCATGCGTACCAATGGGATTACACGAACGTTTAAATGAGCTAAATATAGTCGTCGATAAGTTTTTTATTTGTTAAATTAATACAAGTAGATCAATAGGTGTATTAACCAAACAATGTAGCATATTGTCGGAATATATTCTATTGGCATTTGTAGGTTCATACGCAGCAGTAAGAACTATTTTTTTTTATAATAATATAGGAGTAGCAGACGAGCATGCAGTCCACCTGATGGTAAGTGGCTACTGCCGCCCATGGACATCTGTAATCAACCCCAGATAGGATTAGATATTCCTAACTGAGGTCGGCCACAGATGCGCCGCTACCCCTGAGGACTAACCTGGATCGCCTCGGAAAAGTATGTCTCCCTTACCACACCCTTCAAAACGGAACACAGCAGCGCTTAACGCTGCTGTTATTAGGTAGAAATAGGTGTAGCGGTGGTGCCGCCGGAGTCGAACCACAAAGGGTTCTACCACCTAATAAATAATAATAGTATTCTAATTGAACTTTATGTTCAAGTAGAATACTATTTTTTCTTGTTTGATGATGAATATATTTTATTCTAATGTTTACAAGCTTTCCTTGCAATGTTGTATGCATGTATGTTTTATTTGTGGTGAAATCTTGCAAGTTAAATTTGGCCCACTTCTCGGTATCCGAATCGGATGACAATGCGCCTCACTTGTCTCACCCACCCTTACCATGAGTTACGTTTTGACAAATATGACTGTTTTGGTATTTGTTTACGTATTGCTCATACAATTTCCAATCAGTGCCCCTAGCGGATTGTTTCAGGACTATAGTGTCAGTAACGTAACATTAAATGTCTAAATTGACAAAATGGCGCTTTATGTTTTCTTTCTTTTTTGCGAACATGTGAGGCAGACAAAAAAACTTGAGCGCTTACTTATTGTAACGTTTACTCAGTCTTCTAAAGCAAACGGAACAGAATAATGGATTGAGTAAAAATAACGTAAAATTATGGGATATTTTGAAAAATCCTGGTAAGGGTATTGTTAAGCCAATTGTTTTTTATTAAGGTCGGTCTGCAGTCCAGCTGTTAACTGTGTAAATAGGCTACTGTTAGCTATGTAGCTGTCTAATCTATGATCAATTATAACCAAATGTTGGACTTGTTCTACTTGAAACTACTCCTTAAACTTTGCTTTCCAAACCAGAAAATACCGATCCAATGAACACAAGCTCGTTTAAGCCAGGCGCTAGCTTGGGATCCTGTTTATTCTTTTAACAATTATTCGTAAGGTACGTACGTGACTATTTTGTTCACATGGACTGAAACAACATCAAAGCATCAGAATCAATGATTCTCCCCCTAAAACTTGCCGACGATACAAGTTTAGCAGTCCAACGTAGCGTACGTAACAATGGCAGTAAACTGTAAGAACAGAAAGTAGTTCGAAGTAATAAGGTATCATTAACGTCATCTTCAGAAGTCCGACGATAACTTGTATTGCTACTGCGATGTAGATACTTGTTCTGGATAGCGAAAACAATTGCCAACGAGCTCTTAGCGCATCTAGTTTTATAGTTTTTAAAATGTGCTTTCAGCATTTGTACCCGGGATCGGTTAACATTACATGTTTTTTTTTTGATGTCTTGAAAAATATTTCACTAAATATCCTTCTTCTAATTGATGTCTTTCTCTTGTGGAGCTTTTTTTTTAAATGAATGGTATGCTTGTAAATGCTATCTCGACTTTTTTTCATTTCCTCTTCTGTCATGTCATTATTTTGGTAGGTACGTTAATCTTTCGTGACATCATTGTGACGTGAAATACATCTGAATACTCTGAAGATTAACTAAAAACAAAATTGAGCTGAAAGCCATTATATCTAAAATATTTACTGAATAATGTATTTTAGTGAATTACGTATGAGCATCACTTAATATTCATAGGTATTCAAATTTACAAATAAAACAAATCTTTCATCATTACACTGTTTTATTTCCGATGTTTGATACGTATTTAATCATTGGTAACTAGAAATTATCACAAAGTAATACATAATTATATTGTAAATAATAAAATAACGCAATTTATATAAGTTAAGAAATCAATGAAATCATTACAACAAAACAACAAAATAAATTAAAATCAACAATTACATATCAAAGGTCGAAGCTCGATTTGGTTAGCTTAAGTCATTATAATATTTATTTACTTGTATAAATTGACTAATATTTATATCAAAAGATGCATTATATTGATTAATGCGTGAGAGTATTTAGTATCACAGTGTTCGGCAAGTACATACAGCATGGTAAATATAAGGGATCGAGAAACTTATTCAAAAATATTTGGTATACTTATACATAAATAGCTGAAATACTGAATACCATAAGAAACGATAGTCGATTGAGCTCTCGTATGATATTAACGTTCATTCAGTCTCGAAAATATTTCTTTTGTGATATGCTTATTGTACAAATAAATATAATATTAAGTAAGTTGTAGTGCGTAGTCTAATTCAGACGAACCAAAGCGATGAGCGTTTTCGCAAATTATGACGCAATAATAGTTTGTAATTGCAATTTAAGATATGACAATGTAATAAGTAAATTTAGTATGTCATAATGTATATATGAAACCCGAGCAACCTTAGATAGTAAATATTAGTACCTATTTTAAGAAAATTGTTATTATCATTTATTATTCAAGAACAAGAACACTAGATACTTACACTTAAACCCAATAATATTTCCATTAACATTATTCTATAGATATACACGATCATAATTTGTATTGTATCAACAAATTAAAATGGAATCGCATGCATTAATATTTTGATTAAATTGTACACATTTTCTCGACCTTTGTTCATCTGAACTAGACATAAAAGTAACTTTTACATTAATACTAGTCAGAAAATAGTTTACAATAATACGTGGAGATAATTGACTAGAAACTAAACCGAAGCTTTGCTACACGCGTTAATGTCGCCGATACTCTTCACCCGTCTGTGTCTCTTCTGTTTGACCGCGTCATCCATAGTCTTAGCGGGTAAGGGTGAGCTCACCCGGTGGGCGTGGTCTGCCTTCTGGCCGTGCCTGTAAGTTGTAGTTCGCTTAACAAAATGCTAAAAATCTGAAAGATTAAGGCAGTGCCTTAAATTTTTTAAAGGTTTTGTTCTGAATTATTAATCACGGGAGCGTATACACGTAAATGGATACTAAGATGTGCTCTTTGAAGTTTATTTTGTACTCTAGCATAAACGTGCAGTATTTATTATTCACAGCGAACAAAGGAGTTTGAAATGCAAAATGAAAAATTCAATAGAATTGTTACAGGTACGAATATCCACTGAATACGTAAATTGTATTACTGCAACATCTTTTATAAGATTTTAATTTTGTGTAATAAATCTATAACTTCATAATAATACAGACATTGTTCATTTCAATCCATTTGTATTTACATATAAATGTAGTGCAAGTGTAGCCTTTATTTTCCATTATAAAGTTACTTATCCCAGTAATGGGATTGCGTTGCAGCATCAAAATATAATAATCAATTACGATACACATCCGATACCCGATCTATTTTGATTGGATATTAAACGGCAACCGCAAATTGCGAACGAGCTAAATAGGAGGTTTAATGAAAATGTTCATATTCGCATTATTATAATTTCGCAATAACCCTATTATATTATGTTGGGATAATCCTAATCGCTTCATATTGTTACAGGAGACGTTTCTGTACGAAAACTTTGCCCTTTTTTCGGTTTCACTATTAATAATTTAGCACTTGGATGTCTTCGGCAAAAGTTTTGCCAAAAAGGTTCTCAGATACTCGTTTACGAGGCAAAGTTTGAACAGTTCTGAAGTGAAGTTCCCGTGATGGGCCTGTGTTTTGTCGTAAGTACTCCTACTATATGGCACAACATGTTTGAAAAACATACATAAAAAGCGCGAAGTGTTTTCCCTTTACTTAAATATTCAAGGGTTGATATTGTAATATAGTGCTTTTTGATGAGGACACAACCCATCAGACGACATCATAAGTTTGAGGTATTGTTTTTTTGTGTATTTTGACGTAAAATAAAGATGTAGTCTCAGCTCGGTTGAAATAAATCTGAGATCTTTTATAACGTTACATGCAAAAAATATATCGTGGGGAAAACGTGTGACTTGAAGTTTTTTCATCACTGTTCATAAATAAAGCACCTATTTACCCAGTAGCCCAGTAGTGTGTGACGTTCAAAACTAATTCTATAAGGATTTAATTTGGATAAAATTTCCAATTTAATTTGTTCATTGTTGAATAATTACCAGTTGTACCGAGTCTACAGCAAATATTGATATAGCTGCATTTGGTCTATATTTACGTTGCATCAAAAAGTAATTTAGTTGTTTTGGAAATTGCCTGCATACAATTTAAAGTTGGTGGTGGTAAAGTGGGTGGTTAAGTGCCCGCGTAGATAAACCGCTGAAAACAATACCTAGTCGATATACTCTACCGAGAATTATGCGATAGCGGCAAGTATACAAATTTACATTTTGATAGCGACTGATTCGTACCTACAGAAATGAAGGTTTTTAATACACTGTACATAATTATTTATGTATTGGTGCTATCGCATTACATTGCAGGTTCAATGTTTAATAATACATGAGATTTTACAAATTAATTGGGCTTAATATTGATGTCGCCTTTCCCGTTGTTCAATAACTAGATGTTATTTTTACAATACTGACTACAGGGAATATAACGCTAGTTGGTAAATAATGTTCGTATGTGTACATTTTATAGCAACATTATTTTTTAATACAATATTAGTAGATTTTCTATTTGCCTGTGTATAATGCTGACGCCATACCCCACATCATCCAACCGCTAAAGCCTATCTTAATTCAACAGACTGAACTGGGAATATGACGATAGCGTTGAGTACCTATTTACTCGTAACTGCACATTTAATATTGCAGCATTGATTTTTAAAGTTAAATAACAAATTTTGATATTACCTATGCATAATACTTGCGCTATCTCTCACATCGTTCAACCGCTGAAGGTTATCTCTACACAATTCATCCAACAGGGAATATGACGTAGCTGTGCATTTCAATATTACAGCATTCACTTTTGAAGTACTCGTACAATAGCAAATTTTAAATTACCTGTGCATAATGCTAGCGTTATCCCTCACATCGTGCAACCGCTGACGGATATCTCGGGTCGACACACTCGACTGGGAATATGACGATAACGTCGAATAAGATAAGATAAGATAAGATAAAATACTCTTTATTGCACACTTACAGTTGAAATTTTACAATACACAATATACATAACAGGTAAAACAGTATGCAATAGGCGGTCTTATCGCTAAGTAGCGATCTCTTCCAGACAACCTATGCATGAAAAAGAAAAGAGAGACAAGCGAAGAAAGGAGGATAGTGTGCGTGAAGTTAGAGAAGGATTAGGTTATAAAGGATAGGATACATTTAGTATTAGTGTTAAAGCAACAAAAATAGAGAGAAAAAAACAACACAAACAAAACAATGACACGGTACACATGAAAAAGACGAAAACGAGGCGGAATTTCATACGTTCGAGTAATATTTTAAAAGTTGTTTTTTAAATGAATCAAGCGATTCAGCACGGCGTATGGACATGGGTAACTTGTTCCATAAGCCAACAGCGACTGAAGAGAAAGAGGTTTTGTAAAAGGATGAAGAATGAAAGGGAGTTTGGAGAGAAAGATTTACAGAGGAGCGAAGACAGCGGTCGTGTGCAAGGTAAAGGTATTGGAAACGGTCTTTTAGATAGGTGGGAGCGATGGGGCTGAACAGCACGCAGTAAAGCGCAGAAAGAATATGCATATTCCGGCGAAGTCGGATTGGGAGCCACTTGAGTTTAGTACGATACTCGGATATGTGATATCGGATACCTATTTACTACTAGCTGCATATTTTAATATTGTAACATTTACTTTTAAAATTAAGTAAAAAACCTTTAAAATTACCTGTGCATAATGCTACCGCTATCCCTCACATCGTTCAACCGCTGCAGGCTATCTCGGGTCGACACACTCGACTGGGAATACAGCGATAGCGGCGTGTATATCGGCTCGTACTCTTGCAGTGTCGGCGGCGGCGCATACGTCATGCTCAGCTGGGATAATGTCCTCACGGCGATTGGCGGTGAATACGTCATCTGGTAAGTCGGTGCGGTGAGGCTCAGTACGCTAGAGCTCTCGCTGGAGCTGGACGGAGACGTCCGGTCGTGTTTCGGCTTTAAGACGCCCAAAGCTCGGCTGATTGAGCCCTGTTGAGTGACGACTGATATTAGTTAAGAGGATTTAATTTATCGACCGTTTTAGTCTTCAGTGGTAATGGATCTGTAATCGGCTTCAGGTTAAACGTGTTCTATATCGAGTTGGGCATAGATACAGGCGACAGTGATAACTTACAATTACATGGACTGTAAGCTAATTGTCTCACTACTGGGAAAAGGTCTTCTCTTAGAATAAGAAAACATTAGACCATAGGCTAACATACATATTAGCAAAATGCGAATTGTTAAACTTCCAAACATTTTTACTCGTATAACTTTTCGTTTTAGAGAACTCACAAGAGCATAGGTTTCTTCACGAAGATACTTTCAATATTAAACCACTTGAAAAATTTGTAACATTTTTAAATAATTAAAATAACTGTTTAATTCTTTACTATCTTAATTGTAAATTCAAGTTATCATCTACATAAACTCGTTAAAGTAAAGAAATCCAATAAGGCTCCTTTCACCTATCTATGTTTCAGTTTACAAACTGCTTCAAATCCATTAAACTAAGGGAAAGATTGCCCGTATTAGATAACAGATCTAATTACTAAACGCTACGGTGTCTAGACGTATGTGTAATTTTACCCTCAAGCTGTGCCTCCTTGAATCTGCATTGAAATCGATTCCTGGCAATCCGGTCGCAACCGATCTCGAGAATGGTCTACCCAACATTCTTATCTGATGGCCGAACATGTTCCTGAAAGTATATTGTTGTTATTTTTATCATACTTCAAAAATGTACAAATTTGAGTTTGCTTCACAGAAGCCAGGCAGCAGCCAGCATGTTTATCGTCATATTTAGTCCCTCAAATTTGCACTATACGAGTACTTTCCATCTGCTAACACAAAAAGCTGACATGCAAATTCTATACACTTATCCAAATTGCTTTATTTCAGAGCTTAGCATCAAAACCTAAGAAATATGTGGATCCAAAAACATCTTTTATTTAAAGTCGGTAAGTCAAGTTGTTAAAAATGAAACAGAAATCGTGATTAAGTTCGGCATAGACACCAAAAGCATGATGCACTTTACTCGGAAAATAATACGAATCATGCTGATTGTGTACGAGTATGATGACAAAACAAAATTCATCTAAGTTTAACACAGATAACACTTAGTACGCTTCTCTTTACTAAGGAAAAGTACTGAGAAAAAACATTTGAACTTCATTTTTAATGCATGATATATACGAAGGGTGATGCAGTATTTTTCCTTGTAAGATACGAATAAAAACAAAGTCAATAATAATTTATTAATCAAGTGTAAAAACAAAAGTTGACAAGCATGTCAGTGTATCGGAAAAAGTTCAGAACGTTATGTTTACAAAAATAAATAAAACAATCAACGTGGAATGTAAGAAAGAATCATGGAAAGAGTGGACAAAGCCCGAAAAAGTGCGATCTAATGATGATGACAGAGAGGCATTCATGACGTATCGATAAAATGGTCGTTACCGTTCTGTCTCGACGCAAGGATCGCCAAGTTAGGGTGATGGATAAGAAAATAACTGACTCGATAGCCCGTAGGTTCTCTTTTATAAGGGTTTATTCACATTTATATGCCAATCGATAATGTTACAAGTAATCCTAATATACACGGTTCTCAACTTTACAATATGAATGTATACAAGTCAAAAACATAGTTATCTTACAATATCAGTAAATGCTATTATTGTTATTACCCTAAAGCTATTGTGAATGGTTCTGTTTTAGTATCTAAAGACATCAATGAAATTATTTAAATCGATAATTACATATATTTCGAAACATTGACGAGTGGAAACAAATCCAATTGAGTTGCTTCACTTAAGGTGATGGGATACGATACGCCCCTTATCATTACACGAAGCATTTAATGCTTTACGTTAATACAAACTAAGTTGAATGTAATACATTTATTAAGTTTACGAAATTGATTGACTCCGAATAAGATTAAATCTGACAAATCTAATCTACGGCAAGTTTGAAACTCTGGGGTACAGTGTCGAAGGAACATCGAATCTAACATTGACGAAGGCAAAGGGCACTAATATTGTGAATGTTTCCGATCGCTTTAACTTTTTCAATTCTTCTACAAACATACTCGTACGTACAAATCGTGGCTCCTACAATAACGTTTCAGTCTTCGCTGCTCGTAAAGTTTTCGATCAAAAATTGTTCACAAGACGAGCGAGATTGACGGAAGAGTTTTCGAAAGTAAGTATAATATTATCGCAAACGAAACAATGTTTGTGTAAAAATAGCAATTTACAAATTTAATACAAGGGAATTTTACAAGGTACAATAGGGCACTAAGCGAAGTTTATTTTTTGAAGGATAGTTTTTTGATTTTTGAGGATTTATCTTTGCTTTGTGGACAACAAGGATGCTCGGGCAGCCTCCACTTGCAGTTCTTCCACCTGGCAAAATATCGTATACCTGCAGGATTGCACCTCACATTATAATCAGCTACTGGATGCTCACGGGCGGTGACGGTGACTGTGACATGCAGTGCGCTCTCCACGATCACATGGTATATCAATTACTTTACTGCACTTGAGCGAAAGTTAATGTTATGTGGGACCGTCACAGCAGTGTTAAGTAATGTCACCAAACGCATTGATTGTGATAGTACTGATAGTATTGTATACGTGATATAAGTTTCTATAAATCAAATAAGCTATTATTATTCGTCAATTAACACTTTGTATGAAATTCCCCTTAAAATCGTACGTTACGCACGTAATCGAATATAGTAACTTATGTCATGTATTGTATTTAATAATAAAATTGTAAGGTATGAATATATTAAATGTAATAATTCAAATGTGACGTATATTTGCAATTGATAAAATAATATATAATTACGATATCTTATGTAAGTTTCAGTGACAAGTCATTTCTTTTCTATTCCTAAGGATATGTATACAAATAACAATTACCTTGCTGGAATGATAAGAGCATCAAATTCAGCTACAAGATGTCTTCTGATAATGCTCTTAGAGGGCGGAATGCCGAGGGCAGTGGCCATGGTCTCGCCCGTGAACGAGGGCTCCAGAACCACTAGCCCTCCGTGGACTCCACTATCTGGGTAGCATTTAAGTAAATCTAAGTATTATCTTCAAATAAACAAAAGTCTCAGTAAATGATGATGTAAAACCTTATAAAATTTTATCAGAAAATTAGCTAGAAATTATTGCATTGATTCATGGAATCAACTGTAGGATTGTGCTTTAATATAATTTCAGTGGAAATTTATATTACTGAAATGCAAATCTTGTTAACATATTGATATTGATTTCACCGGAAAACGCCAGCGTACGTTAAGAAGGATCAAAAAGTTGTACCTAGAAATAGTATCCCTACCAATTTGTATTAAATGAGTATTATCTAAAAAGCTTACCTTTGAGATTCTCACCAAATTCACCTAAGTCAATATTGTGAGCCCAACGAATAAACCTCTGATTGGTCCACACTAGAGGATCAGCATCTACATTCTCACATTGATGTCGTCTCACCGCTAAAGCCTAAAATATAATTAAACAATATTATTATAACCGTATGAAATGCCTTTACAGAATACTTAGATATAGATGACGTAAAATATGAAGAACATGTTGATAAAAGTAACAAAATTAAATAAAACATAATACTCTAAGAAAGCAATAAATATCAGAACAAGAAATAACATTGTATTAATAAAGATCTATCAAATGTTGAATAATTTCAGATAGGCAACAGAACATGGCAATAATAATAAACAGCTCATACACTACTAAACGAGGTCGAATTTTGCTGACTGTCAACGTTGAATTCAAACGAGGAGTGAATAGCAAATGATTAATGGACGAACATTACTAGGCCCAACTCGGTTGGAACATTTTATAACAGATTCAGAAGATAATCTTTCGTTTGCCGTTACGTCTTGTCTCTCCGTTTATCCAGAAACAAATTGTATTTGAAGTATCAGAAGAAGTTACGGCAAATTTATGGGCTTAACATTTTTGTTTTTTACATATTTTGTTTCGTATCGTGAATTTGAATAAAAATATGTTTCGACAATCGCCTGTAATTTACCGAACAAACTTGCAGCCTTGCATATTAAAAAGAGAAATTAAAGAGCCAGAGATTTTACCTACCTTGGGAATCAAAACAAATATAATTGGGCAGTCGTGCTGGATTTCCCAAATTTCCAAACGAGTTTTGACTGTACCATACCATAATATCACAACCGGTATAAATAAAACGTGTATCTTCAACATACTTACTTGTCGATCATACTTCATAATTCTTAGCAAGTGGATACCATGAACAATGGACGCCTGATGGAACTTCCTGGTCACTCCGAGATACTTTTCGAGTTCTTTCTTGCTTATCGTATCCAACATCCGAGCGTCCACTAAATTGGCCAAGAAGGATTCAGCATACTGTAGACCAATAAAAATAGCTGAGCCCAAAAATAATATTCATAAAGGCTAAGATCTGTATGAGAATTTCAGTGTAGTAGATAAATGTATAGAGACAAACTTTATATGTAGAACAGTATTTTTAAATACATTATTTCTTTACATATAAGTCTGCAGACAGAAAAGTATTTTTATGTAACCCAAGTAACCCAAATGATACAAATCACCTAGTTCGTATGAAGATTGTGCACAACCAGAGTCAAGTTGTATGATTTCTTTGTTTTTGAATCCTATTCTCCCTGCAACTTACCTGTGATAATCCTAAATCCGGGAGCCATTCGGCTGCAACCCAAGCGTGCGTCAGCTGCCCTATCGTCGGGTTCCTCACGAGATCCGGTCGTCGGCGTTCCTCTATAGCGAGACGCAGCTTCTTGCGGTGCATCGGCTGGGCGATCCCCAGGCCCACTTCTAGGTCCGAGTCAGTCAGCTCTAGTAGAACCTGCCCATTCAAAGCACGGATCTAGAAACAACCAGAACACAATATTTGACGCTTCTATCGCGTCATCTCTACGCTAAGTGATTTAATGGGTTTTTGAATGAGGAAGTGATGAATGAAAAATATTTGAGTGCGCATCTGATTCAAGAAACTTTTGTTCAAAAGCTGTTGTTTAAAATTGTGTCACAAAAGACGCTGTTAAAATTATTCAAGAAACGATGACTCGAAAAGTTAGTCAATTTGTGTTAATATTTGAAGAAAATGTCATGAAAGATTAAATATAATGAATGCCTTTCACCTGGCAAAAGATTGACAAATAGTATCAGAAAAAGATTAAAGATGTAATGTATCTCCTTTCACCAAGAAAAAGGATTGGCAAAAGGATGCCAAAAATAGTGTCAGTAAAGATTAAAGATGTAATACAACTTTCACCAAGCAAAATGGATGAATGCATATATTAGTTCCATTGTGCCACCGTACAATTCCTTAATATTGAATGAAGCTAGTCACACCGTCCTGTTTCTTGCTAACCTTTCCGCTCTTGACATTGTCGGCGACGGCGGCGGCGTACTGCGGCATGCCGAGCGCGAGCTCCAGCCACGCGATGATGGCGGGCGCGCGCCAGCGGGACAGCGGCAGCGACGCCGCCTCGCGCAGCGCCGCCTCGCTGCCCAGCGGGGACCACGCGCGGGCACCCGTGCCGGCGTAGATCGGCTCTGGTGGACGTTTTTGACGCTTGTGAGTAAGCAGTTAAAGCACCCAGCTTTCATGATACACTATGTATTACCCTTATTTATTGTATATGTATTACCTATATTATTTGTACTTAATTTACACTTAATTTTATATATTAGTCCTGCAATTATCATTTAATCGCACCATCCCCATTATTTTAAGTCATCCCTTCTTTAACTCCTCATCCTAAGGTTGTCTGGAAGAGATCGCTGTTTTAGCGATAAGACCGCCTTTTGTATCGTCCAAAATTGTATGTTTTATTTTGTGTTCATCTTTTGGGTACAATAAAGAATATAATTATTATTATAATGTTCTTTTTATAGGAGTAGCAGACAAGCATGCAGTCTACCTGACGTTAAGTGGCTACTGCCGCCCATAATCAACCCCAGATAGGATTAGAATCCTACCTGAGAACGGCCACAGATGCGCCGCTACACCTCTCTCTTAGCACATTTTTCAAACCAGAACACAACAGTGCTTAACACTGCTATTAGGCTGAAATAAAATATTCACATATTAACAGACCTCGACGCATCTACTTCAGATACTGGATACGTTTGCGCTCTTGAAACATACAACCGTTCCACGCTCCATCGTGAGCGCACAATGCTATAGCAGTTTTTGCATGAACCTTGTGTTCATGCAAAAGCTGCTCTCACAAGCTCTTAGGGGTGCGAGTACAGTCACCATATAAGGTGTTGAAGAGCAGGTGTTGGCTCTGTGCAGGTGTTGCACAGAGCACGGTTGATGCGCGAACATATTGAAATTTCAGTTTCATATACATGGTGAATTTTAAAATTGGATGTAGTTGCCCAAATTTGCAATTGTAATAGCAAAAATGCTGAAGGAGTTACAGGAACTAATTTGATAAAAAATTAAACGATATGATAACTCCACAATTACTTTGGACGCTTGTTACATTTGAGAACATATTATGTAATCAGTAAATAGTTATGTCTCAGTGCATTTACCAAGTGAATAATGAACTTAGAAACCGTCTGAACTATAAGTGCTAGAAACTTAAATAGTACATACCAGTTCTCATTCGCCCGAGCAACAACTAAATGGGACTGCTTCGCCTAATAAAATTATGCAAAATTGCACCTACCTAAAGTGAAAAACTTTTTAACATTGCCCCAAGCTTAGTTTAAATTGACGTTTAGACCATTACTTTCAGTGCCTATCAGGTTGGTACACTTCAATGAAATTAAATTTTCTGTGCCTCATTGTGTTGTACCTATAATGTTGATAATAATTGGCCTTGTATTTTAAAGTCAAAGAAATAATTATTTACTTATTTTGATTTGGACGAAAAAAGTGTACACTTAATAATCCAAAGAAGTTATAAGCAAAATAGAGTGCCAAATGTCACCTGGATTTTAGGTGCAAAAGTTACATAGGTGCAAATAGAATATTACAAGTCAAATTCCTCACCACTCTCATGACCACTGGAGGTAGCACTGCCAGACTTGGTGCGATGACGGCTTCGTGCAAACACCCGAGAGATGGATCCCCAGGCAGAACCTCTTCCTCGGCCGGCCTTGGACCCGCCGGCCCGGGTTCGCATCCCGCCCAACAACGCGGAGTCACATTCGCCTGGACTTGACAGCTGCTCCACTGACCTGCTTAGAGATAGCTTATCTTATCGAATTTTGTTATATTCCGATGATTTTTTTTATATTATGGTAGAATGAAGGGTATGGGTATGGGTATGGTAGTATGAAGTCCATCTGACTGCCGCCTACGCCAACTGCCGTTTATGAACATCTATAATAGATCCCGGATAAGATAAGAATCCTACCGGAAATCGAACCACATATGCACTTCCTTACCACACTCAACAAACCAAAACACAGCAGCGCTTAACACTGATGTTTTAGGCAAAAGACCCAATCTATGGATATATCACTAAGATTATACTTTATGTTTATTTAAGGCAAGTTCCTCGAAACTTCGGGGCAAGGTCATATCCAAGCCCGTAAGCTACATAACGTAAATGAAGTCGACGTATATATTTTTCATTACGTTTGCGCTTTCGTAGGTTTGGGCGAATAAAATATTCACAAAGTCTTATGCAAATGAAAAGACGAAAAATTACGTCATACGGAGAGAAAAAGTCGTAATCCTTCAATCTGCAGTAAAGCAAAGGCCGGATTAAGATGGGAATTCATTATGTAAACTCATCTTTGGATTAACCTTGACCTTGGTATTTCTGTATTAAGCGTTGGATTGCAAATGATTTGCTTATTCATCTCAGGTAGAATATTGTGGTTTAAGCAACGCTACCAACTCGTGCGGGTGACAAAGGTAGCGTGATAGAGCAACTATGCCGCCCTCTTGTATTAAATAGGTTCTGTTTTCAGTAAACATTCTTGTGTATTCGCTACAACTATGTCTAAGAGGTGTTATATGCATAAATGGAATATGTTAAGTGCAAGTAATTTTGTTATTAAAACTGTTTATGAAACATTGTGCGAAGATGAAACAGTAAAGAGTATTTTTCTTTTTTAAATTTTTACCCTATAGTTTTTTTCTTCGACCAACTAATTTCTTCTAATTTTCTATGATTATGATCGAATTTTAACCATTATACGAAAAAGTAGCGTGCTTTGTTCTGACTTAAAGACTGTGGTAATGCCTATATTCAAAGTCCTCTAAAATACAATTTTAGGATATAAATACATACATATGTCAACTGCCTGATTGCGGTTATCATTTTACTTCAGAATCACTATTTCATTTTCATGAAAAAATGTAAGCGTACTATAAAACTTAAATACATTCTGCATAAAATTTAAATCCCATATTATATGACTGTTGCGAGTAAAGTGAAGTGGTGTGTGAAAATATTATTCAAATGACGAAGCAAGCGTAACACATGCGGCTTGCGGCTTCTAAGCTTCAGCGCTGCAAACAATTTGTCGCATCTCTCGAGCCATTGCACTTACTGTTCTGAACTATTCAGTTATGAATCAGTATTGTGAACAGTTGAGAATATCTATGAATGTGTTATTATAAACTCTGCTGTATTTGGCATTCAAATATTATGTTATGTCTTAGAAATATTAAGCGAGCATCAAAACATCAATATTTAATTCTTGTTGTTTAAGGATTTCATTAATTAGATATCATTACAATTCAGCAACGCCGAACTTTTTTATATAGATGAGATACATTTTTACATTCATTACAATTAGAAGTGAATACGAATATGTAAATTAATTACTAGTATGTATTCGGTACTTGCCACAAATACTCACACGTATTCAACGTGTATTCAATTTCGTCTTTTAATGCAACTCAAAGGATTATACTTTTCTATTCGTGCATGGCATTAACATACTCGACATTGTGTGGGAAAATATTAGGCGAACTGTTCGCGAGTATCTAAATGTCCCATTAAAAGTATTACGCACCTGGAGAGCGATCCGGCGTCAATGGAACGTGTGAACGGCGACGCGCTGTTGTGCGGCGACAGCGTCGGGCTGCAGTCTCGCGGAGTACTCACTGCAATCACGTAGGCCATATTAATATTTCCCAAACACCTTCCGCAGTAACTATTGGGAAGACATGGTGGAGTATGTTCTTGGTCTCATATTGTCAGGAATGAGCCGTGGTCATCCATATGCCATAAAAAAGTCTGTCATTAGCATGTCTGTATATTGTTGTATATCATGAAGTTGTGACGCTTGAGTAAATAACATTTGAGTTATGCTTAAGCTTATGAAGCTTTAAAAAATTGATGGACAAATTACGCTCTACAGTTCGAATTAAATTAAACTTCAATCTTAAATTCCTTAGCGAATGATGCACAGACGTGTGATGATCAATCGTGGGATTTAAAAAGAAATGGTTCTAGTAGAATTGTTTTAAGGAAGACAATCCTTACAGTACCTACAAGACAACAATTATAATACTTACCACACCGAATAGCATATATAGTGGATAATAAGTATACTAATGATATATTGTTACTGATTTTAGAAAAAAAATATATAAAAAAGATGTAGGCGGAAACCGTAGCTGATAACCTACTTAGTAATAAGCTTTTAAGAAACCTTATAGCTTTTTAAAGCCAAGGGACCTTTGAGTAATAAAATACCCGCTCTTGACTAAACTTTCACTGCACTTATTTTACTAAAAGGAAATGCAAGTCTATTAAAGAGCGCAAACGAACTTTAAATAACTATAAAAATCTTGAAATTGCAATTTATTTTTAAGGAAGGTAATTATAGACTTGGAATAAATTTAAGTTTTTTTATACATCAAAACTTTTTTGTGCTTTTCATTAAGTATGCAAATAGAAAATAACTTACATTCAAGAAAAAATAAAGCATTTTCCTCGGCATTATGATTTTTCCTTATTCATGATCGGTAAATAATAATCATGTAAAAATTATCTACATACATATACAGAATTTTTATACAATGTAAGTAAGATGTTTTATTACATCATCAAAGGTAACGAATACCGAAGGCCTTTTTTCGAACAAAGTATTTTTTAACTTGTAAAAAATACTTTGTTTTTATTCGAGTGCACGAAATAAATATGATAAAATACATCAAATTTATTTCCGACGAAAACAATACAACTTGATGCATGAATGTTCTGATACTTTAACTGTCATTTTATGTTTCGAGTTGCGTCACGAATCAAATTTTACTTCACTACCATTGTTGTAAAGTAATTACGTTAAAACTGCACTTGTTAAGTTGCCTTTCAGGAGAATTCATTAAAATTTAAATTTAAGCGCCAATTCGGTGCTGATTTATCCAACGCAGTAATTTGTTGACGGAGTAATTATGGCAAGTAGGTGTTTAACGGTTCTTCATGTTGTAAATTATGTTACTATTTAATTATTTTGTTACTAATTGCGTATCAATTAATGATTCGTTGAAAATTTATCATTTCAACAGTTTTAAAAAATGGCGTCGTTGATTGCTCTTTTTAACTTAACTCAGGTTTTATTTGACCTTCATCGTAGATGTGTTATGTTGTGTTGTGTTGGGTATAATGAAATGTAAAGTAATGCTTGATATACGTAGTAAATTAATAAGTCTAGAGCTGAAGCACTGAGATTCGACAGATAGGAATCGGCTGCGCACCCTCGGTGGTCCAGACTGACAGATTGCTGTGCCAAACACGTTTGGAGTTTACATTTTACATTGCGTGGATAGCCAAATGGCATAGATTAGTAAAGATACTTCGCCGCCTTGAAATTGTATGAAGCCACAAACGGCTTATTAGTAAGTTCTTTTTTGAATTCTTGACAAATAAAAACATTTTTAGAGAAAATTTACGAATAAATAACTAATACTGCGTAATTTACGTAATAAATAAATAAGTATTTCAAATATTTTAGGGACAATTTAGCACGGAGACGTGGCAAAACTTTTTTACGCAACTATTTCAATTTCATTTCAACTATTACAATTTAAAAAAACCTGGGTACATTTTCTTGTTAGGAGTGAGTAATCTTTACTAATCTATGCCAAATGGGGAAACTTCCGATATAAATAAAATTGCATAATTGAACTAAAAAAATAAAAGCTTGTAAAATCAAATCGGTAAGGTTGTCGCCGAACACCGACGTGGCGCCGCCGTCGCCGCTACTGTCCCTGCCAGTGCGTGTCAGTGCTGACACGAGCTACACTCACACTGGTAGATGTGGTGCGCGGACGACACCAGCGACGTGGCGTCCGTGTCGTAGGGGTCGAGGGCGGGCGGCGCGCCCTCCGCGGTGGAGTCGGACAGGTTGCCGCCGCACACCGACGTGGCGCCGCCGTCGCTGCTACCTGTCACTGACAAGTGTATACCTAGCACTGAAATATTACATCTTATGTCCTACTATGAGGGATTTATTCTACTATGACTTGGTACATGATCCTATAATAATGTCATAATCGTAATGCTATTGTAAACAATGACTGTTATCTTGGCTGTTAACTTGATTGACTGTTAACTTCGCATCATATTAACCAACAGCAATTACTCAAGAAAACACATACAAAATCAAATGCTAATCGGCTGAAATAGCCTTATTCTGTACACAAGTCTTTTAATGCACTTGGATTAAAAATAACAATAATAATGAATTGCAATATGTACATCAAGGCATTTTAAATACAAATTAATATAATACAAACATAAATTAATGGTCACATTAACGACTCACTACACAATACTTAATTGCAGTCAAATGAAAATACAATATATTGAAATTTAATATTAATTTATGATGTCATAATTTGTGAAATGATTCTTCCGACAAGGAAAAGTTATATGAAATTTCTGGTGAATATTTTGTATGAAAATATAAATCTGACAGATGTCACGGAACGCTGTTTTTGTTCAAGTAGAATTTAATCTGCCAATGCGGTTTGATGATAATCCTCCATTCCCGTCTGATAGCAGTTGAGGATACAGTAATCACTTAAGCCCATAAATTTTAAATTTAAATAAACTTCTAAAATTTATCTCATCATTATGTCACAAATGATTGCATCATTAGCCTGATGAAACAAGATAAAATATTTTGTACAAGATGAAATTTTCATACAAAATATAAATCTGACAGATGTCACGGAACGCTGTTTTTGTTCAAGTAGAATTTAATCTGCCAATGCGGTTTGATAATAATCCTCCATTCCCGTCTGATGGCAGTTGAGGATACAGTAATCACTTAAACCCATAAATTTTAAATTTAAATAAACTTCTAAAATTTATCTCATCATTATGTCATAAATGATTGCATCGTTAGCCTGATGAAACAGGATACAATATTTTATACAAGATGAAATGGCTCTGACCACGAAATGAACATGCAGAATGAAGTTCCATGGTCCAGTCAGTGCAGTAACATTTGAGATTGATGAATTTGTGGTCACTAGACATAGCTGACAACTATTAAACTTACTAACTCTAGCTGTTACCGACATGAAATTTTACACAGACAATTCCATACCTCTAACTCCCGAATCGGCGCTGCAGCTGCCCCTGTCACCTATTAGCCCTGAAGGTCCTCCCAGCATCATGGGAGGACCAATGCCAAGGGATGCCACGCTCTCACCTTCGGATAAACAGCCGGCTGCTTGGAGCTGTCTTCGAGCCTGTGCAGGAATTAAACCTTGTGTTACACACAGTAATTTTCCTAACATTTAAATTATTATTGGCAATCTTCACAAGTGTGGGTTGAAAATTTCTAAAATATTTATAACAATATGTAAAAAAACCTACACGTTTAACAATTTTGTTAAAGTTGTGTAAAGTCTATCATATCTCCGAAGACTATAAGAGCTAAGATTAGCTCTTATACCCTACGAGACACACACACACAACGGACACACACACGACACCGACACGACAACCAACAGCCTAAATTAACTTAAAGTGTAATAAGTTACTTAAACGATGTTTAAGTAACTTATTTCATAGGAAGAAGAACTTTTGTTTTTAAATTTGATACATAGTTTATTGGAATAAAATAGATTTTGCTCGATTTGGCGAGCCACTGCCGTGCCCTCATATTGTGAATGTAGCTTGAGTACTATTTATAGTATCATATATGATATACAATATTATTTTCTTAACATATACATAACTTTAATGTTACTGCGGTCTAATTAACGTTCAAAGACAATGTTAACAGGTCATGTGTACGTAATTACGTAACCAAACACGACGTAATGTGTTTATAAAGGATATCGGGTTCTATTATCATTACCCATCAATAGCTATATTAGTGAGCCGCACGCAATTATCATCGCCCAGTACGTCCTCCAATTTCGATTGAAGCTTAATTATAATGGATTGGGTTGTCTAATGAGGGTTATTTCGACGTCATAACCGCTTATAACTGACGTAATTTTACGCGATTAATTAGTGACCTTTCATTTCGTATTAAAGTTACATATTACAAGACTCGAAATTCGAGACTTTGACGAGTAATCTTATATGCATTAAAAAGTTACTCAACGTCACCTGAACCGTATAAATGGTTTGGAAAACTTTCATTATCTTAACGGAGCGTCATCAACATCCCTAATACCGTCTCTCGGGCTTAGAATACCGTTCAGAAGGATCAAAATCTAAGCGGATTTATTGATTAAGACTTATAGAACACCTTTTACAGACAGCTAATAATTCAGTACCTTTAGTATGAGTTTTCAATTTAGGACTCGATAGATAGAGCTCGAGAGCTCGACAGCTCAATCTCCGTACATTACAATGACAATTTATAGTTCCTAAAAATGACCACCAGAGGCGCTCCAAGAAGATTTATATGGCGATCGACCTGTCGAGCTCTCGATTCGATTTATCGAGTGCACGATTAAAAACTCATATGAAGAGCTTACATTATAGGTAAAACATTATGCTCTTACTTCCTTTACATTTAAATACCTTCTATTATATTAAATACAATTTGAATTAGACCTACCAGGCCAAGAGAACTATTGAACACAACATGTACATTGACATAGGTAGGTATTCGTGCACAATAGTTTTGTTTCTAGATTATTATACGCCAGCGTACAATTTACACCAGCTAATGAGTTCTATACAGAACATTAGTCTGAACACGTCCCAATTTTATTGTGGCACTGTGTTGTTACAACTGCATTGTCCTAAAATGTAGTCGCCATATTTTAAGCAACGCTAACATATTTATGTGTTTTGTACAGCGATGCAAGGAAAAACAAACTCCATTACGTAGTGCACAGCATTGTGGAAACAGTTGTATTTAATTTTCCTCGCAATTTACATTGGAAGGAGCAATTTGAAATGGTAATTAACACCGCATGTCGGTGATGGATGGGCACCGGTATCAAGCGCGCCTATTCATCATAATTGCTTTTGTCGATACAGGTTTATTTATTATCAAACCGTTCCATCATTCACCGATCCGCCATTGTTGTATTCCAATTTGATGAAACAAACAGATTTGCGTCTATTTATCGGCTTGGATTAACTTCCATCGAGATGTTCAACATTTTCTAACTCAGGGAACCGTGCATAACGATCTCGCAATATTTCCCTTCAACTCGGAATGTTTTAGGGGACGAATCTCCGCCATTAATCTGTCTTACACATCCACCGCTCCAGTTCCTTAATGTAATAACTACGTTTGCTTTTTATGTAATAGAGTACTCAGTCAACTTATTTACAATACTTAATTATATAATTTCATCATACTCTCATTTTCCGTTTTGCTTGACGGGTACGGATGTATGCTTACTTACATATGAGCCGGCCATCTTACTTCTCAGGAGTAGGTAACGCATATGTGATCGAGTTTTTAGGTAGAAGTCTTGTTCTATATGGACTAGATTTAGATGTCTAGGCGTGGTAAATCAATCTCATAAAAAAGTCAAATCTCTTTTAAATCTGTCATGGTATTTTACGACTTATATATAGCGATAACCATAGTGATATTGTATGCATAGCATCTCAAAACAGAGCTCTATCATAATCCCTCTGTAGAGACGGGGTTCAAAGCATTAATACCGGCGTTGTATGGGACTAATCCGTTTGTGATCAAAGAGTTTAGGTTCAGAACAGGTGTATTATAGTCAAAGCGTTACGTACAAGAGACTTGAATGTTACTTATCCACTAAGTACGGCTGACACTTTCCTTTATGCATACAAAACTGTAGCCAGTTTGTTAGTACAACTCTTGTTTGAATATCATATGAATACTGATACTCCTGTAGTAAACTTTATGAGACTTGGAATATTAAAATACCTAATATTCTGTAAGGAAGAGGTGGTTGCTAAATTATTTACTATGTAACTATAAGTACTCCAAACTATCGCGAACTTAACGACGTCTTCTCCAATGGCAAGACAGATATTGAACGGAGCTAGGTAAAAAATGATTAAGATTGATTTATTAATAACTCCATGACATCTCATCTCAAAAAGTTGTAACGTGTCTGAGCGTGTGTCACGAGTATTGGCAGCAGCGAGCTGCAACGAGGTCTCTGCTTCCCCCGTACGTAAAGAAGTCCATTCGTTCCCGGTTACGTTATTATTGATGCTAATACTAAATTGATGAAAAAAATCCAAATCAATCAAATCAAATCAAAATGAGGATGATAGCTGCCAATTTTTATACCTCCTGTACACAGCAGCCATCGTTAATCAAATATTATCCATACATATTTTTTTAAAAGAAATTTACTATTAAAGTCTATCGTTTACTATATTAATCTAGATCTATTATCTAGAGCTTAGGCCTGGATGATTCGACTTTCATTCTCACCTCAAACAGCTGTGCCCTAGAGTGTCCGAGCTGCGTGTCGCGAGCGCTGAGCACAGCCGCGAGCTACAGCGAGCGCTCTGCTTCGAACCGCTTGTTTATGTTGTCATTAGTAATACTATGACCGTATTTAGGGAAGTAATCTTTGACGAAGACGACAGCTGTCAATTTTTAGTACTGGAGGGACTGCTTCTGGTTTTGGCAATTCAACGTCGGTTAATAATATAACTTAATTTTTGAATCTACGGTAAGCTTGTCATATGCAAATTGTTAGTTCACACGTCTCAAATATATGTATCCCTGTTATTAACTCATATGTAATATCTCACCTCAAACAGCTGTTCCCTGGCGTGTCTGAGCTGCGTGTCGCGAGCGCTGAGCGCAGCGGCGAGCTGCAGCGAGCGCTCCGCTTCGTCCCGCGCGTGACGCAACAAGGCCGCTCGTTCGCGCTCGCGTTCGGCGCGCTCCGCTCCCAGCGCGGAAGACGCGCCGCCGCGGGATCGCATCTGTTTTGTTTAACAGGTATTGTGTTATGGGTGTAGCGTATGTATGTTAAATAATATAAAATAATAAAAAAAAATTTTTTTTTGATTGGCGAGCAAGTGAACTTCTTGTTTGCAAGTGGTCATCGTTGTCCATATCTTCAGTATCACACAAATATAAAAAATGTCGACAGTACTGAAATTACTTAAGAAAGAAACAAAAAGTACTAGTTAAAATGAGTACTGTAAATAGAAAATACTTATTTATTATTCGTTGTCATTAAAAACAGGAGTTAATCTACTCTTAATTAATTAATAAACTCTTAAGTCAATTTCAAATTTAAAATGTAGGTATATACTTTGTTCACGAATTGATGCCAATTCAGTGTTTTTATTTCGAAACCAAACACTCCAATACTGACCTAATTAGGTAGCTTAAGCTCTTAAAGGGGAAATGAGCTTGCCCTTGAACTTCTTGGCGAGAGAAAAACAACAGTTGTTCTTCCTAGAGGTCATAGCCGAACGCTCTGCCAAATAGCTCCCCAGTTATATTAGGTAGCTCAACGAATGATATGGAAGATATTTATTGTTATTAGCGTCTGGGAATCCCCTTCTGTTTAATGTGTGCCGATGACTTGCGATTATTGCTGCCCATATATTACCTACTTCATAATATTTCTGTATATTACATATAGAATGAAAGCAATAAAGTAGAGTTATTTGGACGTTATTACTGTTACACAATAAATACTGAAAAATAATAGAAACATATTTAATTAAAATTAATGCGACTTTATGGAGTTACAAAACAAGACGACATTTTTAAAAAGTTAGTATCAACCTTATACATAATTATCAATAAGTCTACCTTGCACCCTTTTTAAAGGATAGCAGCATCTACTGTGTGTGTAAAAGGCAAGAAAAGCCGTTTCACGTATAGAAATAATCTTGTTAATTTTCCGTTCAAACCAAATTTAATAAAAAATAACCCGTAATAAATATTACTAGTAAATACATCTTCATTAACGTTATAAATAAGTTTATAATGCAACAAAACAAAACATATATTTTCTTGTCACGAATACCTGTTCGTAATTTCTTATAAAATCTCTTAGTTCCTTCTCTTTGTCTTCGAGAGTCGCGTAGAGTTGTTTCATTTGATTCAGCAAATCAAATTTCTCCGCCTTGAGCCTCTTCTTGTCGGCCTTGAGGGCTGGAACAAGAACAATATTACATAACACTGTTAAATTGGTCTTACGTGATTGTTGACGATATTGTGAGTATATTCCAAGTTACGAAGAGACGCGAAACGTTCTGTTTTTAATTAGTGTGTGTGTGTAACAGATATTATGTAAGGAAGAAAACTGACAAATATGAGTTTTCGACAGAATTTTTAGATGTTTTCTATAATTTGAATATACGAGTACATACATATAATAATGTGTGTCACTGTGCTGTACACACTGTACATGTGTAATCTTCAAAAATGTGATACTCATTTCATTAATTTTGTTAATGTATAATATTGGTGAAGACACTTTTAGATCTATTAAGTTCACCTAACGGGTCCAAAAGTTGTTGTCCAGGTATAAAAATAAATTCATGGTAGAAATTGCTTAGTTTACACAATTTTATACCTACAACTGTTTATGGCTCAAAGTATAAAACGACTGTACATAACACTTAGCGTATAGACAATGCTTATATTGAACCGATAAGAAAACAACATCCTTGAAACATATGGTACCCGCATTCCAATGTGGGCAAGATCCCGGCCCCAAGTGACTGAAACTCTTTGAAGAACGGGTTTGATTTCGTTACGTCCTTTGTGTATCCGATTTCTATGCAGATCCTCAATACTTGGACAAATGTACTTTAGGAAGGCGGATACGAAAATAAAACGAATCCACACAATTTATATACAATGCATTTTCTCTTCAAATATATTGTGAACGTTAAATTTCCATTCTTTTATTTGTTATCACTCAAACCCATTATTCTTTTTAAAGGCTTTGTATAAGCTTATGAGAATTGAACATCACACGCGCGTTTATTTGAATGAATGAAGAATAGGTATTATTTGCGCTACCCTTGTTGGTTTACCCTCTTTACGTAGAAGCAACAATAGGTACAATTATAATGGCATGCCTTTAATACAAGTTAGATGAAAATGAAATAGGATCAACTTGTAACAGAATACATATATGCAGAATACATGAAATTTAAGTGTTCACCTCTCATATTACTTTATTACCACAGTGTTGAAAATTGTATCTTTTCACTTTCCTTATCGGGCCTTTTTCCTCACGGGCTAATCTGCGTAATTACTGACACGATTTGGAACTTTCACGGAATATGGGAAGTAAATGTAGTCTACTTCTTAAATTTTTTTTTTTTTTTTTTTTTTTTTTATCGTTTGACCTAACGATTAGGCAGACGTGCTACCTGATGGAAAGTAGTCAACGCCGCCTATGGACATTTGCAACACTAGAGGAGTCGCCAATGCATCGCCGGCTTTGTATGAGAGCTCTTTTTGCACCTTTTTTGAAGAGCCCCATGTCATAGCGCTCCGGGAATACCTCAGGAGGAAGTTCATTCCACATCTTACACGTCCGCGGCAAGAACGTCCGTGCAAACCGAACCGTGGAGGACCGCCACGAGTCCAGTTGGTGTGGATGGAACTTCATCCTTCGGCGAGTGGTGCGATGGAGGAATGGTGACGTAGGCACCAGGTCAAATAGTTCCTCGGAACACCCACCATTGTAAAGCCGGTAGAACACACAGAGGGAACCTATGTCCCTCCGCAAACTCAAAGGTTCTAACCGATCGGAGATCACCGGGTCGTTGACGATTCGGACCGCGCGTTTCTGCACGGAGTCAAGTGGGTTAAGTTGGTATTGGGGCGCCCCTGCCCAGAGATGTGAGCAGTACTCCATGTGGGGTCTCACTTGCGCCTTATAAAGCAGAAGGAGTTGCCCCGCGCTGAAGTACCGCTTCGCTCTGTTCAAGACGCCCAGTTTTCTTGATGCCAACTTCGCCTTAACATCCAAATGACCCCGGTACTGCACGTCACACGATATGTCAACTCCCAGGATCCCCACACTTTTACCAATGGTAAGCGGGATACCTTGGAACCGTGGCGCTATGACGAATGGGGTTTTTTTAGCGGTAAACGCGCAGACTTGTGTCTTCGTGGGGTTAAACTCAACAAGGTTAAGTCGACCCCATATCGAGACCTGCTCCAGAGAGTCCTCGATTTCAGACACAAGTCGGATTCTGCTTTCTTCCACGAGAGTCCGAGAGGTATTTGCGCGGCCTGTATACGTAGCGTCTCCCGTACTATCATCTGCATAGCAATGTATGTTGCCTACTTGTTGCAACATATCATTGATATGCAGAATGAATAGTGTGGGAGATAGGACTGAGCCCTGGGGCACGCCAGCGTTTACAGGTTTCGTATCAGAGCAGCATCCGTCGACGACGACTTTGATGTGCCGCTCCGACAGAAAGCTGGTTACCCATGCGCATAACCTCTCAGGAAGACCGTAAGATGGAAGCTTCGCGAGAAGGGCTCTATGCCAGACCCGGTCAAAGGCCTTCGCGATATTATAACTGGGTAAAACTGCGAAGAGAGCAGAAGAGCAGTGATAGCCTAGTGGTTAAGAAACAAGGCACTAGGGCACTAACCCTCGGGGTCCGAGGTTCAAATCCCAGGCACATACCTCTGATTTTTCAAAATTATGTGCGTATTAGAAGTTAATTATCACTTGCTTAAAAGGTGAAGGAAAACATCGTGAGGAAACCTGCATACCTGAGGGATCTTAATAAAAGAGCTCTCAAAGGTATGTGAAGTCTACCAATACGCACTTGGCCAGCGCGGTGCACTACGGCCTAATCCTTCTCATTCTGAGAGGAGACCCGTGCTCAGCAGTGGGACAGTAATGGGTTGATGATGAAAACTGAAAAGTAGGTACACACTAAGTTGAGTAGGAACGTATCTTATGTATTGGAATTCTGAATTACATTTTTCTTCAAATATTTTTTGTAATATTCCTAAAGCTATCTCTGGATATTAAGGCATGACGAATAAAAATCCAGCTACGCAGCGTTCGGTTATACTAAACTAGAGCACAATACGTATTATTGCGACGAGTTCGACTAAAATCGACACAAGAGAACGTTATTGCGACACAATACAAGCAATCATGTGCCCGCAATAGGTGGTGTGGCGTGCCCCGTTTGTCGCACTCTAATCCTTTGTAGCAAGATACTATCCCAAGATCTTAATTGTACTAACGACGCAAACTTTACGAAATACCTATGTTTCCGAAATGCTACACAGTAAATACAAATTTGCATTTAAATACAAGTGGAAGTGGAACTTCTTTGCAGTGAAAGACAAACGTCAAGAAAGTCTGTAAACAACGGAAGATTGTCGACTTCTCGTTTTAAGCAAGCTGCTTATTTTTTGGTGACGGTTTTTCGTATTTTCAAAAAATATAAGGCGTTTTCTTAGAGTAAGATTATGTAGATAATAGAATGCGTATTATCGCTTATCGGAAAAATTGTTTGTTGATACGTGACCAGGCATACTATTTCCACTAGGATTACTATTTCCATACTAATCGCAACTAGTATGAAAATTCTTAAGATATACAAGGATCTTTCCAATTTTCAATGTAAAAGTATTGAAAAGGTTAAGTTAAATTATTATTCTGTTGAATCAGGCTATTTTAATCATTCTTACAGTAATAATTATCGTACCTACACATTACAGGCAGAACTTAATATTATATATTTCCATACGATTGAATATAAAGCAAAATTTACTATTAAATAATAGAAAATGAATGGTACAATTAGTATTATTACCACAGTGAAATTGAATTTCAATTCAAATATTACCAGTCATGCTGAGTGCTTTTAATATAATCCTTAATCAATATTTGATGAATATTACTTCCCGGAATTCCTAATACTACAATGGCACTGTACAAAGCGAGTGGAATCATGTAATTCGTAGTGAGTTACTGTAATCCAGTAGCAATTAAATGTTACATTATATATTACATAGCTCCCGCTCGAGTGATATCAGTAATCCTGCTACCGATCAAAGAGGTTCATAGGCGAGATACGAATCCTACGAATAGTAAGGATCTTATGGTACTGTCACACAACAGTTATAAAATTGTAGAGTTTAATTGAGTTTTCGAAAGATATCGTGTTCATATACGGGCAGATCAAATGCTGTTCATGTTTTTGAAATAATTGAATAAAATACGTCATAAAAATTGTTTACAAATATTATTTGCAATGTCAAAAGCAATTAATGTTATTTTGTCTTATAATAGTGGCTTAGAAAATGACAGAAGATGATTACAATTTTAGTCGGCATATTTTTGATCAACAGATTTTGTTCCAATTTTCAGCGCTCCAATACTGATCGAAACACTATAACATTGTTAATTTTAGGGACAAAATGTTACCAGACAAAGCATTACCATTCACCTGTAATGTGAACGCACCATTACGTATCTTACACTGCAGTAGGTATATGCGATTTTCGGTCGGTAATTCGTGAATATGTAGACCGATAGAGTTAGGTAGGATTGTGGCTTTGTAGGGGACGAGAGCATTAACATTCAATGATGGTAACGTGCTTTCCATCGAGGAGATAATTGATTGTAGATTGTGATTAAATGTTACACAATTACACTTTACGACAGTATATGTAGTATATTGATTTAAGAGTATTTTTTATCTGAATTCCATGTCCTCCACTCGAATTTCACTTTCACGTTAAATTCCATGAATACATGAAATTGTAATTAAAAACTCAAGTCCTTTCCGTAGTCTCTTTTTCTAGAGCTTGATGCCCACTTTATACAAATATTATGTATCTTTGCAATGTAATAAAAGAACAAGTTGAGAGACATGTTGAGAGGCTATTACACAAACACGTATATTTCGAAAGGTACATCCAAAAAGACATTTAATTTTCTAAAATCAATACAAACAGTTTACATAACGCTGTTGGTGGACTGAAAGATTAATAAGTTGAAGAAATTTTGGTAAGCACACAAACATTACGGTACACACATACATACAAACGGTACGAAGTATATTCAACTACGACACGTAGTTCTATGTGGGTTATTACGGAAATTTTACGAGTTTGATTTTAGTTGTTTTTAACGACTTCTGAAACAAAGCTGGTGAAATTATAAGGCGATCTAGGCACGATATGACCGGTGAAATTGAATGGAAAAGTAGATTTTAGACTTTTGTAATTTGAGTAAATTACTGCTGATTTGTAGTCGGATATTTTTATAATGTTAAAATCTATGGTTTTGGCGTGTTGTTATTGTGACCCCAAAAACGAAAAAATAGGCCACTCATTTAGCTAGCTCTACATAAGTACCTATATAGCTACATACGTACAATTCATTGCCTGTGACAGCATTACATCTTCATATTCCATTAACTACATTACATCCTCTTCACAAAGTTCAGCTCAAATTAGAGAAGTATACGAAATAGTGTTGTTACATTACGGGCCTATATTGAGTACGATTGTCATCAAATTGTTTCTTTATAGTGTTAAAATCAATAGTCTAGACATGAAAGGGACCCATTGGGACCCGTAAAATGAAAAAGCAGCCCATTTCACATGTAGCCAGTTATACGAAAAGAGAACCAAGTAATTACATACGTTAAATTCATTAACTGTGACAGCATTACATCTTAATATTACATTAACTACATTACATCTTCAGAAAGTTCAGCGCAAATTAGGGAAGTATACGAAATAGTGTTGTAACATTACGAGTCTATATTGAGATAATGACTTTAGTGAAAATGTCAGTGGAAGTTACAAAGCGACCCGAGGACGACGTGACCCGCGTACACAGCGGCAACCAGGTACTCACGATATTATGAGTATAGTTTATCAAAGTGACTTTTAAAGTGTATAAATCAATAATCTAGACGTATTGATTTTAACTACAATTGGGACCCCTAAAACGAAAAACAGCCCATTTCACATTTAGCTAGTTCTACAAAAAGAGTACCTAAATAGATACATACGTACAATTCACTGACTGTGACAGCATTACATCTTAATATTACGTTAATTACAGTACATCTTCACAAGAGTATAGTTTATTAAACTGTTTAATTATAGTGTTAAATCAATAGTCTAAACGTATGGCCATTAAGACCCCTACAACGAAAAACAGTCTATTCCACATTTAGCTACTTTTACGAAGAGAGTACCTAAATAGCTACATACTTAAAACTCATTGACAGTGACAGCATTACATCTTCTTCACAAAGTTAGGCGCAAATTAGAGAAGTATACGAAATAGTGTTGTAAGATTACGAGCCTATATTGAGATAATGACTTTAGTGAAAATGTCAGTGGAAGTTACAAAGCGACCCGAGGACGACGTGACCCGCGTACATAGCGGCAACCAGGTACTCACGATATTATGAGTATAGTTTATCAAACTGTCTATACTTTCTCGTATCGGCTTCGCAACAAATTGGACTACTCGCCAGATGTTGTGTCGGTTTATGTATAACAAGGCTGGATAGGTCTGTTGTTTTGTAGAACACGTGGTATGTGACCTTAACTTTTTATATAAGTTTGTTTATGAACAAATATTACATTTTTCTACTGTATCTGTAATCTTATAATCTATGAGTCAATGTAAATAGATGAAGAGTTATCGAAGCTGTCATCTAGTTTGTTACCACACTTTCGTCGTGTCCGTGTTACGTCGTATTTCGATCAGGAAATAAAGTTCATTCAATGAGATCAGTAGGACAAGAAAGAACATTCAAACTTTTAAGTGTCCTTAAGACTACAAGAAATAAAAATATTATGTTCAACCCAATTTCAGTTAAGTACGTTTAATTTACTTACTCGATCAATTGTAACAATGATTTTGCTAATTAACTCTACAAGTAATCGTACATTATTCTAAAATGATTGTAGATTTTCTGTAACACTTCAGTAAGAGTGAAGTAAGACAAATATAAATTCACTTACAATTAACGGCTTCCCTCGCCAGAAGCAGCTCCTTCTCCAGCTGTTGAGGGTCCAAAGGCGGTGCGTCCTGTACATCGTTTTGGGCGCGTTCCACCAGCGCATTGCCGGCCTCCCCGCGCTCTGCTGCCGCCACCAAGAGCCTTCGTACTCGAGTTAGCTCTGCCTGTAGGGAAATCTTGATTATTACTTCTTATGGTTTACATGAACGTATGTAAGTTACAACAATAGCAAACGAGTATATGCACAATCAGGTGGCAAAGAGGATAAAGTTTAAATTCTCGTTTAAACAGTAGGTATCTGCCTATGTTGTCCCTGTAGTTCCCGGACTAAAATAGGGCTACGGTATCCCCTGCCTGTCGTAAGAGGCGACTAAAAGGGGGCTTCCGGGGTTGCGGGCGGCAAGAGTGGGAGCTCGAACCGTCCAGCAAGCGACCCCGGAAAGGACGGCGGCATGTGTGGTCGCATACCGTCGTAAACACCAGGTGTGCGGGAGGAGCACAAAGTGCTCCCCCCATGGCAGAGCCCGACTGGGGCATCGCGCTCAGAGAACTCCGGTTGTGTTCCATCGGAGATCCCGGAGTTCTCCACCAAGCGCTGAGGACGGCCACCGGGGGAATTTTAGTGCGGTAAAAATCCCACATAACCCAGCGTCGCTCCCACGTCGTCGGGTTATGTGGGAAACAAAAAAAAAGAAAAGGTATCTGCCTATATATTACACCCTTCAAACCAGAACACAGCGCTTTTGGGTAAAAATAGTTTTGTAACTATAATGAAAATACTCGTAGTCAATAATTTATTTTTCTTACAAAAAAAAAGGAAGCATCAAACCATAAGCTTTACGGAATGAAAGAATTCCACCATAACAGCTACATATTTACAGGTGAAGTTGTTAAATAATTTAATCAGTGGCCCAACTATCTTTGCTGTTTATAGTATTGTTTATCATTGTAACAAGTTCTTGTTTTGTGTGTCTTCATTTATTGTGTAAACGTAATCAAAGCGATTCAATCAATCGCTACAAACATAGCGTTTGTAAAATAAACCCAATTGTGTGAAGTAAGTCTTAGAAGTACGTGAGAGGAGTACATACTGTGTCGTTACACGCGCTAAGTAAACAGTTTGTCATAGCGGGCAGGGGAGTAAAAATAGCTCGTAAATTGAAGTGGATAGGATACACGGAATTCCTTCCTTTCGCCACCTCGGCTCACTTTACTTCGCCGGTTCAGGGATGGCGATTCTACGTCAAATAGATAGATTTTAAATACTTTTAAATTGAAGTATTCACAAAAATATATCAGACAAAGTGTCCACAAAAATATAAAAGACTAGAGGATCGATTTCTCAAAAAGCGATATCAGATGTATTTAGTTTCTGTTGTTGCTTTAGGAATTTATCGGCGAAAAAAATCGTCTTTTGTAATGACCAGAAACGGAGATCAATACGAAACCAAATGTAACCGGTTTTCTGGTATTGGGAAACACTTGATCACTACTGGCTAGATTCATTAAAATCGATTCCAGATCGACATCCCTACGCCGCGGGATAGGTATAAGATAGTGCACCTAACTTCAGAACAGGATTTTGTGGTGAAACTAAGCTGTTTTCGCCTGAAATCTGCGAAACTTTATCGAATGAGATTCTCGCAAGGCGTTTTGGATTTGAAAAGCAAAGTTTTTTGTAAAACAACCATGTTACTTCGTAAGTCTCGCAACTTTTGGCTTTTGCCGCATAACGATGTCGTGAAAATTATTCAGTGCTAAGGTAACGTTGACAAGAATTTTTATCATTCGAATTCTAATTTTTCAAAAGAAAGTTTATTTATTTCGTTGGTTTAGATTATCTAAAGCGAAATGTATTGAAATATTTCATATTTACTGAATCACCCATAAATAAATCTAGTTTTAGTTAGTTCTAAAAATGAAGATTAGAATAAAAAGCGCATTTTTTTTTTAAATAAAGATACATTATTTTTACGTAACCACTTTTAGGTACTATATTTTAAACATAATATAAACAAGGCATAGGTACCGTCGTTAGTATAACGCTCTCTATAATAATTGTAAAAGGTTTGTTCATCAGTAAAATGTTAATACGTATGAAATATGGGCTATAGTTCTTCATTCGACCCACAGCTGCGTGGACCCCTGTCCCAAGCGTGTATTGCATATTACTACACATTACATTACTGAGTTTTCATCCCTCGTCATAATTAGAAACATTTTAATCTTTTGCGAAATATTTTTGATAAATTAAGCGTAGTGGCAGTATCTTGTAATTTAAATTATTAATAATAAGCACTTTCTCTTATTTGGGGATAAATCATGTACCTACCTACTTAAAACATTCTTGTACAAATAAAAAGGATCCTGAAAGTTTTCACAAATGAAGGGTTTTTACCAATAAAAAAGGGTCAAAAAGTGTCCATAAGGGGATAGTGAAGACCCTGGAAAAGAAAATACTACAGCGGACGGTAGGGGGGCACGATTTTTTTACATATACCATACTACGAAAAAGGTTGAAAAACACTGCACATAATAAATAAATAAAAAGTATTTTAGTACCTCTAAATCAGAATAATATGAATTAGCGCTATTTATAAATAATACGTCATAGGAATCCTAATAGAAAACATAGTAACAACATTTTTGTAACAAACAACACAATTATTAATCATTTAAACGTCACAAGATGTCTCTCAAAACTCATAACTTACACATAGCAGCCCTTTTCCAATTTATCATGTGTGCCCTTATCAAAAATGAAACCATTACTTAGCGTTAAGTTATACATTTTACAAAATGTGAAATTATCTGTACCCTTAGGGTAAGTTCTCAATATGAAAAAAGATGATTACTTTTTGACAAAATAAAACGATACATATGAAACAAAGGTCAAATCTTCAAAAGATCAAATCATAATAATTATATTTTTTAATTTTATAATAACTAAATTCCCTGTAAATTACTTGTAATATTATCATTTTCCGTACCAAATAGGTAAGTAATTTCTAGATTACGTATATTATTAAGCTAATATTTTAATAAGGTAACGACAGTATGTTTATAACTTTTGTCACGCAGGTTTATACCTGCGTGCGGGTATGAAATGCACGCGTGCATACTGCAGCAATAAGTATTATAAGACTCGAGATCTTCGCGACTCGCGTGAATACGTGCGTGTTAGGAAGGTATCTATAAAAGGATAGGTACAATTTTATTCATGGGAACGAGATCCGCACGTATACACCAACCTGCGTGACATGAAAAAGATCAAAAGACCGTTCATATCGTTTATACTGTAAGTCTGTAACCATATATGTATCTTATTATACAGTTTATGTCGTTGCTAGTGCAATCGTGTATTGTATATACCTGTAGTCGTTCATTCTCGAGTCGGAGTCGCCTGGCCAGCTGCGCGGCGGTCAGCAGGCCGGGGGAGGCAGGCACCTCTTCCTGCCGCGACCGGTCCGACCGCCCGCCCGGCGACGCCGCCTCTGTTCAACATATTTCCACATCAAGAAATCTTTTATGAATCAAGGCTTTGCGCTGTTTGTATTGTTTAGTTTCGTATATCAAAGCAGGTAAATACATTAGCTGTCTCACGCAGTCATTTTGCCCTGTTTTATTATATCCTAGATTAAAATGAAAACTTTTTAACAATATTAAAACAATAGAAAACAGGTAATGAAATATTAAAACAGGTAATGAAAGAGTAATTAAAATGTTTGTAACATAATCTTCACCGAGTTTACAGTTTTCTTTAGTAGTACAATGAATCTCTTTTATTTCAATGGCTAATAAGCTTTTTAAAAAAGCAACGCAGAAAGAATAGTAATACTAATGTAGAAAATAATGATAAATATAAACGTTAGAGGAAAGCATCTAAGGATATTTTCATTACTGACTGTTTCCACCTGGACTACCCTTTGTTTAACATATTCCCGAATCACTCTAGGTCGGGAAATATTTTGCAAACTTTATACAGAGATTTACTCAGAAATACCTTATTTCCACCTACGTGGTAGAACTCTTTGTTTGAAAGAGGCGTTATTTATGATTTATATAGAAATGCATTTCTATTTTCAAGTATGGAAAATAAATCTGTTATACCTACATGTAACGTTGCAAGACAATCTTCAGGGATATTTTTTTAGTATTTGTTGCAGATGATCAGACATTTTGCATAAATACTCTGTAATATGTTAGAACGTAATTGTCTACATTCAGTAGGAAGATACTTATATTCTACACTGTGGAGTCCATAGTAGAATAATAAATGCTTGCAGCAAATAAAAGTAGTTTTTTAATGTAAAAACAACAGCATAAAACGCTCGGCCATCCGTAGAATATTATCCTTAGAGACTACTATTCACTTAACATTTTCATATTCCTTCAGGGAAGTATTGGAAAGCTTAGCGACTTTCTTATTCTTTAAACAACGGTTTAATATAAAATGATTGTTATTTTAATATAATTATATTTAATTAAGAGTTTTTATTGTACCGATACCATACCATGTTATGTTTGCATTTTCGGAATATGCCATCAGCATTTATGCATTTAACATTTTTTTACAGATAGGTACTCCTTGTGAAAGAACACAACTATTTCTTGATCCAATTTACAACTTTTTTACTCCCGCGCAAAATATAACTCCAACGTCAATAACGTTCTTTTTCTTTTTTTATGTTAACTCATACAATCGTACCAGCCAGTGACTATACAACTTATTATTATAAAAAATATGAAAATAAAACATAATAATTGATTAAAATAATACTAATAATAAGATAATTTGAATAGATTTCTAACACTTGTTTCTCATTCTTGAACTATTAGCAGTCCGCATGGGATTCTATTACTTAAAGAAACACGTTACACAGGTGACAAGGGGACAATCTTTTCCTGGTCTACCCAAACCCACCTAAGGAATTTGATATTTTTGCATTTTAGAGAAAGATGTTAGGAGCTAAAACCTGACGAATTATTCAAAACAAATTTTATGAAGCACTCACAGTTCAATTTTGTTAAATAATTAATATTTTATAACATAGAACCTGCGAGAGCTTCGATCACAAAACAACGATAAAGTTTTATTATTTCATGAGTATAAGCTTAAAAGTGTTATGAACTGTCGAACACGCAACAAAATAATCGTGTATGAAAATAGATTATGTCGATGTGTTATTTCGCGTCGTTTACGTTATTACCATATTGTTTCTCGATTGGAATAACCAAAAAGGTTATTTTAATTTGTAACTTTAGGAACATTATAAGTACAATTAAGCTTATTGGTGCTTGACTTTGTATAAAAAAGGCTAAACGCGAGTCCGACTTGTACACTTCTTTCTTTCTACTTTCTTCTTGTACGCTTCTGTGAGCCCGACTCACACTTGGCCGATTTTTATTATTATTGATTCTACTTTGACTTTAGAATAACACGGAAAAAGTTTGACGTTATATAACAAAACATACGACTTTTATTTAACGATAGAGCAAATAATAGTATCTTTAAAAGAATCACCTCTTCTTTAATAGCTCATCTTAGTTTTTAATATTTTATGTCTATTTTTAGGTTACCTACTAGTAAATAAAACTATTTCTACATTCACAGCCCCACACTAAGATCCCCTGTATCGTGGGTGCTGTGAGACGTGGGTGCACACAGAGATAAATACACAAAGACTCAAATCCAGAAACAGAAACCTAAATTCATCATTTTCATATCTGTCTGGCCGGGGATAGAACCCGGGACCCTCTGCACGTCAGACCGGTATGGTGACCGATCCACCACGTGGGTCGTCTATAACATATGTTCTGACAAAGCAAATTTTTAAGTTTCTCAAGTTGACCTTGATTGATAAATGATTGTTTATTTCAAGGTAAGAGAGATGGATAGACGAACGGTTAGTTATAAGGTTTATTTTTGTGCGGAACCTTAAAAATACAGCGTTTTAGTTTACGCCCCAGCAATATAAATGGAATTGGTTATGGACGTAAACATCGTAATAATGTGAAAGCACTAGCACGAAACCTACAACTTAGTGTTCAGAGAATACAGTGTGGGGACACATTATAAATCCATACATTACCATATTATTATAATGATTCGTTGAACTTGACACGTTACATGTGTTCATATTTAAATAATTTAGTACCTACATATAAATATTTTACTTTTGTTTTACAATCCAAGCTGTACTTTACGTATCTAAATACAACATATTGAATTCCCCTACATTACATTTTACGTCAAATGGAGCTTTATATAATATAGACCTTATATATTAAAATTGGAAAACTGTTCACGCAGGTGTATGGACTTGGGAGCAAACATAAACTGGTGTAAAACAAAAAAAGTAACATAATTTTCCGACAGATTTTTTTCCTCAGGTTATTTAATAGGTAATCACACTTTATCCGAAAACAAAGCATACCAAACACTATATAAGTTTCGTGTCTAACATAATCTAAAAAATCATGAAGGTACTCATAACATTCTCGCTAAAGGAAAGGACGTCAAAACCTTTTAAGCAGCGTCGTAAAATATTGATGTTTTAATTAAGTAGTAATTAAAACCTCTAAACCAAACCACGAAGCTTTACGGAGTCAGACGAATTAATTACAAAATAAATGTATCATGTTGAATGTGGTACCAGGTGTGCGGGTGTGCAGCTAGGAAAGAGATGCATTGACTAAAGAAAATAAGACCCTAACGAAGGCAAAGATAAATCTGTTGTAGAATCCATTTAATTAAATGACAAATAGCGTAGGACTCAGCCAGTCTATTCTCGTCTACGGTACCTAACATTAATTTATAGATTGACTAGATTTTGCCCGCGGGTTCGCCCGCGTTTAAAAGAAAATAATATGACATACTAACAAAACAAAACTGAAACTACGTACCTTCATTGGAATGACAGTGGCACCATCTGGCGAAAATTGGTCGTACCAACTCTGAAACCTTCGTGGGCTCATGGACAACAACTTTGCTAAAGATCATCACTTGATCAAATGCATAATTTACGATTCAATCCTTACTAATATCGATTAAAATAATCGACTTTTTGGTCCAAAAGATCGTTTGTCCGATTAATCGATCTTAGATCGTCATCCCTAGTTCCCGTGGGATTTTCGAGATAAAAACTATCCTATGTCCTTTCTCGGGTTTTAGACTATCTTTGTACAAAATTTCATTGAAATCGGTTCAGTGGTTTAGGCGTGAAGAAAAAACAACCAGATAGACAGACAGACAGAGTTACTTTCGGATTTATAATATTAGTAAGGATAGGTACTTCTTTTAACTTATAGTATCTTCTTAAATAGATCTTACTTATAAATCTTGTTTAGGTATAAGTGGATAACGAAGATATTTTTTTCTTTAGTTAATAGAAGCTAATGGGGACTTTAGACCATCCCTATCTAAGTAGTCATTGATGGATTATATCTTTAACTGACTTTAAATAGAAAATAAGTCCTTTTTTAAATCGATATTTCCACTGTAATGCAACCGACAAACCGGAACGTAGAAACGAAAATAGATGTGGTAGAGGACGGAAGGAAAGAACCCACAGAGAAACTACAAAGAGGTATTTATAAACAAAATAATAAAAGTATACTACTTATTAACTTTTACATGGCGCTATCGCTTCATAAATAAAGCATTATTTTGTTATTGTGAAAGTTACAATCCATGTTATCGTAAAGGAATAATGGATACTGATTTTATCCAAAACAATGAGACATTAATGTTTCTTTAAGTTAAGAGAAAAAGAAATGAAGCGATCTCAGTAATTGTACGTCTAGAACTCAGATATAGTTCTATTGAAGTTAATATGGAGACTCATTAATCTCAACTGTATTCTTTATTTAAATGTATTCTTTTGTGAATATGGTATTCATTTGAATTTATATACCCGTATTATTCGATTTACATTTATTATGTACACTTCACGTTACTCAAAGGAATTTCAATAAATAATTTAATTTTGGAGTAAAATGTAAATTTAAGTATAAATACTTTATATTTTCATCTTTATTTTATAACTCTTATTGACTTTCAAATACGTAAAAAGGTAATACTAATAAAATAAAAAGGCAAACTATATTTAAATAAACTCCATAAAATTCTCAATCGGCTTATCATTAATTAAAATGCTTAGAGATTTTTATGGTTAATTGGACATCAAAAAGTTTTCCTCTTTATCGAAAACCGAGCTTGCATTTGCGTAAACGAGATTATATCTCAAGGCAGCATCATTAACGAGGCTATTATACTCAGATTATAATTATCTGTAGTTTTCTTTGACTATAGTATAATTTTGACTAGTTCGATACTTAATTGTTTTAATTGTTTTATACGATTATTTACAACTTTCATATACAGGGTGAATTTTTAAAACGGGCCTTCAGGGCCAAATCCAAAACTATAAGGATTAGCGAAAAATGCTGAAAGGAGTTACGAGGCCGATTTTGATAAAAACTAAAACTGCATCATTACTTTTTTTAAATAACTTTTTCCCTAGCCGGGAATCGAACGAGTTCATTTTGAAAAAAAATACACCCTCTATATTATTCTAATATCTGATAGTGTCGCTTACAAGGATCAAATTCTGGGAAGTAATGTTATGTGACAAATTAAAGGAAAAGGAAAATTTTGAAGAAAATACATATAACGTACTGAAATTTCTTCATTAATAAATTTATTTTTCCTAATTGCAAAAGTAATACAACAAAAAAATATATAATTTCTTCGAAAAATTAATAACAAGAAACTTTTCGTCTTGGCGAGTTAGCAGCGTGCAGTTGCGCAAATGAGCTCATTCCCCGAGGCGCGCTCATTAGCGGCTCCGATGATACAACGTGTAGAAACTTTGAGGTAGTTTATTCTTATACAAGGAATCGTATAAAATTTAATTAATTCTTCGCCTTTATCGTACTAATTAGCTGCTTCGACAGCTTTATACAGTGGCAATATTACTTTGTAAACAGCGCAAAGAGAGAGTGTCTTGTCTGAAGTTTTCATGCAAATTTCTTGATGACAAAAATTTTAATGATAAAAATTCGAGCGTACTAAAAGTATTAGTTGATATAAAAGTGGAGAGAATTGAATTAAAACAAAGTTGGTTTCTTAGCAAGTTGGCGGCGTGCAGTTGCGCAAATAAGCTGATTCCCCACGGCAGCCTCATTAGCAACGCTGCGGGTAGTACGAGTGAAAACTTTCAGCCAATTTGTTTTTGTAAGATCTACTGATATAAATAAATTAACTAACAACGAAAAATTATGTTTAGCAATGTTATCTTAGTGTATCTAGTTTATACTAAAAAAACTCTTCATGAAGTTATGTATCACAAAAAAGTGTGGGGAGTAAAACATACAGTTACTAATGAATCAGTTTTTAGCACTAATCGTTATTAATAACTACAGTTATAGTTAATTTATGTATCACAATAAATTTTTGTAAGTATAAAATACAGTTAATATTGAAAAAAATTCTAACGCTATTCGTTATTGATTGTACTTCAGTTGTATTTCAAGGTCATAATTAAAATACGCTATGACCATAAGTGTTGCGAACAATAAAACAAAAACGATTTATAAATAATTTCACTCCATAATTCTAGACACATCTATTGTGCACGCCCGAGAAACCCAAAAAAGATTATTTAAGTGATCCTTTTATGTTTTACATAGTCTGCTCTTCGGTAAAGCGATTATTGTATACTTGACAGGCCTACAAAGCTTAATTTACAAGGGTCTACATCCAATATTAAAAACCAGTTCGTAAGAATCGTAAAAGTCGTTTTCTATTTCCTTGAGTTCCAATATTTACAATGTAAATAAAGAAGCAAATACACGAGTAGTATAGGCATCATAAAACTTTTCTTGGACATCGAAAATACTGGAAGTTTGTTTATTAATTACTCAGTTGTTTATTCTCCTTAAATAGAAAATGCATCCGATTATTTCAAATGTAGTACAAATTGTCTCACCTCCATCGAGTGTTGCAGTGATATCCGCCCTTGGTTCAGGTCCATCACTACTCCTGCCCGGAGATGTAGCATCAGGAAGAGGCACCTCTTCTTCTGAGCTATCTGCGGGGTCTAGAACGTTCCGTTCACTCGTGTTGCTGTTACCCCCTATTTCAGCATAAGTACCGCTATCACTGCCGTTTTGAGTAGCCCATTTCACCGGAGATTCCAGCTTCCCGTTCGCCTGATTTTCTTTATTGTCGTCATCTGCTGAATAAGGAAATTAATCAATTTCCGAAATGAACGGTTCGAATAGCAATTTCATCGAAGCGATAATGAGTTCCATTCATTAGGAGTACCAACCTATAAACGGATTATCTTTCCCGTTCCTAATAGACAGCCGCGCCCTATTCAGTGTACCCTCTTTGTCCCCATTTAGTGAACCGTTGCGCGGTTTGTCGAGAGTGCTAATGAGGAGTCTTCGTTCTGGAGGGATGGGTCGCGGGTCCAGGTCAGACCTCTCGAGAGCTGAGCTGGCTGGTGTGATGAGCGGGTCAGCTGGCTCGGGCTCGGAATCTGCTTCTACCCTAGCTCCAACTGACACCTGCTCGTCCACCATCTTACGAAGTTTCGCCTGGTTACAAAAAATATATTTAAAGTTACAACAATTTTGAACTTCAAACAGTAGATTATTGAAATTGATCATATTACTGATTAATAGGAATTAAAAGAAATTGGAGAATACATATATGCTGTTATACAAACACCTGCCTCCTTACTACTCAGATTTGCTAAACATAATATATAGAACACCTTACAAAATATTATTTATACACCTAATACTAACAATATACAAAATACAAAAAGTATAATAAAGAACCAATTTCCATATTTATGTGAAGAATTAACGCTCCTTAAGGTTTATTTCATACACAGAGCTTTACGTAAACTACCCAATATAGGGCGTGCGGCGTTTTATCTGCGTCTATTAATCTGAGCAATACCGTCTATTCAGTTAATATACCTGTCACCGTTTGACTTAATAGCCGTTTAAGGATACAAGTACGCTAAAATGGTGTTGCGTCACATGGAATGTTTACCTATTATCTATGTACATTGTACGTGTACATTTAAGACAATATGTGTGGTTTTGTGGTGTTAATACTAAACCCGAGTATATAGAATCATTAGTCACGAATTGTACTAAATATACCGAAGTGAAGTGAAAAGTTTGGTCAGATGAAAGTACGTGACAATGATAGGTTCAATAAATAAAATATTTTTTATATGTATTTATCTCTCTACTCTTATGCAATTTTGTCATATCATATTCTATTTTGCTCCAGTACCTGTCAAAATTTATTTTTTTAAACAAAATATATTTATAATAGAATCACATGGAAACTATTAATTTATTGGATAGTATTGAAGTCTAGTGTAAATTATCAAAGAAACATAATGACTTATATCTCTAAGAAATAGTAATAACTTCATTTATATCAATTCACTGACCGGATCTTCAAAGATCTACAATTTCACAATCATTGAATATTAAAGGGGTTAATGAAAGATTAACAGGGACTTGTTCCACCCCTAAGTAACGAGGAACGATCTAAGCAAGGAATTACTTATTAATGAAATGGCAATAAATGTCAAAGCATTCATTAGCAGTATGAGTGCAGTTACTGAGACTTATAATGAAATAGAATGAAATCAACTGAGACCACTCAAGGCAGGTGTAATGGAAGTCTTATTTACTATGCATTGTATATTTCAAACGATCAAATGGTTTAGTGAAATATATGAACAAAATAATGAGATATGAAATAATATGAAAACAACATGAACAAAATCATGTTTCGTATGTGATTGTTGACGTTAAATTTGAATTTATTTGTGAACCATCATCATGTTATCCTACTATGTCAGATCTACTACTAGATCTTAATTATACTTCTTAAAAATTTATTTAGCAAAATTTTATCTGACCTACGCTAACTTTTTTCGGTAGCACAAATCTGTTGGTAACAGAATATACAAAATTAGTACATAGTAATATACCCAGAAACTTTAACCAAGCTGTGAACGAACTTGGACGTTTTATGGCTACATTTTGAGGTTACTGGTTTAAACTTTGTAATTGACGATTACTCTTCGATTAGGCTTCAACTTTGAAGCGTATGCAATTACTAAGGCAATTGAGCCCTGACTTTGAGGAGTGAAAATTGCGTGTATTTACGCGTATGCCCTCCTCAGGATGTCAAGTGCTCCCTTACACAGTAATTTCCTAACAATGAAAGCAGTCAAACAGCGGTAACTTTTAATCATGCATACACGCTCCATGGAGAGAGATTATTACTGCTCCCTGTGGAAGTCGACTGTCATTTAAAAGAATAATAAGGTCTAAACGAGTAATATTTTTCCGCTTAGCTGAGTTTTAATATTTTACATGGCTCGATTTAGACGCTGTTTTATGTTCGTTCCTTGTTTAACATGACTGTATTTTTATACAATACGACAACCGGTCGTATTATAAGTATTGTATCGTCAATACAACAATTGGTCGTAAGTGATATTGGAAATTGACATGAGATTCCGCCGCAAATACAATTATAAATTTAGCATTATTATAAATTTAGTACATGGCGGTGAGGTTTAAAGCTTATTATAATCTTATCTTATATCATTATAATCTTATTATAGCATGGAAGCAGCTCGTCAAGTCATCCACAGAGGCTTACCAGAACGAGCACGACCTTTAGAAATGAAGAAAACGACGAAGAAGAACATAATCTTATAATAAGCTTTACATCTGTAAAGAAACGTTTTTCTTTACTGAAATTTATTTGATTTGTGCCAAGATCGCGCTTGGCTTATAACTAAGGGTATCTGATTCCTATGTGATGATACTCTGTATTATAACAATCTGCGATCTTGTGAAAGTAGCTCGCTAAAGTATAACGGATACAAATGTTTATTTCAACAACATACCAGTTTCCCGTTGTCTTAGCTGGTTTCGTGGCTCTAATACATACATGCTTTTAAAGGAAATTTATTTATTACATATTTTACATGACGTTATTCTGAACAAAAAAATAATACAAGGCTATAAATGGAGAGAACAATAAAACATACTTATACCTTTAAAACAACAAAAGTAAAAGCCTGCACAGGTTGATATACTATAGCTTTACTATTTACCTGGGCGTCGCCTAGTATCCGGCGCACTAGCGCCATCAGGCGGCCGTGGCTGGCGTTACCATGCTATCCACCCGCTTCCCGCCTCATGGCCCCCCTCCCCGAACACGTCACTAAACACCCAAAACTATTCAAACTATTTCACTTCCTGTCACCCTCCCTATGGGTTTCGACTCGTTCCAATCTGTAACAAAGAAACGATTGACATTAAATTCGAGTGAAATAGCATGTAGCGCCTTTTTAAAAGGAAAATGTATTTGCTGCTTGGCAATGGTTGTATGCATATTAATTATGGTATGAGACGAATTTTTTCTGAAGTATTTGGTATGACGAAAGGTTACAGCATTGATGTTGACCAAGTAAACATAATTTTCATTATAATTATAGAAGTCATTTAATGTAGAATGTATTAATTAGCACACGAGGCGTTCTACATAAGGGTTGAATGTTAATCTGTGGCTAATTCTACTGAAATAATGTGTTTTATAACATATCGTGTATTATCAAGGCTTATAAAGAATTCCAACAACATATAAACATTAATCGTCTGGTTAGGTATGTACACAAGGGGCTGAAAATTATATTTATAACCATTGAGTAGTAGGACCATCATAAATTGAAGTTTAGTTAAGAAGATTGCGTTATCGTATCGTAATAGTCAATTAGTATCGAAGCGAGTCTCTAGGGCGTCTGAAAGTCTGTTCTATCTTCTTTTATATATCATTGGTTCTATCTCGCTGAATTCCACATAAATTATGAATAGCTGAAATATTTTCGGTGCCGTATTGAGAAGAATGAGATGCAGAAAATGAAATGTTTTCTACTTTAACAGAATGTTTTATAGTTTCGTCGTAAATGTTTGGTGTTTCTGTTTTATCTTGAAAAACACGTAAAACATTTATGGTCGAAATATAGATACAAAATTACGTTTTCGTACAAATAAAACACCATATTGTGAAAGAATATTCTTTCACAATATGGCATATGGCACAATATGGCAATATGGCATTCATATTGGATACTAAAGGCCTTAGTATCTAAATATGCCTTTAGTATCCAATATGAACTATGAAATATAATTACGGTATAACTAGTCATTATTTTTTTATTCCGTAGATATTCTTATACACTCCAAATACAATAAAAGGATTTCACCCCTCTAGCTTAGGTACTTTTCTACGTTAGAACCCCTCTATCTTTTCTATTCCGTGTCGTTCACTTCAACTTGTCCGATAAAATAGATAAGATAAACTTTTATGACGAAACTATAAATCAGATAAGATTAAGTTTACACTTTCTCCAACCTACTTCTTAAGCTTTCTTATTCCGTTCAACCCTTTTTTCCGCCCAGCATATCTATTGACTCTTCTTTATGTTATAAAAAGTTTTTTATAATCGAACTCTCTTTACAAATTCGACATAGACTTACTATTTCATATACCAACTGATTTTTTTATTTCTTTTATCGTGTTCAAATGTAATTCCACTGAGTGGAAGATTTCATAGCAATTGTGCATTTTTTGTACACAAACGTCGGTACCTACCTCATATAATATGCTCATATACTTTACATTGATTGTATAATGATGAAATGTATTTTATAGTCGTACTATTTTGTTAATCAATCAAAAAAATGGTAACTTATATATGGTATATTATGTTAAGATTTCGAAATAAATAAATCTGTTTATTACTTAAAAGTACTTCTCTGTGACGTTGTCAAAAGACGATCCTTCAAATTGTACTCATAAATACTTGAACAGGCCTCATGAATAATATACATCACTTAAAACGTAGTTATACATAGTCTTTTACGTCCAATAAAAATACCGCGCAATTACAAATTTATTTTGATGGCTAGAGGCATGCTGCATTCATTTAACTTTCCGGAAAACAATGCCGTGAGGCTTTCATTGGTTATAAAAAGGCCATTCAGAAGCAGGCTACAATGGCCGCGTTGTAACCATTTTGATATCTTGTTACTGCGCGGTATATTTTAAATTGCTCACATTGTTTTTATATTTTTCTTTTATATAGGAGTAGTAGACAAGCATGCAGTCCACCTGATGGTAAGTGGCTACTTCCGCCCATGGACATATGTAATCAACCCCAGGTAGGATTAGATATTCCTACCTGGTCGGCTACAGATGCGCCGCTATTCCTGAGGACTAAACTGGAACGCCTCGGAAAAGTATCTCTCCCTTACCACACCCTTCAATACGGCACACAGCAGTACTTAATAATGCTGTTGTGTGGTACATGACTTGTGGGCAAGTAATTTTATAAAACTTGCAGTGTTATAATAAAACTATACGCTATAAAATATAGCTGTTTAGATAAAGTTAGAAGTTTGGATATGTTCAAGTCTATTGGTTAAACTTCACATAAATATTTCAATAAATATCTATCAATAGGAAACGATCTCTGATCTTCTACCACCGTACATTAATATTAATAGTTTTGACCACGAGTCCGTTTGACCGAGAAGTTATAAATATTTATTTCATTTGCCAAGTGCGAGTCAAACACGCAAGATCAATTCCACGAAGTTTTCAATTTTTATTTTTAGTATTTGTTATCAAAGTAGCTACTTAGTAGTAGGTTTCTTGTTTAGGAATCTTCCTTTATTTTCGTTTATTTTAAGATTTGTTGTGAAAGCAATAGCCACAGTACCTAAAACATATTCTGAAAAAAAATCAAGGGTTCAATAAATACATAGAGCCTGTAAGAGACGGTTAAATGGAAAGACGTCGGACGCTTAGTAAAAAAGTCCGTTTTTGCACTTTGATTATGGAACCCTAAAAAAAATCGAGTACATCAAGAGATACATAATTGATGTTTATCAATATCTTGGACCGAAAATAAAGTAGGTAAGTGTTAATTTTACTCATTAACTAATCAAAAGAATTGCAAATCCCGGTTTTTCAGTTGGCCTCCGGCGACTCGTCTGCTCTGACTCTACGTCACAACTCATCAAACTTTTTCATAAACGCTATATTGAAGTAATTTAAATGAATTTTGTTTTCCTTGAGCAAAGAAAAGATTGTTTGGGACGATTTTATTTATTGATTACAAACTCTTTTACAAATATTCGCAACGTGACATGACCAATAAAAGTTTTGCTTAATTTGTTCTATTAATATTAATTATTAATTTGTCACTTATCTTTAAAATAAGATTATACCAAATGTTAATGCAGAAAAAACCAAGGACTAACTGCGAAAACTTTTTTTAATCATTGATCAAATGTTTGTAATCGTGCCTCGTAATGTAAGTGGCCAATTATGCAAATTTACGTAAAAAACTCCGTTATTTTTTAATTCAAGAGCATTACTCATGAATATAGTCCAAGCAAACACTTTCAGGCTGTAATTTGTGAAAGCCGCTCGTTGAGACCGCCCGCTTCACTTATTGGCCACAAAATTGATTAAAATTCCGACTACGTAAGGGAGTCTCATCTATCTACTTTTTATTAAATTGCAGCTACTCAAAGTTATTACTGTGAGGCATACTGGCATTTAAATTATTTAATATATTTTTTTAATTAAATAGAAATAGGAAATGAGCATACAATTAAACTGATAGTAAGTGGCTACGGGTATTAGACATTTGTAATTAACCTTATACAAAATCAGGTTGACTTAAGGCTGACTACAGATACTGTAGAAATCTTTATCCCTTTCTCAAGAAAATATAAATCCTTTTCTATGGCATCATCCTTGTCTACGTCCTTCCTTGCCTTATGTCAAATCTTCGTCTGTCAACTTCCACATTTTTTAACGCAAGAGAAAAGTTTGGATGAAGCAAGGGTCGACCCTTGATAATAAAGAAGACAAGATAAAAGGTCCTTTCCTTCCATAACCAGATACTTTGCTACTCCTGAGGACTAGCTAACTTTTACTCCTAAGTTGAAATGTCTCGGATTAGTATTCCCTTACCACACTATACAACGCTTAACACTGCTATTATAAGGCAAAAAGGGCACAAAAATTCTACCATCAAATTAAGTTTTTACAATTTACCACAAAATAAATTAGTTATTACAAAAATTAGCCAATTTATGATTCCAACAAACTTTGTTTATAATGAGGAAAGTCGGTAAATTTTGGCTTCCTTCCAACCTTACAAATATTTATTAATTTGATCCTACCGATTGAAACCGCTATTTTTAAATACATCATGGAAAAGTCGAGCTCTAATTAAAGGACTCGTAATACTGGACGTGTTTCACAAAGAAAGCGGCAAATGATTATGAAAGTCTGTTGGATAAACTTTTTTATCCGCTTTGATATTAACCTCGTGAAAACCATTATGTACTATGGCTAATTGATTTCTGTGGTCTAGTTCTGTAATAACAGTTTAAGACGCCTTACCTCAAGGTAATGACAACAGAGACTGTATTTTATCTATATAGACATAAAAGAAATCCTTATCTAATTTTAAGGCTAAAGGAGTTTTGTTTTAAGATACATAAATATGGATATATTATAATATTTGGCTATAGATATGATTTCATTATATCTATTTAAGTGCAAACTAGCAAGAGAAATGTTTATTACAAAAAAATAAAATATGATAACTGATAAAAATAAATTCTTATTATTATTGGCCTAGTAAAGTAATATATTACAAAATTGTATGGATTAGAAAATAGTTAAAGCTAGGCTAGAATGACTCGAAGATTTTAAATGTAAATCAAGTCTATCTAGTCTATCTAGACTTGATTGACATAAAATTTTTATTAAATGTAGATATTTTTCAGTGGCTTCCCCGACGACAATAAGCAAATCCGTATCAAAAATAGAGCCCTATCGAGTAGGAATCCATCTCGATTGAGCGCTTCGAGACGTGATTGGCATGACAATGATTGCCAGACTTACCCGTGGCTTTACAAAACAACCATTCCAGAGGCACAGTATTGAGATCTTCAAATAGTCCATATTTTCCTCTCTTGACAGTACTATTATGATGTATATTATAATAGAAAACTTCCAATGTCAAAATATTTTGTCTATCGTGAAGAGTAATTTAGGAGTACCAAAAGATTAGTGAAGAGCGTTGTCGTCAGAAGGCCTTTTTTTTTTTGTTTACGAGGGGGAAACCTTCAAAAGGTACCCAGTGTCGTGGGAGCGACGTAGGGTTATGTGGGATTTTTACCGCACTAAAACCCCCCCGGTGGCCGTCCTCAGCGCTTGGTGGAGAACTCCGGGATCTCCGATGGAACACAACCGGAGTCCTCCGAGCGCGATATGAGGTTTGAAGTTTGCGGCAGGTGCTTGCGGGCGCGGCGTTACTTTTCTCCAAGTGTGCTAAAAGCGCTATACTATTCCACTGCATAATATATCATATTATATAGCATAGCGTTATACTTCCTAACTTAGCAAGTATTAGTCTTCCTCTTTGTTATACTCTGCAGCTTACGATGCTAAGTTAAAGTCAGTTGATAAGGAAGTTGCGCTGCGACACAGGCTTCGTGGAACACGGACAAGTTGACACCTAGATACGTAAAGCGGTTAGAGTGACGTCTATGACTGTAGAGAGAATAATCTACTTCTACCACACTTCTAAGTAGCAAACACTCTAGAAACTAGCAATATATTTGTACATAGTATTCTATGTAAATAGCTAATAAATACAGGGTCTGTCGTTAATAATGGATAACCCGTAAACTGGAGTTGGTTTGGATGTGAAACTGTAAGAAAATCGTATCTTCTTGCCAGGGATTCTAACCATGTGAAAATGGCGTAGCCTTTTATACTTTTTTATAAATTTCCCTACTTTTTTCATTTATTCAGTTGCCATTTCATCAAATTTAGGTATTTCTGTGTGATATTTTTAGTATTATACTCCTGAAGACGTGTATTATCTAATTTTAGTACAATTTACAGGTGTTTTTAGCGTTAAATATTATCGAAATCATCTTTTTATGCCTTTTTTAAACTATTTTTTTCTTTATCTCAACTTTTGATAATTTACTGTGAAAAAAAAAGTACGGCGCTATATCTGCCCATGATCTTAATAAATTGTCTAGTATGTGTAGATTCTAAAAAGGTATTACAATGTGTACTTTACAAGCAATATTAAGTTACAGGAGCGAGATCATAATCAAGGTCAGAATTTTGATTTTCCAAGTATTTTTATAAATGTTTATAATACTTCGTCATAATGATTTTATTCTACCAAGATTCTTTACACAAACACTATCGGGCCACTAATAAGGATTTTCAGAAGAAAAAGAGGTTGTTTTTAGTAAAAAAAGTATTTTATCAATAACTTAAACTAAATGCTCGAAGTGCCCTCCGCCGGCAGAAATACACGCTCTACATCGCCTAATAAAAGATCTTTTAATCCGACGCGCATAACCAGCTTCTTCAATTTTACTTGCTGCTACTTGAATGCGCGCACGCAAATCTTGTTGAGTGTGGGTATGTATACTTCAAACGCGGGTGAAACTGCCGGGTACAGTTTGTACAAAATAAATCAAACTAATTATTGTAACATTAGTAGAAATATTATCGATGAAAAAGTTGACAAAACATTTATCAGTTTTAATGGTTCCGTTTTCCATTAATAATTCTCACTTTGTGGGACAAGTTCGTTGTTCCTATTTATAACTACACTTTTTACCACGTTTTTATTAGCTTGACTTGTATGTATGTATTTATGTAACGGAATCTTTGAACTCGATTTTTACCCACTTTGAACAGTTCGATTAATTTGCAATTTTGAACAATTATCAACGATGACAATACACAATTTAAATAATTTTATCACATTCACCTCATCAGGATCGTAAGGAATCAGGATTAACGATTTTTCTAGTGCGATTTTAAAGTGTATATAATTATTTTCATAACTAAACTAGAAGTAAAGAAAACTATCCTTTATATATTTATCAATAGCATACAACAGCTGACTGATATATTGAAGTTTCATCATCATCATCATCATCAACCCATTACTGTCCCACTGCTGGGCACGGGTCTCCTCTCAGAATGAGAAGGATTAGGCCATAGTCTACCGCGCTGGCCAAGTGCGTATTGGTAGACTTCACATACCTTTTAAGATTTTTATCTCTCAGGTATGCAGGTTTCCTCACGATGTTTTCCTTCACCGTTTAAGCAAGTGATAACTAATTTCTAATACGCACATAAATTTGAAAATCAGAGGTGCGTGCCTGGGATTTGAACCTCGGACCCCTCGATTGAGAGGCCGCGTTTCTTAACCACTAGGCTATCACTGCTTGTTTAAAATCTTTAATCTATTGAAGTTTAAAATCTCATAAATTAAAAGCAGTCAACGGACCTAATTTTTATCTGATCATCCAAAAAAAAACAAAAGTGAATTGAATTCTTAAGATTGTATTTATGGAGGAATATCTTAATAAGCAGGTTCTTGATCTTGTCAAAGAACACATTACTGCATTACGCAGTTTTAAAAGTGTGTTCTTCAATGAAATGTAAATACTAGTCAAGTACAAGTAAGTGAATAAGCGACACACGCAAGCTTGGCAACGTGCCTACGACTTAACACTTAGAGACACGCTTATGAATAGCTCGAGGATCCCTTTTTACAAAGAGCAGTCTCCACAATAGGAGTGGTAAGGAACACCTGTTTGATACAAACCTCATTTGAAATCTATAGACATACTGTACTTATGAACTAGCCAATAACAAAAGGAAATAACTTTACTATTAATTTAAGATCAATAAAACAGAAGTTATAATTTTTTGCCCATGCAAGAAAAACAAATAATGACATGCTGGTTTCAATATTACTGTAATAAAACATCTTCTCTTTAGTACAATAATTATTTTTGTAGTAAATAATTCATTAATTTCGAAAATCTTGGCAATACTAGCAAGTACCTGCCTGAGTTAAAACAAAAAATATAAATTTCAAATTCATCTTCTTTGTACGATACTTGTAGATCTATATAAACTGTCACATCGCGTAAAGAGCTGCTATCGACATTAACCTCCTGGGACCCAGGAAAAAAAGTTGTTAGGAATTTGAATTAAATTTATCCTGACCAATACAATAGGTAACAGAATTACAGGAAAAAATATAACAAAAAATGTAAGTCGGAAAATATGGATTTTCTCAATGTCATATATATAACACGTGAGTTCCCAATTACAACTATTATTTGTGTCATATATATATGACATAGAACATTAATCATATATATTAATGTAAAATTTTGGTAATATGAGAAATGTATTGTAAAAAAATACTGTCTGTGTTGTGTACAATTATATCTTAATCTATAATTTTAAACAGTCACACTCAATTTAAAAAAATGATTCTCACAATCACATTCAGCAGTAAACTTAACTGTCTGTTGTCTTGTATATTTTTTCTAACATATATCACAGTCATCAAATAAACTTAAAATATGTTCCGTTATAAAGTCACAGTACATAGATTATATAAATATTTTTTTAAAGTAAAAATAATACTATTTAATAAATTTGCGGTACGTTCTTATTATGACACAATTGATAACTGAACACAAAATATGGTTACAAAAAGTATAAATTGGTGACTAAAAAAAATTTTTTTTTGTTGAATTATAAGAAACAATTATGTTTTATTGAAATATATATTGCATTTAATACAATATGCTCTTGTAGTTGCTGTATTTTGGTTTTCTGCATTTATTTGGAACGTTGGAGTAATGGACTAAATTCTGTACTTTATGATAACGGAAACTTTCGGTTGACATGGGTTTTACTTTAGCCTTCTATTAATATGTCTTCGTCTTCGAACTGCCAATCGAACTCGAATTACTGTCAGATTCAGTGTAATGACACAGTCCAGTGTGTTTGTTGTCCAACCACCATGTGAGAACTATTTATCCTAGCTAATGATTTCGATATTCCCGTCGCTTTTTTCATTAGAAAACTCGCAGGTCTTTGCAAATCTGTTTTAGTTGAATAGTTATCGTTATATGAAAAACTCCTTTCAAAAAGTCTTCAAATTTTGTATTAGTGAAATAATGAACACAATAAAAATGTTAATCTTATATAAGTATTTCGCAAATTTTGCGGACTGCCGATTCACCCAAAGTAAATCCTTAAGGCTCTAGGATGGCCCCTTCCATTAATTATAATTGAGGACCCGATAAAAATATCAAAACCTGCACAACTTTCTACTTCAATAAACCGAATTCGAATTCTAATTCGAGAAACCAGAATACGAGTCATTGTTGCCATCATGACATTGTAATGTTACGTTTTCTAGGTCATCTTCATCAGTTAAGTCTAGCTTTGAGTCGTCTAGCATAGCGGATATTTCGTAATTGCGTAAGCTCGTAATAACAAACAAGAATAACATTAAAATATGAAGTTCGAGAAAGAAAAATGTTTATGTCATATGAGTATTACACTGGGACTCTTCCATTCACAGTAGTAATTGGGAACTCATGTGGTACCAGTATGACATAAAACTTTCATCCGATATTTCATAATTTTTAATGTAACCTACAAGCATTGCAGACTCATATTTAGTAAAACTGATTTATTATAAACGATAAAAATACATATTTTTTATAAAAATATCGACATTTGAACAAAAATCTCAAATTCACTTACTACTTGTTTCCGACCGTGACGCCATCGTTTGGTTAAAATTCACAATGCAATAAAATAGTATCATCCTATCAGCTAATCACAGTTTTAAATGGTGGACCAACATGTTATCTATTGAATAAAACTAAAAGATCTCGTAAATATTGACAGATGGTGCTGTTACATTTTTTTCTTTTCTATGTAATATATATATGACGAAAGATCCCAGGAGGTTAATAATTAATCAATACAGCACATCTCCAATTCTTCAGGGTATTAAAATTGGTGCTTCATAAAATATACTTATTTCTAAATATAGTCATGTTAATTATTCACAAAATTGGAGATTTTATTCGTCTAGTCTGCAGATATGACACCTTGACGTAAGCGAGAAATGCCGCTTCAACTGACAACCAATTCCGCTGAGAGAGCAATCGCTGGGAAAAGGAGCCGTCATGTGTCACTAGTCACAAAACGTCTGCTATTTCTATTTATCGACGTGAATTGTGTTACAATGTTATTTTGTAAGAAAATAAGTAAAGCTAAAAACAGCCTTTCTTATTTCTAGAACAGTTTTTATAGGAGTTACTTTTTTTTTTCATTAAAGAAACAGCAAGCGAGCATACAGTCCAACTAATATTAAATAGCCACTGCCGTTCATGTATATCTGTAATGTATCCCAGATAGGTTAATATTCCTTGTCCCTGTAGTTCCGGGATCAGAATAGGGCTACGGTATCCTCTGCCTGTCGTAAGAGGCGACTAAAAGGGGGCTTTCGGGATTGCGGGCGGCAAGAGTGGGAGCTCATGTGTGACCTTATACCGTCGTACGCTCCACACGGAGTGGCGAGCTTCATAAGCATCTAGGCGGGCCCAGACGGGGCCACGCCCCAAGAGGACTCCGGTTGCGTTCCTTTGGAGATCCCGGAGTCCTCTACGCAGCGCTGAGGACGGTCACCGGGGGGTTTTAGTGCGGTAAAAGTCCCACATAACCCGTCGTTGCTCACACGGCGTCGGGTACCTTTTAAAGGTGACCCCCTCGTCAACAAAAAAAAAAGGTTAATATTCCTACCCGTAGATAGCCTGAGATGCGTTGCTATTCCCGAAAATTACGTTATAAACTAAACTGTAGAATATATGTATTACGACAACAATGATTACTTATGCAATAATAATATTAGCTCGCTTATCAATAAATAAAAAACAAAAACAAATTAAAATCAATATGGTGAAGTTTAATATCACTGGATCGTATCTTCTGGAGTCGACACGCGTGTAATATTCATCAAAGTAATTGCGCAGTTTCATTAAAAGTCCGCGCACATCTCCCAAGATTTGCATAAAAAGGTCTCGAGGCTCGGAAAATAAGGCCCCTCTCCGTTACACTAAACCAATTTTTAACTGTTACTGACTTTTAAACAGGTCTTCGTTTGAAGTGCAAAGTTCAGAACGACGATTGCTCGACGGTTCCACACAATACGAGTTGAGTATTCCTCAAGTTGTTGGAGTGATTTTGGGAAGGTTTTTGGACTTGAGAATGAATAAATAAGTAGTATCTCTACTTAGTTAGGTTTGTTTTTTGTAAACCCGCATGGCGGAGAGGTGTAAACAAGTATACACTTGTGTGACACGCAATGGGCTCCGAGTACGATCCCAATATAGATATCTTAGTCAAGACTTTAGATTTCTATTATGGGTATGAATGTTGTGTATACGTCTTTCGGTGTGCCTAAGACACCCTACATACAGAAAGAAATCATAGAGCAAGACTATGAGTCTACGAGTGAGTGTATGAGTAAAAACATTTTTTACAACATGTAAAAAAACAATGAGGTACAGATTAGCAGCTAACAACGACCCAATCTTTTCAAAACGCTCGTAAGGCCTCCAACAAGGTTAAACGATTGTTATCAAAGTATTACAACCGGGACCGATAACTCAATGTGCCGTCACTATTAATCACAGGAGAAATTTCCCGCCCATTTTTCCACAGGTTCTACTTACCTTGTATTGAACTTTGTCATTTTTTTATAATATGGGAGCATACAGTCCACCTGATGGTAAGTAGCTACTGTCGACCATGGACATCTGTAATCAACCCCAGATAGGACTAGATATTCGTACCTGAAGTCGGCCACAGATGCGCCGCTACCGTCTCCCTTACCACACCCTTTAAACCAGAACACAGCAGCGCTTAACACTGCTGTTATGAGGGAGAAATATGTGTGGCGGTCGTGCCGCCGAAGTCGAACCACCTTCATAAGCACATACGTGTAGAATAACCGAGTGAAACGATAAAGTGCTCGCTAAAAGTTTCGGAACACATGAAGTTGTGGAATTTTTGAACACGTGACGAGATCTTGCTTGCCTTTCAAGTAAGTTCGCACACTAGCTATAACTTACACAAGTTCACTGGAGCCTCGTTATTGCGGCCTTTGAATACTTCATGCCTTAATTAAAACGTAGTCAGAATGAATTTATATCTCGTCTCATACGCCAACTGCTCTACGTTCAAATTAGTATAACATTCTCCGAATAATAACAGCGGCATTGAAGTTGTATTACGATACATCTTCGTCTACGATTACGAATTATTATTTCGTATAACATACGAAATATGTTATATTTTACTAGTAAGGGCTTACGATAAGTGGCATACAATGTTAAGAAACGTCGGGTATAGTCAGAGTCATTTGGAGAATTTTCATAATAAAAATGCATTTAATTATCGGCATGTTGTTTTGAAAATAATTTATACATTTAAACATAGATTAGTAAAGATACTTCACCGCCTTGAAATTGAATGAAGCCACAAGCGGCTTATTAGTAAGTTCTTTTTTTTAATTCTAGACAAATAAAAACATTTTTAGATAAAATTTACGAATAAATAACTAATACTGTGTAATTTACATAATAAATAAATAATTATTTCAAATATTCTGGGGACATTTTAGCACAGAGACGTGGCAAAACTTTTTTACGCAACTATTTCAATTCTCAAAACTGGGTACATTTTCTTTAGGAGTGAGTAATCTTTACTAATCTATGCATTTAAAAAGTACTTACCTATTGACGAAATTTGAATCTACTTTGTTTTTGAAAATCAATGAATATGTATTTAATCAGATACACCTGTAAAATACAATGTAATATTTAGCATGTTGTATACATAACATGTAGGTACTTAGATTCTATGCTTAGATTGAATAGTGGAATACTATTTATTAACTACACGTATACCATTTCGCGCGCTTTTAATATTTTTTTTTAATTGAAAGAGCAAGGCAAATTGTTGAATAATTCAGCCAATTTAAAAATATCAATAACAAGGTATAATTTACGTTTATTTAAAATTAAAAGTAAATTATTAATTTAAATTATTTAAGACTTTATATTCTTAAATTTTTTTATTCGATTTTTTATTGAAGCACAATTTTTTTTTTGAACATGGAATGATAGATTATTACCATAGACTTTTAGCAAAAAGATAACATGACATTACAACCGACGTTTTATTAGGCAATTTTAATTGAATTTAATTTTTATACGAATCTAATCGCATTTTCTCCACCGCTCTCTTATTATAGACGGTTGTTTAAAATCACAAATAGATTTTTGTATAATATGTAGATTGTAGATTTATAAAATTTATCGCGAGTTACTACTTAATAAAATTTATATTTATTTCACTCAACCGGCTTTAGCTAAACTATACCGACAATATACCAGTGTTTCACATAAGCTGTCTATCCGCTTGCGGCTTTATCGCGTGGAAACAGCATAACCGCATTTTCGCAAAGATTAAACGAACAAACGGCCTTACTAAACGTGTTTACAGTAAAGGCAAGGCATACAACGCATTTGTTATATCGAGAAAATGGATACAATTGTATCGCTTGAAGCGAATAAAAGGTTTTGAAATGTTTCTTCAAAATGTGTATTTGTATTTTATTGTTTTCAGTTTTACATGAGTTTTACCAATAAAATATGACTTTGAATATTATGAATGATAGTGGATAATAATTACGAATTGAGCGTTATAGAGTTTTCTCTCATATTATAAAAAAATCAAAATTATTAAAGAATGTATTAAAATACAACGTTTAAGAGAATTAGAATTACCATTCCTTGGTCGGTTGGTAGGGGACGTACTTTCCCGAGGCATTCCAGCTTAGTTATCAGGCCTCAGAGTTATCATCACATCCATGCCGACCTCAGGAATCTAATCTTGTCTATTGTTGATAATACATGTCCATGGGCGGCAGTATCCACCTGCTATCAGGTGAATTGCATGCTCGTCTACTACTCTTTTGTTATAAAAAATATATACATTACTTTTTAGAAGCAACAACCCATTTATGATTGACCTCAAATAGAACATCTATAGTGGAGTAATTTGAGATGTCCACAGGTGGCAGTAACAATGACATTTAAAATAGTAGAACTGAAAAACAAACTTAATTACAGTAATGTTATCTAGAATTAAACAGGATCGAGTGCGCAGGTGATGAGAATGTTCTCGAGTCAGGCTGTATTTACGAGGGAACTTCAGACTCAAACTATGAGCCTTAATTTAATACCCACTATAATGATCTCGTAAATAGCTGAAGTTTATCTCTTAACAGTTCCAGGATGGAGTTATGGATGGGAATTAACTTGGTCGTAATTACGTGTACGTTTCAGAAACTTACTATATTTACTTTATCTTATATATACAATTCTCGTGTCACAATGTTAGTCACCGTACTCCTCCGACGGCTTTACCGATTTTCACCAAATTTTATATGCATATTCAGAACGTCTGAGAATCGGCTACTATCTATTTTTCATACCCCTAAGTGATAAGGGTTGTTCACCCTTAACATTTTTTTATTTATATGGCAACACAATGTTTGCCGGCTCAGCTAGTTATATATATAATACACCTTCACAAAACATCGTAAGGATAACTGCATACTTGAGAGATAAAAAAAATGTTTCAAATGTTAAGTCTATCAATACGCACTTGCCCAGCGCGGTGGACTATGGCCTAATGCTTCTCGTTCTGAAAGGAGACCTGTGTCCAACACTAGGACATTATGGGTTGACACTACTGTATCTACCCTGTTAGCTCTACGCTCTGCTGTTATAGTTTTGTGATAGGATTATTCTGCTACAAAAAATACATGTGTCAATTCAATATACCTACCTACGACAATTGGCAAAGTCCACGCTAAATAGTATAATATTAAATGTACTAAATACAATGTAACTTTATAATCTCATCGATCTTCATTTTATGCTTATTTATTTTGATCTCAAAGTAATAAAGTACTAAAAAAGATCAATAGATTGAACTTTGTAATACCTAAAAGTACCATAACTTTATTACAAGAGGTTTACGCTATTAGTATACATATAGCGACGAGAAAGTTTTCTATAAACACATTTGTAAGGAAAAATGGTAATGTTTCAGTAAAAGTCAACAAGACAAAGTTGGATTAACTTTATTAAAACTAGGACTATATTTTCTTGAAGTTTAGCCGTTATGTTTGTTAAGGACATTTAGAAACTTAGTATACAAGAAAAGCCTATAGCTATTTTTACAAATGTTGAATACAAAATGTATTCTTAAGACTAGACGAAACTAACTGTTGACTTTAGAATAAACGGATAATACGTACGTACATAACAAAGTCTATAACGTAACTATGTCTACTAGGTAGCACATTCTTAGTATGCTTATTTCTGGCTTATATCAGTGTAGCACTGCTGTTGTCTTTTTTATAATATAGGAGAAGCAGACGAGCATGCAGTCCACCTGTTGGTAAGTGGCTACTGCCGCCCATGGACATCTGTAATCAACCCCAGATAGGATTAGATATTCCTACCGAGGTCGGCCACAGATGCGCCGCTACCCCTGAGGGATAAGCTGGAACGCCTCGGAAGTCTGTCTCCCTTACCACACCCTTCAAACCGGAACACAGCAGCGCCTAACACTGCTGTAATTAGGTAGAAATAGGTGTGGCGGTGGTCGCACCACAAAAGGTTCTACCACCTTCACTGTAGCACTGCTGTTGTCTTTTTTATAATATAGGAGAAGCAGACGAGCATGCAGTCCACCTGATGGTAAGTGGCTAGTGCCACCTGCCATCAGTAATCATACCCAGATAGATGCGCCAGATAGACCCACAAATGCGTTGCTACCCCTGAGGACTAAGCTGGAAAGCTTACGATAAATATGAAATGAAGAATGTCTGGTATGAAGAATGTGATACGGGACACTTACACGAGACATTACGTACATAAACTCTCATTCCATCTAAGGATGATTAAATGTCCCATAGCTACCTCCTTGCAATCTACATTTACATAATGAAAAGTAAACTGGTAATTAATAGGCCAAGGTTAAGTAAGCACTGCGTATGAAAATATTATGCCTTAATATTTTGAAGGCTATTCAAATATTGAAAAGGTTTATACTCCTAACTCGTTACAAGAGTTAGTTAACTATGTATATCAACTTCGATGAAGCTATACAACCATAGATATATTATCCTACTGACATACAACATTATCCAGGAAACGTCATAAGAAGTTTATGCATAAACAACATGTACCAACGTTCTTTGTCGCTTCTTTGTGCGTGACCATAGACTAGTAAAGATACTTCGCCGCCTTGAAATTGAATGAAGCCACAAACGGCTTATTAGTAAGTTCTTTTTTTTAATTCTTGACAAATAAAAACATTTTTAGAGAAAATTTACGAATAAATAACTAATACTGCGTAATTTACATAAAAAATAAATAATTATTTCAAACATTTTTTGGGAAATTTTAGCACGGAGACGTGGCAAAACTTTTTTACGCAACTATGTCAATTCTCAAAAAAACTGGGTACATTTTCTTGTTAGGAGTGAGTAATCTTTACTAATCTATGTGCGTGACTGATAACACCATCACGATATACGGCAGAATTATTCATTATTTGTTTTACAACGGTCCTACTGAAAGTTGCCTACTTGTTAGCAGAGTAGTTAAGTAACCGCCCTCATCGCGCCACTAAGCACTGCCGTCTACGCTCCATTTACATATCTTTAGCATTTTTTGTGTCCCCACACTTTATCTGACCTGTATAAGGCTGTACAGTTCTTTTTGTAAAGTGTGGTTTACTTGGTTTTTTTTTATTTTATAATATAGAAGCAAGAAGTAAGAAGAAGAAGTATAATATAGAAGAAGAAGATTCTACCATCGACCTCTTTCATGATGGACTTGAAGCCTTTAAAGGAAAAATATATAGAGTCTTGCACCCCATTCCCAGCCATCCAAATCTACAAGCTGTGTAATTCCTGTTCTTTTTTTTCTTTTTAAACTTTATGCAACCTTTTAATTTCCAATTTGTAATGTATTTTTTGTTATGTTATTAGTTGTGTACATCTATGTGTGTTTATGTACTATTATATGTTAGCTGTCTTCATTTCTAATTGAAATTCCATATTATACTTTTTTGGACTGTGTTATCTATAAATTTTGTTGCATGTAATTTTGTTAATGAAGCAATAAATAAATAAATAAAACTAAATAAGAAGTACCAAGCGAGCATGCAGAGACGGTCAGTGGCTACTGCCGTCCATGGACATCTGTAAACAATCCCATACAAAATTTGAGTTCTATCTGAGGTCGGTCGCAAATGCGTTGCCTGAAGAGTAAGGTAGCCTCCGATAAGTATAGGAGGATTAGGATTAGGATAAGTATAAGGAGTACCTACACTCCTTATTACATCAACTTTGTAAACAATTAATGACTTTTCTTAATTTAAATAACTGAACTTAACCGAAGGTACAAATTGATTGGCTAAAAATTAAATAACTACCTAGATTGTTCTTCTGTAAAGTATTCGTTGCATGTGCTCAATAAAAATAACTGGTTTAACTCTTAAAATGTAATTACTTGTATAGTCCTACGGATCCAACATATAGCTACCAACAGTACCAACTACCTTCGGACTCCTGTCATACACCCAATACAAAGCGTAGTAACATGTCCTTTTAAACTTAATATATTTATATTCCTACGAAAATAAAATAATAATAGATACATATTATGCTTCGATTGACCAACAATATGTTTCTGACGGATCCAGGAAGCAAATCAAGAAAGTATGTTCAATATCTCACAAAGAAATAAAATAATATTATTCTATCAATGTCCGATAACAGTATAGAAAATAAGGAAATATCTAATGGGACGTGAATAAATAAATCACGATAAGAGATAATTCGATGTCTACGTATATTATCCGATGTCTTCCCTATTTTCGTAACAGATAATGATGAATCGGACAAATGTATCATATTATGATAAATATTTATTTTTATCAGACGTATCTAGTTATTACCTAGTTACAAAGAACGAAGTGATTACTTTTTTTATAATGACGAATGACCAACGTACCAAACGAGCTTGGAGCACATCTAATGTCAGTTGGCCACTATCGCTCATGAACATTGGTCATGTGTAAGTAACCCCAGATAGGATTAGTGTCATAACTCAGGTCGGTCACAGATGCGTTGGTAGTTACCCCTGGAGACTAAAATTGAACGCCTCGGATAAATATCTCCATGTGTATGTTTTCAAACTCAGATAGGATTAGTGGCCTACCAAAGGTCGGTCACAGGTGACTTGCTACTCCCGAGGAATAAGGAGAAACTCCTCGGAGCCTTCGGATAAGTATCCTTACCTGACCCTTCAAATCAAAACACAGCAGTGCTCATGCCTTTGCACTTAAACGTAATACACATACCTAGTAACGCTAAAATAGTGAACCAATCCACCGTTTCCTCCGGCTTAATGACTGAGCTGCCCTCCGAGGCACAAAAACGCTCATGCAAATTTGTGACTAATGGTCACTCGTTTATCCACTATGTTCGTCGTCTGTCCCTCACATTATCGACTCCTTAGCAATAAAGATGTAGATATATACACTTCAGTCAAATCAATACAAATCATTTACTTGCATAAATATAGGTTGAGTGCATATAAGTATCTGCTTAAAGGGAAGACTTAAGCCCGTTATTAATAATCTATCTATCCAATGTTTTGTTTACAAAAGATCATTGCTATGTAAAATGCGAAGACTCATTGTTGGGCGTTAAATAATAAAATGATAAAAACGTTTACAATTGACGTCAATTTTAACAAAAAAATATCTAGCGGATTTTCTCAATGATTGATGCAATTTAAACTTATATTGCTTAAAAGTACAGTATTTAACTAGTCACCTCGTCCATATAAGTACATATTTTCACAACAATATGTTAACAGCAATAAACTAAAATGCGTTTATTCCCTTATAAACGCTGACGAAGTTCCCAGCGAAAGGCTAGTTACTTTATTAAGCTGTTGGACTTTAGCAGAGTAACGAGCTGTCAGGCGTTGGCAAGACACGTCGACGCGAAAAGTTCCAGCTAATACTCTGGAGGTAACGCTGACGAGCTATGTTCAAACTTTGCCCACTAACGAAACTTGGTAAGCGCTGTAAAGGCTAATATTTCATATTTACATTGTTCTGTTCTGAACTGTTTGTAATGATATTTAGCAACTCGGTCTCATAGAAAAATACATCGCTACGGCAAATGCGTATACCTCTTTCATCTACTGCATTATAATGCCGTTCAAAAAATATTAGGCTAGGACCTTCCAAATACCTCTATTTCCACTCTTAGGCTAATGACAGTATGGATTGTACAGCTGTGTTATATAGCTATGTACAAACTTTGCCCACTAACGAAACTTCCTAAGCGTTGTTAAAGCTAAATTATTTCATATTTACATTATTTTGTTCTGAACTATTTGTAATGATATTTAGCAACTCGGTCTCTTTATCGAGAAGTCCGAAGTTCGAATCGGATATGTCCTTGGGAAATTAATTATTGCTTGCTTCACCATTATGATGATAAATATCATGAGACAATCTGCCTTAGTCAACGCTTAGACTATGGCCTAATCCTTTTCGTTCTAAGAGATGTGATAAATATTTAACATTGATGATTTTACAGGACACTAATCCAATGTACAACAATATTTTTTCCAAATATCAATTCTTAAAAAGACACAAATGACAAAGAAAACGTTCAAATTATACATATAGACTTTGCGCAAAATTTCATACTCGTAATATGTGTTATTTTGATTACTTTCCTTCAACCCTTTTTATGTCCTCCGGATACGAATTGGTAGAGTTTAGATTACTTATTTAATTAATTAATGTTTTGCTGCTCCAAAGTTGGTGTTTAAAAGTAATTTAAACACTGACCCCATAATTAAATTTAAAACAGCTATCTGTCATTTAAGAAATTGACAAAAATATGATGATCTACTAATCTAAAAAAATTAAATTGCATAATACTAAAGAATCACAAGATAAGTAGAAGTACATTTTTCAAATCTTTTAATCTAACTTTCTCTTTATTATAACTCTTTTATTAACTGAATTGATTTAAGCTTTGACAAAAAATATTAAGAAACATGATGTAGGCATTAGATTGTGTAAAATAAATGCTGAAAGTAAAAAGCCTTCCGCATACGATACGCTTGTATCGAAACGCGCCTAAAGTCCTGAAAGAAGACAATTTATGTCGCACGTGTTTATTTGAGCATTGCATTCGTATATATTCCTATAAAACTGACTCCCAACATATTTTAGACCGAAACATTCGTTTCGAAACTATTTACAGCGTTCCTACACAAGTTTTTGATGATTTGGCGTAGGAAGTACTTTGCAAACCGTTTCCAGCGTCGAGTGGAGCGTATTGTTAGCTGTTGTGGATACGTCAGCGAGAAAAGTTTGGTGAATTCCCCGTAGGCGTGTCGGCGCTGTGCCCACGCTCGAAGTTCTTTCATACATCCTAAACTTCCCATAATAGACATGAGTGGCAAAAGTTCATTATAAGATTCTTCAACGCGCATGCTTAATAAATTTAAGAGTCGGTACATGTCTGACGGAAAATGCGTCGAGCGTATCATCGGTCGCGTCTATTCGGTTAAATTAGACCTGTCACATTACGCGTCTTGTCTTGCCTGTACACAAACGATTTCTGCTGATTTGCATTGTCAAAATACACGTGGCGAGTGGCCGACCAACTGATAATGCGTTGACGGAAACGGAACAGACGTCGTATGCTCGACGCACTAACGCATCATTGGTTAGGTGTCAAAGGTTAAATGTTTTATTATATAATTGTCTGTTCTGGCATAACGCGACCGATAATACGTGACGCATTTTTCGTCAGATATGTACCGACCCTAAAAATGACTTGACGCAAGCTGGGTTGCACTTACAGTTCTGATTACTGGTACAACAACAACAATAAAATCGTAATAATACGTCAAAATAGTGTAAATGGGCAAAATACCGTTCTAATTAATTAAATAAATAAATAAGTCAAGTAATATTCATCACAACGATTTCTTTTTTTTTTATGTAATATACAAAAAGTGAACGAGCTGGCAGTCTACTCATTATATATCATATATATGTTTTACAGTCGATGACCTATGGACATGTTAATATTAGAATCACAAATATTTTACATTGTAGAGACAACAGTAGTACAAAGTAAATTCTTACTGCAATCATAAATAAATAACATTTAGCTAGAAATACAGTTACCGTTTAGCTCCGAACTCAGAATTGCAAGTGATCACAAAGTTACAATATGGTTGCCAATACACTACGTGTAGTCGAACGAGAATGATTGATTAGGAAGAGTAAGTAAAGCTAACAACATTTTGCAACGTAAAATTCGGATAACAGACATACGAATTTCAAGGAAATAAGAATAAAAAATCGAAAAACTATCTGAAAGACGTAATTTTATCTGAAACTATCTTTTATTTCGCAAAATTGTTATTTCTTGCGTGGATTTTGAACTGAATGATATAGAAAGAAGTAGCTACAGTATGTTGTAAGCATAAATAAAACCTTGTACAATTACTATCCAGCGACGAGTCAAACATACATATGATCGAACAACAACAACTCTGATTTTAATGTACTATTTTTCACTCACCATCAGGTGCATGCTCGTCTGCTACTCCTATATAATAAAAAAAGCTCTTAAAATGTATCTTAACGATGATTAAGAACGACATCCATTACAAAAGAACGTGTTCTTTCAAACAGGTATCACACGTTGTAACAAAGTTACAAAACACAAACAAATGTAAAACTGTAAGGGTTCTAAAAAGTATAAAATCATATTTTACGCTTACCAAAGTTCAAAGAAGCAAGGCACGGAGTTTCTCACGTTAATCCAATCATCTCACATCACTGAGCAGCTGTACTTAATATTTGTGGAGTAGTTCAACAGCTCTACGATGAAGATGTAATTTCCTGTGTAAACTTCAGATGAAATCGATGCGCAGATCAGGTGCACAGCCAAAATATATTAATTTGGTTTCCGCTACTAATCCTTGGCGAACTTAGTTTTGATTCGAATTGAGTCTTACGTTCTTGGTTAAGACCATAGATATATGATGAAAATTCTAAGTCTATGGTTAAGACATGTTTATAATTAGAAAGTTATACCGAAAGACAACAGAAGCCTACTTACGTACTCGTATATACTTAACATGTTGACTGATATGTATATAAAACTGTTTTAGAATTGTTAATCTTTAAGGTCTAAATTTACAAAAAGTTTTTCGTCTTTTTTGTGAAAACATGAGTTTTGGAAAGCAAATGTAAGTATTAGTATTATATCTTATAGTTATAGAGAAGTAGAAAAAGTAAAAACTTGTTGCAAAATAAAATAGTTATAAAACTACATTACTGGTGTAGAATAAATATACTTGGTAGACTATGTTAATTTTCTATGCAAACTCCGCTGAAAGGTACGGTTGCGGGCGTGCCGTGCGGTGAAACCATTGCTTGTATCAATATTACACTTCATTTTATAGTACACTGTTAACTTTGTAGAACTATCTTTGCTACACTTACTCGTAGCATTGTATTACTGTCGAATTTAAAAAAAATATACCTATGTAGTTGAAAATCTCTGTAACAATATAAATAAATGTAAATAACATACTTTTATATTTTACCTTGGTAATCAAGAAGCTTATAAAGTATTAAAACCGAAGAAGAATATCTAAATGATCTACATATATCTACCTATATTTTTTAAAATCAATATGTGACTAATTTATTTGCCGATATATGATAAAAGACTAGTGAACAAAGTGAATTTATTTGTTCATTCGCTTGAATGACAATACGAGTTTATTTATTTACGTATTTAAATTCGGCTGGAATTGTAGCAAAAGGCTGTAAATTTCACTTTGTTCAACGATACTGTATATTTACTCAAACTTACACTTTTATGATAGTCATAATTATCTTTTCAATCCTATTCCTTATTGTACGATGCCAATAAAGAAGAATATTTTTTCCAACAGAACTCAGCTCAGGTATATCATTCGAATAATCTGACATTATAAATGAGAGTTCTTCATTGTCGCTTCAAATAAATCATTTTCCATATAAACGTCCAGACTTGCCCGATAAGGTACCTAAAGTCCGTTATGACAATTGACAAATGATATTTAACCAGGTGTAGGTACATCTCAAATGGATTGCCGTATGATTTATGAACGGTAAGATTAACTACCTGGTTTGCTCGTGCCGAACAAATTAATACGAATTTGGAGCGAAATAGATTGTCCACTGAATACTGATATACCTCGACATAGAATTTGTTTGTAAGCTGGAAATGCAGTCTGATCCGATGGAAGAGGTCTTCACAATTCAAATAAATACCTATTTATCTTACGACTTCTTCAAGTTTACTTCATTTATTACATAACAAGACGTCTGTATATATTTTCAGAAACCAATTACCTTGATCTTCATATTATAAATAAATTTTCGAAGAAGTAATAGACGAAAATAAAATTAATGACATCGTCCTTAAATAAAAATACGTTATAGTTTTTCTTTTAACTATTACAGGGCGTATTTATTTTGTTCTTTCAGTAAACAAGTTTGCGGCGATAATGAAGCCACGTAGCCATCCTGGTGCTCATTATTGTTAAATTAGTTTGAAACTACTTTGCATAGCTCCGCAAACAAGGTGTACATTTTTACACACAGTATTAATTATACATACGCTCACAAGTGTTTCCCTTCAGCAGAAAATATTATTAAAAGTTCTTTCACACAGGTTTAAAAAGACAATAATATAAATGTATCGTCAATCCATAACGGACTTACTAGTGGGCAGGAGTCTGCTCTCAGAATAAGATATTTAGGCCTTAGTCAAACACGCTGGCCAAGTACCAATTGGTGGATTTCACACACCCCTGAGAAATATAAGACGCGTACACTATGGACTGGTGACAAATAACTTTTTGAATTAAAATCAGACATGTATTGCTCGTCGATTGCTCAAATAGCAATTTCGATGTCACAGCGACAGCGGCTTAACCAACTGCTCAGTAGCTTAAGCGACAACATCGTGGCCTCGGCAACTATCGCGCTTATAATAGTAGCCAATGGGCAGTCTTCGCCTAGGCAACTATCGCTCTTATGATAATAGCCAAAGGGCAGTCAACATAAGACAATGTCTAGGATAGCTACAGTGTTTCTATTATATTGGTAGGTTCATTCCTACAGAGATAATAATTACGAAATACTGTCACATAAGTACGAAAATGACTTTCTTGTTACACCTACATATCTAGACAGACTTGAGAAGTAAATAGTATACTAATAAGAAAATTCATACTTACATGTTATAAATAAAAACGCGCGTTCAAAAATATAAGATAGAACCCGCAACGGTTTAAACATTTTCTCAATATCAAACCATGATGATGCAATGTGTCCACACGACGTACCCACAGTACTTTCCCCTCCATTGTGTGCCACCCCCAGGCGAAGTGTGGTTTGCCGTCTGACTATAAATTGGACGATGGGTAATAATCCCGAAGGCAAACTTAAACCATTTCAGACTCTCTTTATTTATTTAGTAACTTTAATTGAACTGTAACTGTAGACCGTTCTCGAAACAGCGTCTGGGAAGTTAGGCTTTGTATTTTTGCACTTTATCTTTATATTATCGTCCAAAATCTAAATAATTTACTGGTTTTAACATCGGTTAATATACAGAGAATAAACTAAAAATATTCAATTCATATTTTACGTGAATCTCTTTGTTTTGAGGTGAATTTATTCAGGAACTTTATAAGCATTCTTTAAGGCATACACGATTTTAAGCGACCGGTGTTAACCATTCTGCGATACGCCTTTTAGCGACTTCGAAAAATTTTTAGGTATGTACTACGATCGTATGTATAATATATTTTTTTAACAATGGATCCTTGGATACTTAAGTTGCATCGGTCGTCGAAAATCATAAAACCACTTGTTGCTTATGGTAGTTAAAAAAGGTAGGTAGAAGGGAAGAACCCTCGTAGCTTATCTCCTACCCAATAGTGTGACCAAGTATCTACGCTCGCTGGAGTCCATATTGCGATTGTCTTGAGAAAAGCTGAAAACTTTTTCAATGTGTCCGCATTGAAAAAGAATAATCCCTATACATTTTAAGGACTTTCAAGGACATGTACGGACAGGTAATAATCCTTACGAAATTATTTTCAAATGAAATTTCGCTAACCGTCGCTATATTTATATCGGTGATGCAATCATTACTTTATTTACACATACGAATACGTGTCTCTTTCATGAAAGGGGGTCCTGGGGCGACACGTGAGTTGCCATCAGCAGATTAATTAAGCAATGCATGCTTTCGTCACGTGTGTGGGCGGCTTATCCGTTCCATCGAATTTATTTCACCAAATCCTTTGTGGGTTGCAGCGTACATTACGGAAAATTACTTTTTGTAATTATTTTCTTCAGGTCATCAATAAAAACATCATGTACCTAACTACTATAAATAAAAGCCGATTTGGAATAAGGTCACTGAATAAATTATATTAAATACTTATGTTCAATATTCAAGTTTAATTAACTTTAACATAACTCTACCTATGTTGAGTGGCAAATGCCGCCCATGGAATACCCGCATTAACATCACTGTTGCAGATGATTTGCAACCCCTTATTAAATTAGTACAAATAGTTATTGTCTACCTTGCCATTCTCTAAAAGCATACTTCAGCTTAGAAATGTATGCTATTAAACTAGATATAGTGGTGTTGGTACCTTAGGACTTGAACCACAATGGGTTCTACCATCTAGGAACTGTATATCTCGCCCGTACATGATTAAATTAAACCATTGGGTGGTCATTCTACGAAATATAAACTTAATAACCTGCACGTTGTTTGTAGGTACAAGCCTCCGCACAAACGTATCGATGTCTCTAAAGGCTTTACGATGACACACGAATATACTCGTAACTGTTCATTAGATAACGTAATACATACAACGACTTTCGCCTAATACTCGAAATTCAACCTTAAGCATATAATTTCCCAAAAATTCAATGATATACCAAAATAAAAAAAAACACCGTTTGACAAACAGAAACAGAAAGAGAAAAGGTACTGAACCATGTTGTCTTTACCTTTTATACATAACCGTCAGAGTTGCAGTGTGAGTTCATACTCCGGAGATATCGTGGGTTATAAGTTTTTTTTTTATAATATAGAAGTAGCAGACGAGCATGCAGTCCACCTGATGGTAAATGGCTACTGCCGCCCATGGACATCTGTAATCAACCCCAGATAGGATTAGATATTCCTACCTGAGGTCGGCCACAGATGCACCGTTACCCCTGAGGACTAAGCTGGAACGCCTCGGAAAAGTATGTCTCCCTTACCACACCCTTCAAAACGGAACACAGCAGCGCTTAACACTGCTGTTATTAGACAGAAATAGGTGTGGAGGTGGTGCCAACGGAGTAGAACCACATAAGGTTCTACCACCTTCACCACCACCTTCCACCACCACCACCACCTACCACCTTCAGTGTTTTGCGTAGAGCCCTAATTCATTATGTTCAATAAAAGAAACCTAAAATAATCCTTATGATGTTAGCTAACTGCCAATAACAGTCCCTTCGAATCCAGTCCAGTCGTCTCGGAGATAAGCCAGAACAAACAAACAGACAAAAATTTAAATAATTGTTTTTGTTAACTACCGTGTATATCGCAATACGCGTCAATTAAAACCGTTATTTTGACGACCAAAACTGACAGTTCTTGATTTATTTATACAGACACTAGAAGCACTACGTTAAATTGAATTCTAGCACGAGTTCGATTAACCGCAAGGGCTTATCTTAAAATTGTCTGAATCTAATTTAAACCCAGTAAAACGATCCATCTACGCAAACAATTTAAGACCGACAATCTCGTCCATCAATTAGCAAAAACGCCGCTTGATTCGTCTGAAGAAGATTGAATGCCTCAGTGTGAAAAAGATAAGATTCAGGAAGAATTACGGTACTTTTAATTTGAACTTAAATTTCAAGTTACGCTAATGCTGTAATTTATTGAACTTTTATTACAAGTAAAGCAAGTTGTTATTGCCTATATTAAAGTAATGATTATGATGGTTCATTTAAAGAAATTAAATCCAGATTAAGAAATCGTGAATGTGGTTGATGTTATAATTAAAGTCTATTTTTTGATAGTAAGCCATGAAAATGATTGATGATGATTGATGAATTTGAATGATTGATTGATGAATTTGAAAGCCATGAAAATTTTGAGAACCTGTACGGTTCGACCGCGAAAGTACCACCGCCACACCTAATTGAAGCGTGAAGTAGTTCTGCGCTTCGAAGGAAGGATGGAAGGTTTTGACTGACTTATATGAGGCGGCCTTCTTAGTACTTTTAGCTAGAACTTTTCTATAAGGTTTTTTCTATCAGAAGGACTGCAAGCTCATCTGCTACTTTAATTTAAAAGAATATGCCACAGCTCACCGACCCCTTGACTAGACACAAAGTTTTTAATTAATCTGTGATGGCAACAATCAAGTTGTAGATACTCTAACAATATGTTTGACTAATGATCAATTTCAAATCTGTCTAACAACCAAACCATTGGATTACAAAATGTAACAGTCAACAGAGACTAATAACTATAGCAGATGTGTACCAGCATGAATACTAGAAACTTTAATTGCATATGCAAATGAAAAGCACTCGGAGGAGTTGGGTTCATGACCTCCAGGTGCCCGACCTTGCATAAGCCAAGGTACAATCTAAGGTCACATCAGTTTATACAAGTCCCTTTACGTTACCTTTATTATCTATACATATAAATAAAATTGGAGTAATATTGAAATAACCGCTTTTTACTACGTGCATATGAATTTACATATGCTACATACACTAAAATATTTTTTTTTAATTTTGTCTGTCTGTCTGTTTGTTCTGGCTAATCTCTGAAATGGCTGAACAGATATTAACGGGACTTTAATTGGCAGGTAGCTGATGTAATAAAGACTAACTGCAGGGCACATCTAGTTCTAAAATATAAGTAGACTAATTTAGGCTATGCGCGGTTTCTCCCGCTTTATTTATTTTTAACGCGGGTGAAACCACGGGGCACAGCTACTATAAAATATATAATGAAAGTACATAGCAGATCGAGAAGTGCAGACTACGTTTTCTTAAGAATTTTCTCCGTAGAGCGTTTGTGGATAAAAAGGTTTTTCTTTGTAATGTAATTATAGCAATCTTTACAGGTCTGTTGACTCGACAAAACGAAAAAGTATGTTTTCCCTTACGTGTTTTATTTTTGTTCGTGTTTTTGCCACAACTGCTCTAATAACTGTTTTTATCGTCTTAAATTGAAACGTTTAAGGTTGAGTTATTTTGTGTGTAGGGGCGAGAAAGAAATTTTGAGTTATACTTTTGATGCGTTAGAAAAAAGGATAACTTAAGTACAAGAAAGATACAAATCAAGTTAGCTTTTAAAGAGAACACAAACATAATTTGAAATCTCACAATCTGGAAATTATTTTTATTTACACTACGTTTTTACACTAAAAAGTTCAATAAGACGCCATCTTGTAGCTTGTAATATTTAAATACAATAATTCTATAACAGATTCTATTTTATACAATTAATACTTCATCATTGCGTATTTTTTTTTTCTTATTAGCAGTATCCACACTTTGTCTATATTGGCTAACATTTTCAATGTACAAACGTTTTAAGTAGGATATTCTAAAAGGTAAATATTTTATCCACAAAACTGATCCTTACTAATATTATAAATCCGAAAGTATCTCTGTCTGTCTGTCTGTCTGGTTGTCTTCTTCACGTCCAAACCACTGAACCGATTTTAATGAAATTTTGTACAAAGATAGTCTGAGACCCGAGATATAATAGTTTTTATTCCGGAAATCCCACGGGAACAAGGGATGGCGATCTAAGATCGATCAATCGGAGAATCAATCTTTTGGACCAAAACATTGATTATTTTAATCGATATTAGTAAGGATTGAATCGTAAACTATGCATTTGATCAAGTGATGATCTTTAGCAAAGTTGAAGGTACGATTTTTCAGTTTTATGTATGTTAGTATGTCATATTATTTTCTTTTAAACGCGGGCGCAATTGCGGGCAAAAACTAGTAGATTATAAATTTGCATAAAGCTACTAACTATAAGATAAACATTATTACAAGGCAAAGTTACACATAGTTTATCCGCTAGCAAGTTAGAATATCTGTTAACTTAGGTAGGGACCCAGTAAACACAAATGAAGCCGAAAGTAATTACACTGGTTCATAACTCAATGCCAGCTAGAATCGTTGTTACAATAATAATAATGTATTATTTATTGTATGGAATGTAATGTAATTATTTGCTGGTTTGAGTAAAACATTCCACTTTACTTCGAAATATCACGTATATTATAACTAGATAATAATAGTATATTAACAAAACACAAAATATTTAAAATATAGCTTATTTCATCCAAATAATACGAAATGAAAAGTCTCCTAAATGAGTCGTCCTAAATCTCACTAAAATGCTACTAAAAATAAACTAGTAAATTGTTTTATATATTTTAAGCTATTTTTAAAACGTTATATTCGGCCAACAGTGTACTCCCTATAACCATACATTTTCTTATTTAAAAGAAAACAATATAGTTTGAAAATACAAATAAATATTTGTATATAGCTGCAAAATAAATTACACAATAAATACTAAAAATTTAGCGTCCATGCTCGTAAAGCGTTTAAATGGAAAAGTATTTAGACCGAACCATAAATCCAGGTAATCAATTTTGGCTTAACAAGCATTCAGCTGGATTTTAAATTAATTCGGCGTATAAAGTAAATTAATACAGTGAATACATTGAAATAAACGAATAATTTTGTCTGATAGTGCTTAAAGTCTAAAGGCATTTTTATAAATACACGTTAAAATGCTTTTCATTTCTTTTTTATTGTAATAGGACCAATATACGAGTAAGCCATTAGTATTTATACTTTTAGATAGAGTATTTTTAAATAATTTAATTTGAGGTCCTGTAAAGTTAATTAAGTTGTCGCGTTCACAAATAGAAATCTCTGACATGAAACGAAACAAAAAGGCATCATTTTTATGAATTAAAGTTATAAAAATGACGTTATTAATATTTATTACTTTACACATCAAAATCATACACGTAGGAGGAGTTCCACCGTACTCTTTAGGGATAGCAACTTATCTGTGGCGGACCTCAAGTAATACTGCAGTCCTATAATTGCTACTTCTATAATTTAAATCATATTGATTCAATATATTAGTGTTATATATTAATAGTATGTACCATAAATGGTATGTTATATTAATGGTATGTAGCACAATACGTACTTATATTAATGGTATGGCAATTAGATTCAGTTGCATGCAACTTGGTTAAACCTTTGATGGCGGAGAAATATTAACAAAGTAACAGTACACAAGCTATACAATGTACTCAATAATATTGCAGTCTCCTGATATTTTGATTCCATACCATTCTATATTGGAATTGTCAAATGCAATTTCAGTTGGCTTTCTACGAAATCCGTTTGGAACGACAAACGTCCGATGAAATCCTGAGGGATCTCCCGTTCCAACGATCACAGTTCCGGAAGTACCATCAATCTTCTATTCCCATTTCACTCATTAACCGTCCATAAGGGAACAAAGTAAGGAGTAATGATTATGGGTTCCGAATTTATAATCTTGGAACTAAAATTGAGTTGGGGTTAAAGACCGGTGTTGGTAATAAAAAACACTTTTCCCTCTCTATATTATAAATTACGTGAATGAATTATTAATGATTTTAGAAAGCAATTTTTATCTACTTATCCAAACTTAAGATATCCATACATTTGCACTAATCTGCTTTAGAGTAGTGCAACTGCGTGATGGAGTAAGCTCCAAGCCTACCACAATACCTACCTCAATGTAAGAACAATCTCCTGCCCAGCAATGGGACATAAAAAGGATTGAAATCATATTACGAGTATAGTCTGCGTAAGACTGTTAGTCCGCTCTGAATATAGAAATGAATCGCGTCGCCATCGCAAATTGTATGACTACATGCTCGCAACAACTTCCGAGCGGACTAGCAGTTTGACGCGAACTATAAGTACCTAATAGAAGTCTTGAAACGACGTTAGAAGAATTTATGTTATTGAAATGAGATAGTACCTACTAAAAATAAATAAGAGATTCTTTACATTCCGTCTAGTATCTGAATTACTTTTATGGTAAAGAATTTTTCCACGTTATTCAACACAGAAATACTTCAAAGCATTCATAAAAGTAAAGAGAGGCAAGAAGCGTATATCTTCAAAGTTAAAATAGTTGACAATAACGTTGGTATTCACGCTAAAAGAATTCTGTTTTACGTGACACAGAACGAAGTCTCTCGAACCTACCATATATTACGAAACGGTGTAACTTGTACTTGAGTCTCTTTGGAATCGCTTTGGGACTAAGGGTATTAATACACGGGCGACATCTCACGTCGACGACAGGCGGCAGTTGCTGACGGCCGTTGACTGTCGCCGTCCGTCACCAACTACCACCGACTACCACAGATCGTCACCACCCGTCATCAACGACCGACGACTCAATATGACCCCCGATTTCAAGGGACCCCTAGCGACAATCGTGGTTCGAACCGTCGCTCGTGTGTTACCACCCTAACGGTTTTATATTTGTCTAACTTGTACAGTATGGTGTTGTAGAAGTCACGTAGTATTAATTTATTCGTCTAAACGGCTTACGTTCAAGAATTCTTATTCGTTTATTCTCGCTTTTAACGATTGTGAAGTAAATTGTATCTTTTAGAAGTTGTAACGTATTAATAACTATTAACTGTTTACATACTGCACGTGCTTATTTTGTAAACTTTTTTAATAATATTAATACAAAATTTGGAAAATCCAAAAGTGCACGACTCATAATGCTCATTTAATTATGAAATATAAAAAAAAAAAACTTAAGTCGTTCAAAATTAATTGCCGAAAAAACAGCTGTAGTAGGAAGAAGGTACTGCACAAGCGCCCCTGGTGGAATAAATGTACATAATATCTATAGATATACAGTCTTGTAGTTTTCGTTTTTTATTAATTGCAATTAAACGACACTGAATTAATTAATCATTCGCATTCAGTGACCTACAATCGTCGACTAGAATTTTTTTAAAAAAAATTTAACTCAAATGATGGATTTTTTCACAAGTTACAGTGTTTTCAGGTTTCACACATGACGGACAGGAATTTTTTTTGACCTATTTTGGTGTTTTTTCCAATTCTATTGCAGTAAATCAATTTTTAAAAAGTATGGAATTAATCTCCATTAAATTATCTCGACAATAGTATGCAAAATATCTTGATTCCGTGAACTATCAAGGCTATAATAATAAAAATAGCCGCCAAAATGAAGCGAAAAAAATTTTTCGATCGTAAAGCACTCTCTGATGCTTCGCATCATGAGTCGTGCAATAAGTTCAAGTACTCCGAGTCTATTCCCCATAAGGTTTCCGTAGAGTATCTAATTAATTTTGAATTAGATAAATAGTTTAATATTATGTCTTGCATGAATATTATTGAATATAACCTAATTTTGATAATAATTCAAAGTTTAATGTGAAAATAAAATATTACGACGATTTACGTAAATTTTTGAAACACATTACATACTAATTTATACACGAAAAAATACTAATTACTATTTGATCAAATTATTTGCAAGAAGTCAAAATTACTACGTAGTAATTTTCGCTCAAATCAATTATGTTGATTTAAGGGCAAATAACTTGCGTATTAAACGATGAGATATACAGGGTAAATTTTTCAAATCTACTTCAAACTAGAGGGGATAGGGAAAATGCTGAAACAACTTGCGAGGCCGATTTTGATAAAAACTAAAACTATATCATTAGATTTCTATTAAATCTATTTCCCTAGCTGGAAATCGAACTAGATTATTTTGAAAAAAAAAATACATCCTGTATTATCCTATTTGCAGATAGTGTTGCTTATAAGGATCAAATTCTCGCAAGTAATAATATTATAAAGAGGAAAAACTTTGTCTGTTTGATTGTAATGAATAGGCTCAAAACTACTGGATCGATTTTAAAAATTCTTTCACTATTCGAAAGCTACATTATCCACGAGTAACATAGGCCATATTTTATATGAAATATATTTGATAAATAGATTTTGAGGCGGAACAAAGTTTGCCGGGTCAGCTAGTTGATAGATATTATAAAAACGATTAGATTGGTTACAAACACGTTTTCCATTACTACGTCACTTTCTTGAGCATAAATCAATTTGTGTCAAGCACTTGCCGTCTTATTTCCTATCTTTGCCATTAAGTAATTCAATTTTATAACCACTTCACAGAGTGTAATACGAATGCGCATTAAATGTTTACGACTTTTATAAAAGGTTTCTGATGGGATATTACTAGGTCTCGTTCCAAACATACCCGTAAGTAATGTTAACAGCCATGGTAAGTATAGATACTTGTAATGGGTCCAAGGGTAGTAATTGGTTAATGGTTATTATTATTTTTTTATAATATAGCAGTAGCAGACGAGCATGCAGTCCACCTGATGGTAAGTGGCTACTGCCGCCCATGGACATCTGTAATCAACCCCAGATAGGATCAGATATTCCTACCTGAGGTCGGCCACAGATGCGCCGCTACTCCTCAGGACTAAGCTGGGATGCCTCAGAAAAGTCTGTCTCCCTTACCACACCCTTCAATATGGAACACAGCAACGCCTAACACTGCTATTATTAGGTAGAAATAGGTGTGGCGGTGGTGCCGCCGGAGTCGAACCACAAAGGGTTCTGCCACCTTCAACGATTATTTAGTACGATAGCTGTTCATTTGTTAGTTAGTGAGTGTTTAGTTAGTAAGTGGTTTAGTAGGAAGGTATAAGTTAGAAGCCTTTGAAAATATTTATACAAAATCTTTATCATCAGTGATATATTAAAATTATATCAATGTTTATCAGAAAAAAATCTTCCTTGACCGTTAAAATAAGTGAAACTTATCTTCTAATAAGCACGTTAGTACAAAAAAACAGATTCTAACACACCAGTGAATATAATAGGCACTTAAAAACTACCGCACATTTTCCCATTCCATTACTTAGTTTCCGGCGACTTTCTTACTTTCTTTTCTATTGAAATGTTCTGTACACGACAATATCTCTCACTTTATATTTTGAGGGAAAAATGTACAATATTCAGGTAAAAGGACAAAAAGGGAAAAAGAAAAATTGGATCCAGTGCCGGGGAAAGAAAATTGAGAACATATTGAGCAATAATCAAACTTCGATATGAACTACCCTTACAAGGACAAATCTTAGAATGAGGAAATAATAGAAATAACTATATATGACCTCCATATACAGGAAAAACATTCTTAGGTATAAAAAGGCAATCGATATAATCGAGTTGTTATATTTTTAGGTAGGCGGAAATATTCGCAAAAAGGACTAGTATTATACTGCGACTACACACTTCCTTTAGTAGTTGCACAGACGTGAAAATTTTAGAAATGTGGCCAGACGAGTATCTTGTTTTATTTCTTGTGTTTTATATAATTTCCTTACGTGGTTTTCACCTATCAAAATAAGGGTGGTAGAACCCTTTGTTCGACTCCGGCGGCACTACCGCCACACCTATTTCTACCTAATAACAGCAGTGTTAGGCGCTGCTGTGTTCCGGATTGAAGGGTGTGGTAAGGGAGACAGACTTTTCCGAGGCGTTCCAGCTTAGTCCTCAGGGGTAGCGGCGCATCTGTGACCGACCTCAGGTAGGTATATCTAATCCTATCTGGGGTTGATTACAGATGTCCATGGACGGCAGTAGTCACTTACCATCAGGTGGACTGCATGCTCGTCTGCTACTCTTATGTTATAACACAAGGGAGTCTCTATGGGGAAACTGAGTTCTTACATATTCCGAGTAACATGTACATATGTATTAAAAGTTAGATCGCCCTACAAAACAACCAATTAATAGTTGCAGTTTTTCCTTGCAAAATGTTAGTCAGCCTAAGGCGTTTGCACCAGGCTGATAAAGCTCTAACAAGTTTTAAATATGGAATAATTTAAAATTACTATACGAAAAGTAAAGAAAATTTCCCTTTATGTACTTTCAACATTGGTGTTATTTACGTATTTATATAAGCGTAGTCTAATTCCGTAGATTTATGCTTTCGCACCGCGCTGTTTCCCCTAGTGCTCCTAAAATTTAATCAAGTTGCCTAAATAAAGGGCTACGCATGACGAAAATTCTTTCATTATTATTCATATTCATAGATACGTATAGATATCTCACCGCCTTGTAATTGAAGAAGGCCATTAAATGTCTGACAAGTGTCAGCTATTTAATGTCTGTCATGGTGTAATTTTACTCGTAACAATGCCGACATGCGCAGTTAAGTGGTGCAAAAACACGAAATCGAAGAAGTGCGGAGAAATATCGTCTAATTTGTAAATGATCTAAAAACTACATTTTTTTAATATTTTTTAAACACAAAAATAGATTACAGTGACAATTTCAATTGTCAAAACTTGTTAGGAGTGAGTAATCTTCTAATCTATGATAACAACTAAAAATGTATATAATAGTGTTCAATACAACAGCTCGTTAAATATAATACGTATATGAAATACCTTCAAGTGATAAATAGATAAAAATTAAATATAATAATACATTATCCGTTTACCAATATTCATTATGAGTATTTATTACCCATACACATTATGAATCCTCAATACTACTTTGAAATCTTCCATTATTTAAATCCAATCGCATTTGTACTCCCTTCACTCAGTTATTTATTTCAAAAATGAACACCAAAATGATCAATTTCTTATTAGTATTTCGTGTTAAACAGCTAAAATTTAATTGCAAATCGCAGTACAGACGCAAACAATTCGGTTACCCTTTCGTTTATTGCCGAGTTTAATTAAAAAGCTCAGTATGAAGCACTCACTAATAGGGAATCACAACACTCATGCCCCCAAAGTACTGTACGCGAGTGCTTCAGACAAGAGAACGCTTAGAGGTTCGCCCGCGGGCCTGTATTTGTGAGGGGAGAATAATCCATATTTCAATGCAACTCAAATATCCACAAGGGCCTTCTACCAAATCACATCTAACATTTATTTATTTACCTATTTCTACGTAATAACAGCAGTTTTAAGCGCTGCTGTGTTCTGGTTTTGGTGTGGTAAGGGAAACATACTTTTCTGGCGTTTCAGTTTAGTTCTTAGGGGTAGCGGAGCATGTGGCCGTCAGGTAGGAATCTAATTTTCTTTGGGGTTGACTCCAGATAGCCATGGACGGCGGTAGCTACCATCAGGTGGACTGCATGCTCGTCTGCTACTATATTACATGAATAAAAAAGAGAATAAAAATGTTAAACCCAATACTAAAGCGAGCATATGAATTGCGTTAGTTTTAAAGGAATGCCTCCTTAGAGATTACAACTAGTTACATATGTGTGTTTAGGAGCCACCGCGGGTTTAAAAATCCTTTGTACGTGATTTAAGTGTGAAGATGGAAATTTTTTGGCAGCGCTTTTATATCTCACGTGACGTTAACGGAAAAAATAAAGTGCCGCCGCCGTCGATGTCATTTTTCCTCGGAACACTTACGTCGCTATGACGATTTATTTTCGCAAAAAACATATGAAAATTGCTTTACTTTTGGATAACATACACTTTAGTTGATATCCTGTAACATACGCGTACTTACGGTATATGAAATTATAAGTGGCAATACGATTGTTAAATAGTTATTACACAAACCAAAATAAAAGCTTGTAATGATTTTAGGTGAAAGAAATATACATACAATACATAGAAAGAGGTATTTACCGAATTTATCTCGTATTTTACGCGGTCGCTACTTATGACCACTTGTCACCAAATTTTATTAAGACTTCTTTGAAGCATTTACAGCATATTATGGTATACTACTCCTAATGAAGTAAATTATGCCCTATTACATATGATATTCTCTGCATTCTTTATTTAGTTTCGTTTTTCTACTATTTACAATATTTAGATGAAGTATGTAGAAAATAGTCCAATATTCTAAGCTTTATAAATTTTGACTATAAACACAGGACATCGTAAATTTCATTTACACTTTCTGACCGAAGATCTCTTCGTATGGACCGTAGGGTTGTCTACGATACTATAATATATAGTACTAGCTGACCCGGCAAACGTTGTGTTGCCATATAAATAAAAAAAAATAAGGGTAAACTACCCTTATCATTTAGGGGGATGAAAAATAGATGTTGGCCGATTCTCATAGATACCGGATAAGCACAAAAAAATTCATCAAAATCGGTCAAACCGTTTCGGAGGTGTATGGCAACGAAAACTGTGACACGAGAATTTTATATATTAGATTGTACTATAGTACGGGTATATGTACTACTAAAATATATAGTATGAGTCATATTATTAAGCGAAACCTTAATTTTACTTAATAATTTTGTTCAATGTGTATTTATTTCAATTTTAAATGTAATAAAACGTATAATCCTTTATTGTAATGATAAATTGGTAAGTAACATTTCTCATATTAAACAGGTAACTTAGAGTGCACTAGATTTAAGCGCATATCCTCAAATTATCCTGAATTGCACCTTTTCATGAAATTTGAAAGTCTTATAATAAATTCTTAAAATAATTAAAAAATGTTGGCAATTGAGGCGTCTCGAACAATAGAACATCTAACGGTTTACGAGAGTACGTCGTGTTCAAAGAATTTTCTTTGTCCGTACAAAAGGCTTCGCTCGAGTAACTCTGTTATCGCAATATGAAATAACGTGGTAAAACACCATAAAAATAAAATAGGGTCCCCCAAAAAGATTAGGAACCACATTTTCGTGCGATAAATGATTTAATATAAGGTAAGAATTCATATTTATGCCCTTACTCATTTTTATATACCGCTTATTTATCCAAAGTTATTTAACTTCATCAAAGTCAAATACCATGTAAATCGAATATTCCGCTTTCTTCATAAACTTTTTTGCAAAAACATCAATTTTTGTACACAAAACAGCGCTGTAAGCCATATAGAGATTTACTTCGCTCCGGCCTACAAACACTTTTGCCACATTTTCTTTCCTTAAAGAGCTTTTATGTTACCTTTGCTTAACGTAAAAACTTTCCTTATACACGTTTTCCTGTTAAATTGGAGCAATCATTGTTCTATAAAGTAGCTAAGTAGCCAGTAAAATGGATGGAAGAAGTGAAATCTCCAGGTGGTTAATAGACATTGTCAAAATGAGCAACGCCGCTCAGAAAAGGGGCGTCACGTAATTTCTTTAATTCCCTGTGAAGAGAAGCGGGAATTTTCCTTTTTAATCAACGGACCCTTCGTCCGACAAAATTTAATTAAAACCCCTAAACACGTACATTAGTAATAATTGTGCGACGAAAATCTGCTTGTTTCTATTAATTAATAATGTTGTTATTGATAATGCGCCCTCTCAAAGTTACTTATTTATCAAAGCACCTTGAGTTCAAAAGTTGTAAACAGTATTTATTATGTTTCATTTAGATAATTAATATTGACATATTTACAGAAGTAATGAAATTAAATATTTTACTCGTATATTACGTAGCAAAAAGTTATCTGTAGGACTACCATGAGTTTACAAAAGTATTACTCGCTAGCGACTGCGTAAAATAAATGTATGAAAAATTGTACAGCGCCTCTGGTGGTTACTCGTAGAACTAAAATCCGTAGTGACGTAACTCGATACGTAAAAAACCTATCGAAATCAAATCGCTAGCGAATGTCATTATGATCTATTGCCATACAAATTCGGTCCCATGAGTCATTAATTTGACAGACGTTGTCAAGAAATACCGTAACGATAGTAGTTATGTTATTCACTAGCAAAATGACAATAGTTTTCTATTTACCATTTCTATAGTGGCGTTTCTATGCCAACTCATGGTAATGCTACTGCACTATTAAGGGCTTAAACATAACACTTTGTCGTAATTTACGATGTGCGTCGTAGATTTTCGCGGCACGGTGTCGTGCGGTAATGAAATTGGTGATGCAATCCAGCGTAATTTTATATCAGTGATTTAAAAAAATCATGATACACATTTTTTTTTTAATATTCTATCTCTGTTTAATATCAGCAAGAATTCCATAAATCTCAACATTAATACGAAGGTAATGTCAACATAAAAGTTATTGTACGTTACTTTGAGATGTTAAGTTCCTTTTAACTGTTCGCATCGCTCGACTGCAGACGGTTACAAATGACCTACATCTGAGCTCCTTTGTATGGTAAACGTATGTTTTTCCGTCAGCAACCATTTACATCAACAGCAAAAAGTTTGTGGATACTCGGTAAATTGAAATATGCTGGTGCAATTTTTAAAAGAGTATTTTTTTGTAATATGGTCATTTATTTTTATTACTAATGAAGACTATGAGTAGATGTGGTAATTTAATTAAAATTGGGTGTAGTGAACACATACAAGGATAAGTATTGGGTACATATGGACCCAGTCTAGCAACGGTAATTCATCAAAATTAAGGTGTCTCCCTGACCCGGGATTGAACCTAGAACCCTATGCACGTGAGACCGATATAAGTTGTATGTCACGCATTGATGATGCAATCCAGCGTAATTTTTTATCAGTGATTTCAAAAATTAGTAATAACCAATATATTTTTTGACATATTTTGTCTCTGTTTAATATCAGCAAGAATTCCGTAAATCTCAACATTAATACGAAGGTAATGTCAACATAAAAGTTATTGTACGTTACTTTGAGATGTTAAGTTCCTTTTAACTGTTCGCATCGCTCGACTGCAGACGGTTACAAATGACCTACATCTGAGCTCCTTTGTATGGTAAACGTATGTTTTTCCGTCAGCAACCATTTGCATCAACAGCAAAAAGTTTGTGGATACTCGGTAAATTGAAATATGCTGGTGCAATTTTTAAAAGAGTATTTTTTTGTAATATGGTCATTTATTTTTATTACTAATGAAGACTATGAGTAGATGTGGTAATTTAATTAAAATTGGGTGTAGTGAACACAAACAAGGATAAGTATAGGGTACATATGGACCCAGACTAAAAACAGTAATTCATCAAAATTAAGGTGTCTCCCTGACCCGGGATTGAACCTAGAACCCTATGTACGTGAGACCGATATAACCTGTATGTCACGAATTGATGATGCAATCCAGCGTAATTTTTAATCAGTGATTTCAAAAATTAACAATAAACAAAATATTTTTTGGCATATTTTAACTCTGTTTAATAAAGTACATAACATATGGTAAACGTAAAGCAACCAGCAACCATTTACATCAACAGCAAAAAGTATGTGGATACTAGGTATTTTGAAATTTGCTCTTGTATTTTAAAAACTGTAATTTTTATCATATGGTTATTTATTGTTATTGTAAGTCCTAGATGTGTTGACTTAATAAAAATTGGATGTAGTGGACACAAACAAGGATAGCTATAAAGTAGACTGTAGACCCAGACCCATAACAATAATTCATCAAAATTATGATGACTACCTACCCGGAGTTGAACCTAGAAATCTGTACTTACATTTTTTTTTATAATACGGGAGTAACGGACGAGCATACAGTCCACCTGATGGTAAGTGGCTACTGCCGCCCATGGACATCTGTAATCAACCCCAGATAGGATTAGATATTCCTACCCGAGGTCGGGCTACAGATGCGCCGCTACCCCTGAGGACTAAGCTGGAACGCCTCGGAAAAATCCGTCTCCCTTACCACACCCTTTAAACCGGAACACAGCAGCGCCTAACACTGCTGTTATTAGGTAGAAATAGGTGCGGCGGTGGTGCCGCCGAACCACAAAGGGTTTCACCACATGTCAGAGCGATTTCCCGATTAACCTGTATATCACGGGATTTGCCCTTAAAAAGGTACTTCATTTAAGTCATATATACGTTACTGATGTATAGAAGCTTTTTAAATCACCTTTGTTATCGACAGGATAAAATTTACTATTTTCGTATATATTTTCCAATTTTTGTTCCACTGCAAAAGAGCCATCTGTAAATATTAAAATCGGTTTTCGCTTTTGTAAATAATAAAATCATTTTGTTTCTCTGTATTTTTTATAAAGTACAAAAATACATACTTACAAAGGAACTTTATATAAATAAATATTTAATTTGTACGTCTGTAGATTTTCCGCGAACAAAATACTAAATATATTTTATTAATATGCCATTTACATATACCAAAAATTACCTACATATCTACAGTCGAATATAGAACCTCCTTCTAGTCTACGATACCTCAAATATTTTAATGTTTGTAATTCCTTTAAATTATAGAATGACCGTCTAACGTAGCATTCTACAGTGGGTGTACTTTCAACTTTAAATTTGACGCTCCAACTTATAGATAGAACTTATAGACATTTACAAATCCGTCGCCAGCAAAGAAATTAAACTGCGCTTCTCCTTGCGGCTAAATGTGATTTGATGAGATTTTCCGGGTTTTAATTACGAGTGGCTTATAAATCCAAAGTTCCATCTCGAAGGATTAGAGCGAGCTTAAAGAAACTGCGGCGGGGAACAAATCGTAACTACTTTGTGAAACCCTCGGGATAATTTGCTAATGTTTTGAAATAATTGGCCAAGTGCGAATCGAACTCGCACACGGAGGATTCCGTATTACCAAATATTTTTTTGTATTTGTTATCATAGCAGCCTTAGAAGTATGTAAATTTGAAATGTCTTCATTTATGGTTCAATAGGTAAACAAAAATGTTCCGTCGGTCCAAAAGATAACCAAAAAGGCCGAAAAACGGTTTCTTGTATGACGACTCTCTTTTTACCCACGACCCATTACTAAAAACAAAAATCTATGAATAAAAATATTGAAGGTGGTAGAACCCTTTGTGGTTCGACTCCGGCGGCACCACCGCCACACCTATTTCTACCTAATAACAGCAGTGTTAGGCGCTGCTGTGTTCCGGTTTGAAGGGTGTGGTAAGGGAGACAGACATTTCCGAGGCATTCCAGCTTAGTCCTCAGGGGTAGCAGCGCATCTGTGGCTGACCTCAGGTAGGAATATCTAATCCTATCTGGGGTTGATTACAGATGTCCATGGGCGGCAGTAGCCACTTACCATCAGGTGGACTGCATGCTCGTCTGCTCCTCCTATAATATAAAAAAAAAATCTAAAAAATAGATTTTTGTTTTTAGTAATAGTTGTTAAGACTCCGCCGTTATAAATACTATTTAAAATTTTCAAGTATCTATCTATTACGGTTCATAATTCATAATTCTCTTTATTTAGTAAATTTTTGGGTTACAATATATAGGATGTACAGATAGTCAAAAAAACACCAAAAATTTAATATGCCGATTAAGGCATTCTGAATGTATGGCTCTCACATAAGTCTTACAAAGTACTTATTTTTTTTAATAATATAGGAGCAATAGGTAGGTATATTTGTATGTCTATATTTTCATTCATTTAGGAATTCGTTATAATCGTAATAGCATTTTTCAATTAACATGTTTTTTATTTCTTTATAATACTGATGATCTTTATTTATTTCTTTATTTGGTGGGGTAGTTTATTACAAACTTTTATGGCCATGCAATATGCGCCTTTAGCGACAATGCCTAGTTTTTTGTTTGGTGGGTAGGCTAACTTATGTGTGCTGCGTGTGTAGATAGATCATTGTGACAAACGGACAGACGGACAGACAGCGGAGGCTTATTAATAGGGTTCCGTTTTTACACTTACATACGGAACCCTAATAACGGCTGGGAAACGCCACCATTATTTATTACACTTCCGTGTCCTATCTTCGTTCGCATGCCTAGAATACATTTTCCATTATCGATTTACATGGAACAGGAGAACTGTACAGATTTTTCACTGTTCCATTGCTTACTGTCGTGAAGAGTGGTTCTGCGTACCTGCAAAAGAAAAAGGTTTTATAAGTTTTTTGAATTGTTTAATTTACCAAATGAGATTAACGTTAAATCTGATTTTCAATATATTGTGCTGTTCTCAATATTTACCTACCGAAGAACGACTACCGACTAGAAGTTGTCAAATTTCGATTTTTTCTAGGCAAAAATAGTTACTTATATTGATTTATTATTGACTAGCTCTATCGATTTACCGGCTTTACCGATTTTCACCAAATTTTATATGCATATTCAGCAGGTCTGAGAATCGGCTACTATCTATTTGTCATACCCCTAAGTGATAAGGGTTGTTCACTCTTAACATTTTTTTATTTATAAGGTAACACAACTTTTGCCGGGTCAGCTAGTTATCTGTAAAAATTTCAACTGTCTTCCTCGTATGGTTTAACAGTTACATCGAAAAATGCCGAAAATACCGATTTGGTGTATGGAGACCCCCTTTAATTTTCAACTTTATTTTATTCTTAGTATTTGTTATTAAAGCGGCCACCGTTATGCATCCTCTGTAAAGATTTCAGTGTCTATCTATTACGGTTGCAGAAATAGAGCCCTGTCAGAGACGGACAGAATGCGAAGTCTTAGTAATACCCGTTCCGTGTTTACCCCTTGGGTAAGGAACCTTAAAAATGGTTAAAATTGAGTATAATAACTGGCGCTAGAATAGATTGACGCAGAGTAGGAAAAAACACACAAGTTTCACGTATAAAGTTGTTACCAATAATAAATACATACTGACCTATATCTTAAATAAACTCAAAATATTTTTGACCCGTGTTCATATCATCAATATCCATATTTCTACAAATATTTTATTCAGTCGTAAATGTTTTTCAATATTTCAGCGAAATGGGCTCGGACGGTGTTACTGTGAAAGCTTTCGCAGTTATGTAACTTGAAAACAAATTTATTTTTTCGTCGAAAAGCTTTTAAATCCATCGCCAATGGAAATGTGACCAAAGATGATTGATCTACCTATTTGCCTTTAGGGTACAATGAAATACATATATTGTTGTTGTTTTTGAAGCTTAAAACTTTAGATACCGTGGGTTTGTTACAAATAAAACTGTGCTTTTCAATTACAATTCTCGAATGATTGTCAAATATAAAGTAAATTTAGAGCTACAAAATTGGGTACTATTCGTATCTAGACAGTTTAAAGCATAGGTTGCGGTAAGGCAGAAAGGATAAAAGGTGATGAAGAGGAGGTTTTACTTAATCTTTAAGTCCTCTAAAGCCCACACCGCGTCCATCTTAGGCTTGGGAAGTAGTTCCAGAACAAGAATAAGGCTTCGGTATCCCCTATCTGTCATAAGAGGTAACTAAAAGGGGCCTCTAGAGGTTGCGGGCGGCAAGGGCGGTACAGCTCCGGCGGCAGTACCACCACATCTATAGCTGCCTAATAACAGCAGTGTTAAACGTTGCTCTTTTGTAGTTTGAAGGGTGTGGTGAAAGAGACTTAGTCCTCAGGATTAGCGCATCTGTGGTCGACCTCGGGTAGGAATCTAATCTTATCTGGGATTGATTACGACGTCAATGTAGCAGTAGCCACTTACCATCAAGTACTCGTCAGCTACTCTAATATTATAAAAAAACTTAACATCAGTGTTTGATGCGCGTTTGCTCATATTGCTACTTTTCGCCTATTTTCTATAAACTTGCGGTTCACTAACTGACAAACAGTAAACTTTTAAAAGTGGCACAACTTAACGCAGTTCGACATGGTGAGGAACATATATTTAGAACTTCCTCCTCAGGAGGAAGATTGCAGTTTAGTGTCTGAAAACTATTTTTTTACTATTTGCAAAAACTAAAACGCCTTTATCCGTTTACTTTTGTTTATGCGTTGGAAACTTCATACATTTTCTATATGATATAACGAAGCTTGTGGGCTCCCGATGGTGTTTGCAGTAGAAAGAAAAGGCCTTTTTCGACAAAGGACAGACTCGAATATAACAGTGGGAAAGTTTTTTTTAGAATATTGAAATAGCAAACAAGTTTGGACTCCATCATCAACCCATTACTGTCCCTCTGCCGGGCACGGGTCTCCTCTCATAATGAGAAGGATTAGGCCATAGTCCACCGCACTGGCCAAGTGCGTATTAGTAGACTTCACAGACCTTTGAGATTTTTTTTATAAATCTCTCAGGTATTATTTATTTTTAATATGCACATAACTTTGAAAATTCAAAGGTGCGTGCTTGGGATTTGAACCTCGGACCCCTCGATCGAGAGGCCAAGTTTCTTAACCATTAGGCTATCACTGCTTTTATTCACTATCACTAACTATATATCACTATCATATATCACTGCTGCTTCTAGTTTGGACTCCACGTGATCGTAAGTGTCTAGGCTTAGGCGGAATTAGATGTCACGGTGGTACCTCTGGAGTCGAACCAAAAATGATTCTTTCACTTTACAATCTACGGAATTAGAAAGTAGAAAAATATTTTGTAGACATGTATTATGGGAGTTAGGAACAAGAGTTGTAGACGATATATATTTATCAAACAAAATATAATCCCTTTACAAGAGACACATACGCGCATAATACTTTATATCGGTAAAATCTTTCCGCCATTCCTATAATAAGTTACCGTTATTTTCTTACATTCCCTTGCAGATGGTGCAACGTTTGCAATTAAATTTAGTTTTCATTTCGCAAATGAAATAACTTGTCAAACAAGGCACCGGGTAAATGCAATTTATTGTGTTGTTATAGGAACTTTGTTTAAGTTACGCGCGTTACATTTTCTTCTTTCAGCATTTTATTTACAAAGAAAAAATATTTCGTGGAAGAAATACAGAACATTTCTACATATTTTCAACATTTATGGGGTTTAAAAAATGCAGGCATTAGGTGAAAGCAAGTTGGTAATAAAAGAGTGCCGAGCAAACAGTTTCTTTCCTTTTGCATTATACATACTGCGATGCCCCTGGAAATTCATCTCGAGTATCCTCCTGCATTTTTATTTACTGTTATACCTGTATAAATAATGATGAGTATGATTGCTAAAGATTCGTTTCTAAAGTTTAACTAAGCACGCGGAAAACTTATGTTAAACAAAATTGGAATTAAACATAAAATTGCTTAAATATATTTGTAGGGCTTCAGGGGTTCGCTGTGATGCTTAGGGCAAAGGTTTTATAGAAATATATCGAGGTTTATTAAGTAATTTAGGAAGTCGGAGAAAAAAAAGTTTCTTTTTTTCTTAGTAATCAGAAGTGACATGCAATAATCATATTTGTTTTAAAAATACAAAAATAGTATAAAAAGGTAAAAATATATAAAACCTATCCCTATTGTCAGCCAGCAGCCTGCATCGCCAACAATAGTCATAGATATACGATATTTTAGGTTACTGACCTCCCTAGTTTTCCGAGGACACCCTTACCCATGATTGAGGTTTACATTGAAATATTATATTAAATTATACACTGAAATATGTGTCGTCTACGATCGTTGAAACAAGCAGCTTTAAATACTTTTAAATAAATATATACACACACATAAATATGTGTCTATAAATTAATCTATAGTCCCTATAAAGAAACAATATTATTAACCTAAATAAATACGCTTCATATTGCAACACATACTCATGTTTATAATAAATAGAAGGCTTTTATATGACCATATTTAAATTGTTATTGTGAACAATCACTTACCTAAGTTATTACGTATTGCCGCTTTCCATTACGTTCGAAACTAAGCCATTTTAAGGGCATTAGCTTACAAAATCATTAATCGTGTTTAATCCTAATGGCTCGAACCTGTCGGCTAGTGAGATAAATTCGAAACTACGTGCAAACTTCCTAGACTGAGCCGTCTCTAACAGATACCGGTTAAATAAAGCAATGTTGCAGGTAACTAAGACTGAAGTTAGTTTTATGTAAACATTATAGATGATTGCTACAATCGATCTAATAATTTCACTGCTAAGCAACTTTAGTGAAGTGCATCACACCAGCTAAATGGAGGATTATAGTTTCATCATTATCTTTGGCAAAACTCTATAGTTAGAATTTTATTATATTTTTATTAACCTTTAAATCAAAGCAGGTGATTTCGAAAACTTATATAGTTGTCGTGGTGAACCATTTGAAATTTATATACTTAATAATAGTTAGCAAAGTTACTTACATATCTAAACCTCTTCATTCAGTTTATTGTATAACTTTTAGACCATGAGCACTTTGACCCTAGAGTAGAAGGTAAAAATGAACATGCAGAAATACAACATCATCTGCTATATACAAAAAAATTCCAAAATTCCAAAATTATTAAAAGAAAAGATGTCGGTTGCACAAAACCTTATAAGTATGTGCTAGAGCTTGACCCGGGCCTATTGAGCGCATACTTATAAGTCAAGGCCAAAACTGAGTAATGACGCCTAAGCCTACTTCATTTTTTATAGAAATGAAGTGGGAATATAGTGGTAAAGTCATTTTTAAACAGTTTTGAGCTACTATGTTTTATAGATATGTGGTCAGAGGTACGAGTAAGTCGTAGTTACGCAATTTCTAACGTAATTATAAATCCACAGGTGTAATTTGCACACAAGCCGTTCAAACGTATTTTCGTAGTAACGCATCTACCATATGAAGCGAACGGAAAGTAAGTGTACAGGTCTTTTTAGGTCATACGGTGTTCAAACTCAGTCCTTAGGGAATAGCTAATTTATAAGGACCTTAAATAAGTCCCAGTCTCATTTTAGGCGTAACGAATTTAAGATAAGTTTAAATCCCAAAAGAACTTTGAAGGTGGTAGAACCCTTTGTGGTTCGACTCCGGCGGCACTACCGCCACACCTATTTCTACCTAATAACAGCAGTGTTAGGCGCTGCTGTGTTCCGGTTTGAAGGGTGTGGTAAGGGAGACAGACTTTTCCGAGGCATTCCAGCTTAGTCCTCAGGGGTAGCGGCGCATCTGTGGTCGACCTCAGGTAGGAATATCTAATCCTATCTGGGGTTGATTACAGATGTCCATGGGCGGCAGTAGTCATTTTTTTTATAATATATGAGTAGCAGACGAGCATGCAGTCCACCTGATGGTAAGTGGGTACTGCCGCCCATGGACATCTGACTTCCCATCAGGTGGACTGCATGCTCGTCTGCTACTCCTATATTATAAAAAAAAACTGTGCATAGTTTGGGGATAAATAATATGTATGGCACTCCCCTGGCCATAAACAATCTTTTTGCAAAAAAATCATATCAATCCATTGATCCCATGCTGCGTGAAACATGAACAATTCATAAACCAACAAACACTTTCTCATTTATAATCTTATATATAAAATTCTCGTGTCACAATGTTAGTTACCGTACTCCTCCGAAACGCGTTTACCGATTTTCACCAAATTTTATATGCATATTCAGTAGGTCTGAGAATCGGCTACTATCTATTTTTCATACCCCTAAGTGATAAGGGTTGTTCACCCTTAACATTTTTTTATTTATATGGCAACACAATGTTTGCCGGGTCAGCTAGTATTAGTAGAATTGTGTAGTTTGTTGTTTATACAACTTTTTGATGCCGTTATATGAGTATTTGATAATAAATAGTAAAATTTGTGATACATAACTAACATAAGTTAGTTCTAGCAAAGTAGCAAATATTAGGTTTCTTAAATAAATTTGATTTTCCCAAAACGTAAGTTATGTATCCATGCCAACATTTTTACGTAAGGGAAGTAGTACACGGGTATGCACTCTGCTTGATGTGGCCTCAAGTGCCCGCTGCAGCGCATGAAACGTATGTAAATAATTTAGAGGAACCACATCAACTGACCACGGATACTTTGCAATCTTTGAGAAGTAGAAAGTCTCGTGTATATTTAAGTTATACAGATTGAAAAGGTGCTATTTGCTCTGGTGGCTACACACTAGATTCTCTGAGCCTTAAGTATTATACACAAAGAGGAGTGCAAAAACATAACTCTTTTAAAAAAAAAACCGGATAGCCTAATAACATAGCCAATGTCACTATCATAATTTAGATGAGCTTAATTCCCGTTAAACTTGAAACCGTTTGGGTTGTAGGGCATGCCAAAGACACATATATTTACATAATTTAAATTTGCTCGAAAATCATTCCCACAATCGGGGAAAAACACCTAAACCGGGAACCCTCTGCATTATTCTAGTATTCCACCAGTAACCACGCCATACTATTCTGATAAGAAAGAAGCAAATCAAGAAACAAAACAGAAATAGGAATAACTTTGCTTCCATCGCGTGGAACCTCGAATAGATCGACCACATTTATGGACAAACAATCCAATATTTTTCCAATAATAATATCAACGCACAAGTGCAACCATTGCAACGAAAATAGATTTTGGCGCACAAAAATAAATTTACCTGGCTACAGTGAAATAAACTCCACAAAAAGAACGCCAATTTGAAAGCGATAGGAAGCTTAATTGAATTTGTTCACTAGCTAAGCGCAAATAGAATATTTTACTGTAAAATTTTTGCACGTTTTCGTATTTTATTCTACTATCTATTTTTCAATTTCCACCGGTCCATTCGTTATGCTAATTTTGAAATTCCCACAGACTGTCCTGTTTTTGAACAAACCATAACTATTTCTAAACCTTTTCTGTGCTAATAAATAAAATACTTCTACAAAAATATTAAACAATGAAACATTATCGAAGAATATTTTAGTCCTTCTGTACTCTTAGTATGAGTAATTACATTTTTACAAAAATAACTGTTTTCGTATTTGTTTACGTATTTACCCATACATTTCCAATCAGCGCCCCTAGCGAACTGTATCAGAACTGATTGGAAATATATGGGAAATGCGTAAACAAATACAAAAATGTTTGTAAAAACGTAAAAACTCATACTAAGGGTACGATTGTTACGCTACTATTTTTTATAAATGCATGTAAAACTGTGGGGCACAACTAGATATTCGTAAAGAATACGTTATCTATATAACTCTAACCAATATTGCATTATAGCATATTTGAAAGTGTTATTAAGTAATAGCGCAAGTTACCGAGACCATTTGACGACAAAGTTGACCTGAATAGAAAAATAAAACGAGTATATTCACTTTACACGAACTTTATTTCAAGATGAACTTAGAAAGCTCATTCGCCACTTATTTAATTAAAAACTCCGAACAAAGAACATATTTCCTTACCCTTTAACGCTGTAGGGCTGAAATTAGCTTCAACAATTTCACTGTCGTTTTTAATCAAAAATGTTCAAACTTTTATGTTTTTGTTTGATGGAAAAGTTTTCAATTACTACCTTCCTACTTCCGAAGCTCGATTTTACAAAGTTTACAAAAGCTCGCAGTAGTGGCCAATGAGTTAAGTTACGTTGCTTCTTTAGTTATTTTTCAGCTCGGAGGCAATTAGTTATCATGAATAATTATTCTTCGTATGAGTTTATCGTGGAGAATGTATTATACCTACTCGTATGTTTTATTGAATTGAATAATGCCACTTCACATGAAGGTTTTGAATACCGAGAACCTTTTATTCCGTAAATGAAATATACGAATGGAAATGACTACAGTACTGTAGTACTGATATTACTCTATGTTTTTCATCCAGCACTATTTCTGAAAAGTGGTAGAAAAAGTTTTAATTCGATCGGAGTATTCTCACTAAGTCACCTATTTCTAACGTGAAGCAGTTTTGCGTTTTGATTGAGGAGTGTAGATGCCAGCTGACTTCCATTTGAGATTACCATCATACTCCTAAGAAGAGGCAACTCGTCTGTCATCGGCTTCAGGTATGCATAGAGTTGGTTATGGAGAGATGTCCATGGGCGGCAGTGATCGCCTTTACCGTCAGATGGATTGCATACTTGTTTTCTACTTTATAACAAAAACTCTTTTACCAAAAATAGTAAACTATACGACGTGTCTACGAGTACATACAAAACTTTTACACACTATAATAGAGCTCATAACTCTTTGACACTAGCGAATTGCTAGCAATTTGCCAAGTTAGGTTATACCGAGAGGAATAAATCTTTGGATGGACGATCACTAGTGCACTTTGTCTTTGTGCTTCAGATATTGAGCTGTCAATCATAGTTTTTATAATCCAGACTTCCCAGTAATTGAAGGAATAAGACCCGTTATTAGAACATTAATAAATAAATATGTTACTTTTAATTTTGAATAAATAATATAATCAAGTACATTATTATTACAATTTTATAAAAAATGTATTATAAAAAAATATTTTACGAAAAGAGTATTTCAGATTGATAATATGGTTCATAGTTATTAATAAAATTATAGTAAGTACTTATTAACCGACTTTAAAAAGAGGTTCTGTATTCGACCGCTATGCATGTATGTAAGTTTATATGGCGCTCAAAAGCTACTAGTCGATTTTTTTCAATATAAGTACTTAAACCTAAACATGTAAAAAAAAGGGCCACCGCTCTCCATTTCTCTATAACCAGTAATACTGTAGGTATTACTGGTTTTACTTATTATCACTCCACTTAAATGTCCAATACTAAATACTACAACAAAAAAAATACTTAGAAATACAAATAAGAAAACAAATACACTAAGGAAATTTCCCTACTTATTTCAATGCTACTATTTTTGCTTCCTTAATGTTCTTTACAAGCAAAAGAAAGCGCGCCAGTTAACATAACGTTGGAACTCAAAGAAAATCGATTTCTGCAAGTGAAGTACTTTTGCATTTTCCGTTAGCAGTACCTTAATTATATGTTAAGTTTTTTTAATAATATGGAAGTAAACAAACAATTATGCGAACCGCCTGATGGTCAGTACGAGTAGCTACTATATCCGTGGATATCTGTAATCAACATCATTTCTTGTTAGGAGTGAGTATTCTTTACTTATCTATGATTACTCACTCCTAACAAGAAAATGTAACCAGTTTTGACGATTGATATTTTCACTGTTCTCTATTTTCGTGTTTGAAAAAATATTAAAAAATGTAGTTTTTAGATCATTTACGAATGAAACGATATTTCTCCGCACTTTTTTTTCGATTTCGTGTTTTTGCTCCACTTTACTGCGCATGGAGGCATTGTTCCGCATAAATTACACCATGAAAGCGATTAAATGGCTGACAAGATTGTCAGCCGTTTAAGCCATTTAATGGCTTTCTTCAATGACAACGCGGTGAAATATCTAAACTTATCTATGGGATGAATAGATATATCTCCCATACCTTCAAACCAGGTCATAGCAGTGCTTATTACTGTTGTTACTTGGCAATAAGTATGGCGGTAACGCCTCCGGAATACCCAAATAATTGTTACATGTTCACAAGATAAGCAAAAGTTTAAGCTGCAAAACGCCAATGTTTAGGAACCCTTATAAGAATAAAATCGAAATAAGGTAGAAATAAGATATATAATTAAATTTAGTTAAAAAGTTATAACAAAATATCCTTAATTCAACTCACAGATCCCATGAATACCTACAGGGATAATAATTACGAAATACAGACACATATTTCACCCGTTGTTTATTATACCAAACTTTGGGATAGCCAAACTACCTAACTTTTGGTATTCAGCAACACTGAGTTCGCAACAAATATTCATTGAATCTCGGTTCATTTTCCTAGCTTGTTAGTTAGCTGCAAAGGCAACATACCGTTCGCAGATTCGTTAATTGTATATTTATGGACTTTGATAACCTAGAACAGAAGTGTGTTTTTTTGTTTGTTCGTTTGCTATCTTTACTATTTTGAAACTGTAAGAGAATTGTTCGTCTTTTTATGTTGTGCGTGTATGCAAAAATACTTTATAAGTTTCAATAAATCTTAATCTTAAAAGATTAAGGCCTGACATAAATATCGTGATATTTTGATTAAAATTCAGAGCATTCTAAAACAATTTAATTTGATCTTTGGTATGTTCAAAAGTCGACGACGCTGCTTACAATTTTCGTTCTAATTATTATCATTTTGACTGACTCTGTTCCTATAAAAAAAGTCTGACGTGTAGTCTGATGTTGAGCTGACCCTTCTTTTATGTTGTAGATCACTTGGTTTCTTCCTTTATTTTGCTTAGTTTTAAGAACGATTTATTTTATTACACATTTCCACTGTTAAAGCCATGCGAATCCTACTAAAACCAAACAGTTCCAGCGAAATCCTAGTGTAACATCGCAAACATACAGCTAATCCCGCTGATTTATAATCGGGAACAAACTAATTATTTATACGGATTTAACAAAATATAGCTTAATGGAAAGCCACTGGATAGTTTAAGCTTTGTAATGCCAAAAAACGTGATCCCTGTCTGAAATAATACCCCTGTTCATTAAACTTTATTCACGTAAAATGGATGCAAATAAAATTTTTAACGTACGGTGAAATTTAAAATTTGCTGCATGGTGTAACCGAAATTCACGTGGAAGTTACATAACGATGTTCGCAAATTTTGTATTGCAAAAACTTTTTCTCTTTACTCAGAACGAAATGGTGCATATTTAAGCATTCACGTCTTGGTATTCGGCTGATAGATAAAACTTTCATCAGTTGAGTAAGTCTCATTTTATTCGTCTTTTTTGATACGTTTTATGAAAGTGAGCAAAGGAGATGTTCAATAGCTGGAAATAAATTGGAAACTTCCACAAAAGTGTTAAAATACAAAGAGAATTTAACACTTTTTTGATAGATAAAACTTACATTTTCCAAAAAGCTTGTTTGAAAGCAAAAAATGCAGAGTGAAAAATTCGATACACGAATGCTGAAAAAGTATAGGTTGCGAGTGAAAAATTGTGGTATGTCACGCATAGCGACGGCATCTAAAATGTTTATAACACCGAAGCAACGAGGCTCTTTTAACTATCAAAATGTTTGCAACCTCTGAACTCACTGTATTTCAACGGTAGTTTTTATCTATTCACAGCAATGGAACCACGATGTTATTGGTAACCATTCCACCTAACGAATTGCTCCAATTTGTGGATCCGATTTCTCGTAAATTTGGTTGAAAAAGTGGAATTGCATTTTCTACGGAAAACGAGGTTCTACTGCAGAAGGACGGTTTAAAGTGGATTTCGTCTGACCCAAAAACTGAAGTATGTATTGGATTAAAACACGATTATTCCCGCTAGACACCGAAAGTTAAGTAGTGTCTGTCTGCTTTTTAATACGAATCTTAAAATTACCCTAATGTTGTTGTTACATTGTCTAAAAGATGTATCCGAAGAAGTAAGAATTAAATCTAACATACTGATACAAACTTTTCATTTACGATGATGAATAATCCTCGTCAATAAAGTGATTAATTACTTAATAGATGTATGAATGTTGGTATCATAAATAATCAGTTGATAGCATCAGAGATGTACCAAGAGAAACTCCGAATTAAGAAGATATTTAATAAAACTCCTATCACTAGCAGACGGATATACAACAAACATTTGCATTTTCTTATAAAGTAGGCGAGAACTAAGTTAACATTTTTGAATATTCTTCCCCTTAGGAATAAAATAAGGAATCATAACTTGTATATAATAGTTGAATGAACCCGACGAAATAACATTTAAAATGTTATATTTATTATATCATACTATTTAAAAGTTTTATATACACACAGAGTTTTATGGCTCCCGTGAGTATTGAGTTGTCGATAAAATGTCTATATGAATGAACCAACCAATACGGCATTAATTCTCTGCGAATACTGAAAATATTTTATTTTAAACCAGTTCCAATATATTGAGCGGATCGGAAGCAGGCGTGTCCTATAACCATTCACTCAAGAAGTAGTCATATCACGTCCGCGCCGCGTCGTTTACATTGGACGTGAATATTATGAGTGTATTATGAACATATTCAGTTAAAAGTTGAACTTTCTGACTTTAAATAATTTCTTGACGTTTATAAGTATTCTTGAGTACGAAGGAATATTAAATTCTGAAGGAATCTTCAGGAAAGGAAAGTTCAGATTTAGGATTTAAACAATTACCTAAATAAATAAATAATCAACTTTTTACAACAGTAAACAGTAGAAAAATAAACAAGTACACAAGATTAAGTATAACGAGAGTATAGATTTCGGCTTGGTTCTGGACGCTGAAATTCTCTGAGTGGACGCTAAAACTATAAAATTCTGGACGCTGTGCAGATTTTTTTGTGATTTTTTTGTTCGTAGTAGATACGTAACCATTGCGCTGTGCGCATTGTCATTTTAAAAAATCTATACATAATGATAACCTCCGCAAACATTACATTTTTAGATTTATCTGTCGGTAATTTATATTTATTAAATGTCACGAAACCAAAACATAACAAGTAGGTTTTAGATTTTTCTTTAGTCTTGTATCAGTAAGTAAATAATGAAATGTACTTACTAAGCCGGATTAAACGAGCTTATCGCGGAGGCTCTAACTTAGGTTATTTTTATTTCAAAAATAATTATATACCACAAAAATTGGCAACAAGTCTTAATAAAAATATTATCCATATTATATCACTTGTTTATATAATATAAGAGTAGCAGAAAGGTAAGTGGCTACTGCCACCCATCGACATCTGTAATCAATCCCCGATAGACATTCTTACCCGGGGTCGGCCGCAGATTCGCAGCCTACCCCTGAGGACTAAGCTGGAATGTCTCTAAAAAGTATGTCTCCCTCCCTCTTGAAACCACAGCTGTGCTTACCACTGCTGTTATTAGGCAGAAATAGGTGTGGCGGTGGTGCCGCCGTAGTCGAACCACAAAGGGTTCTACCACCTTCGAACTTAGGCAACAAGTCTTAATAAAATATCCTCTATATTATATCACTTTAAATTCCCGATAGGTATATCTAAATCTTATGAATGTAAATAAATTTCCAGATATGCTTCTCCTGCACGCTCCAGGTGATTGCTACGTGAGCAGATTTTATTGAGTGAACCAGAGCCTAGTTCTACTTAATATTGACTCAGGTATACTAGAAATTGTAGAGATGTTGTCTGTATAAATATACATTTGTAGTGTATTTTATACTTTCCTCTAAAGGTGTAAAAACCATAGGAGTTTGTGGCGTCTCTACCGTATCGCTTAAAAATACTTTAATTTAAAAACTCAAATAAAATTTAGAGTTTATTACATGACCATGAGCAGAAATCAAACATATTTCATAAAAGTGAAATGAAAAAGGAAACGGTGCCTTCAGAGTCGAACTATAAAGGGTTTTAGATTTAAATCAAATCAAAAATATTTTATTCAAATTAGTTTCCTTACAGACCTCTTTTGGAACGTCAATATAATCTACCATCCCTTTGCAAGTTATTTCGCTAAGGAGAAAACGTGTAGAAAGAAACTCCTTGTACACATCTTTCCAAAAAATATATTTTATAATTCAACCATTTCCAGGGATTCGTCTTTTAGTCAAAGAGAGCTATTATTCCGACACCACAACTTAATTAACATAACATTATCGTATGTGAAGAACACAGTTATGTTACGTTCATTAAGTTTATGTGATGATATATGAAGAAAACACGATACCGTATACTAACTTCAATTATTTTTACTGTTTCAGTTGAATACCATTGGACGCAAAAATAAGGAACATGTTATCAATTACGACATCGGGGACCTAAAATTATAACAAAATGTGTTTTGCCACATTAACCCTGATGAAGTCGCGAGCTAAAGGTCATTTCTATTATATTTTCGTATTTTATTACTGTTTAATTTCCCCTTCATTTTCTTTTCGTTGACAATTTTAGCCGCCAAATAATAGTTGAAGTATACTGTACCCTTACCATGAGTTTTTACGTTTTGTCGAATATGACTGTTTTGGTATTTGTTTACGTATTTCCCCATACTATTTCCAATCAGCGCCCCTAGCGGATTGTGTCAGAAGTTGAAAATTGTATACGTAAACAAATACCAAAACAGTCATATTTGTCAAAACGTAAAAACTCATGGTAAGGGTACTGTTGTGGTTTATTTCTAACGTAAAAACTCATGGTGAGGGTATTGTTGTGGTATTTTCTCTGAGTAAATTAAAGGTACGTTAATGATATTTAAATGTCAAAATACGCTTATTTATTTGAAGTTATTACAAAATTTCTGTAACACAAATTAAAAGTGGTTATATTGGCAAAGCTCAATCTAACAAAATAAACAACTATAAAGAAAACTAACAGTTTGAAGTACCAGACAGTTTCAACTAGAATCAATATTTTAACGAACGTGAAGATCATTGAACTGTGTAACATAGTACATAAACATTAGGTGTACGTAATGTGGAGGATCAGGGGCGGATTTAGAGGTATGAGGGCCCCGGGGCAAGGAAGGAATGGACGCCCCTAATATTGGAAAAAATGCCCCTTTTTTGAGTAAAAGGAACATTTTTTCCATCAAGTCTTTCAATAAATTCGTCGCCAAGAAATAAAATTATTTCGACGAAAAACTTAGTAATTGTTAGTTAAGGGCAAGAATTGTCGGTAAAAATGGACGGATTGGAAAAATACGTAAAAGTTGCTGACCCATCGAAATTTTAATATTTTTTATATCTCTTTTGGGGGCACATTTCTTGTGGAGGCCCCTAGGCAGTATCACTGCCTACCTTCAAATCCGGCCCTGTGTAGGGCAAATACCATCGCATGGCCTGACATGCTCGGTTAACGAAGCGGTGCGTAAGGTAACTAGCATTGACTAGCCAATCGATTCACGCCACACTTCACATGTACAATGGCTGGTGTAGGTAAATAGTACATAGGCCACTGCATAGTGTGGTGTTAGTCTAGCAACCGTGAACCCAACGCATATACATAAGTACGAGTATATAAGTAAACAGGGTGAATTTTTCAAATAGGCCTTCAGGGCCAAATCCGAAACTATAAGAATTAGCGAAAAATGCTGAAACTAGTTACGAGGCTGATTTTGACAAAAACTAAAACTGCATCATTAGTTTTTTAAAATATCTTTTTCCCTAGCCGGGAATCGAACGAGTTCATTTTGAAAAAAATACAACCTCTATATTATTCCTCTATCTGATAGTGTTGCTTATAAGGATAAAATTTTGGGGAACCCTTTCAGCATTTTTCGCTAATCGTTATAGTTTCGGATTTGGCCCTGAAGGCCTATTTGAAAAATTCACGCTGTATATAACTAAATATAGCTTTGTTACGTCCGAAAGCAGTGGCGTGGTAAACATAGATGTGAAAAACTCGACTAGTGTTGAAATTACCGCTAAGTTTCAAAGAATCCTCCTGAGTAGAGTTCATCGTGTTTAGGGGACTAACTGTGTATGTGTCGGTCACGGTAACGGTCACTGTACTAAAAACACACGTTTTGGCAAATGCATTGAAACTGCGTCGCGTTTTGACGTGACAACGTCTTAAATTAGGTTGCGGCTGGGAGTCACTTATGAAAAAGTGTAACGCCCGGTAACGTTACGATGAGTCACCGAACGAGAGAGAGGCCCGCCGAATGCCTTGCGTCTCTCTCCCACTCAACTATGATCGGTCTGCCGCGCGCGCAGCACTAGAGACTAAACAAAATATATTTCTATAGTTAAAATTTGTGCAATTCTTATTTTCATTCAATTCCTTGTTCCTATTGTGCAATTTAATTATATTCATATCAATAAATATTCTACCGAGAAAAAGACGTTGTCACGTAAAATCTTCGCCCGTAAAACCGACTTTACAGGCAACCATTTTTTTTGTATTCAGCTGCTGCATCAAGCAAGAATAGCTTCGACCAGTGCTTAAACGTGTGTAGACTGCAGCGTTGGAAAGCAGCATTTATCTCCCGTAAAAGCAGCTAAATCGTCAGTCGCAACATGTCTGATGTGGCATTTCTAAATGGACGAGACAGGAGAGAACATACAGCGTATAATACCCAACAACTGACGGTTGAATTCGCCGGTGCGGTTAGCTATCGAACGCGCCAAATTGATTAATGAAACTCAAACAACTGAAGGTTAATTGAAGACAGAAATATCTCAACTACGATATTATTAGACAAGAATAATACGTAAAGGAACCAATCGTAAATGGTTGTATAATTTGACACGATGCTGACCTATTTTCGAATTTAGAACGTTTTCCTGTCACGGGTTTGTGAACGCGTGCGGGTCTGCATGCGTGACACGTGCATCTTACCATAGTCTTTTCCTGTTATGCATGCAACACGCATGCGTGTCGCAAAGAGACTGTAGTGGATTAATTCACGAATGCAGGTAGAACACGCATGTAAGCGTAGACCCGCGTGAGAAAGGCCGCAGGAATACAGCCTCAATTAACAGTAAATATCTACTGTTCAAATAGTAAAAGAAGGAAGGGTTGAAGGTGGTGGAACTCTTTGTGGTTCGACTCCGGCGGCACCACCGCCACAAGAATTTCTACCTAATAACAGCAGCGTTAAGCGCTGCTGTGTTCTGTTTTGAAGGGTGTGGTAAGGGAGACAGACTTTTCCGAGGCGTTCCAGCTTAGTCCTCAGGGGTAGCGGCGCATCTGTGGCCGACCTCAGGTAGGAATATCTAATCCTATCTGGGGTTGATTACAGATGTCCATGGGCGGCAGTAGCCAGTTACCATCAGGTAGACTGCATGCTCGTCTGCTACTCCTATACTATAAAAAAAAACAATTTGAAAGTACGATAACTTATTATTAATTTCTTTTTATATATACCGACATTTAAATAACATTTTTTTAATAGTTCATTTTTTTGGGACTTTATATACCTAGTACATCTATCTAAATATGCGTGTATATTTTTTTTTTATAATATGAGAGTAGCAGACGAGCATGCAGTCCACCTGATTGTAAGTGGCTACTGCCGCCCATGGACATTTGTAATCAACCCCAGATAGCATTGGATATCCTACCTGAAGTCAGCCACAGATGCTCCGCCACCCCTGAGGACTAAGGTGGTACGCCTCGGAAAAGTATATCTCCCTTACCACACCCTTCAAACCGGAACACAGCAGTGCTTAACACTGCTGTTATGAGGCAGAAATAGGTGTGGCGGTGGTACCGCCGGAGTCGAACTACAAAGGGTTCTACCACCTTCAAATTAATTTGGTTATATGTTCGTCTGAAGTTATTGCTTCACCCACCTGTACTACCCGTGCATTGTAAACCAAACTAAGTTTCTGTGTGTCGAAGCAAACTATGTTTGTTGAAGTAAATTGTAACTAATCTGCAAAGTTAAGCTACTCCTAGCTCGAGAACTACAGTTCTTGCGGGCTTTGCTTTGAAGAGCGTGGTAATCTAATTGAATGATTCCGGTAGTTATCTAGCATAGACCTTAAATATTGTTTGAGGTTTCATCAGTGGTTTGAAAATATCTGAGACAAGAAGGCTCTTAAACCTTGTACCTTGCTCCTTCTTCATTGTTACGCGCTTCTCTTTTTTCCACAAACAACTAAATTCTTAACTGGAGTATTATGGTTGGAGTAAGCTCTCTAGGAGTGGAGTAAAGGTGGGGGAGGATAAGTAGGAGTTTAAAATAACCACTCCTTTTTTCAGGGACTTTTAGTAATAAGACATATAAGAACTTACAATTAACTTTTCGCTAAGCCGGTCCGTGCGATTATGCATAACCTCTCCTAGGGACTAAGATTGTTACCTGATGCGTAAGTCTGCTGTTATCCACACCCTCCCATCGAAACAAAAGAACTGTTTCACACTAGAAGGTGAAGGTTTGAAGGTGGTAGAACCCTTTGTGGTTCGATCCGGCGGCGGCACCGCCACACCTATTTCTACCTAATAATAGCAGTATTAGGCGCTGCTGTGTTCCGGTTTGAAGGGTGTGGTAAGGGAGACAGACTTTTCCTAGGCATTCCAGCTTAGTCCTCAGCGGTAGCGGCGCATCTATGGCCGTCCTCAGGTAGGAATATCTTATCCTATCTGGGGTTTATTACAGATGTCCATGGGCGGCAGTAGCCACTTACCATCAGGTAGACTGCATGCTCGTCTGCTACTCTTATATTATACAGAAAAAAGAAACACTAGAAAAAGGTGTAGCAGTGATACCTCCCCTATTAAACCATTCGGATTCTATTTTTATACCTTCAAAATTAATACTAAAACATGTATCCAGTACGAGAGAATAATATCCGTAGTCGAATATTCCCTCGCTACCAACCCGTTAAAATATTATAAAATGAAATGTCCTACATATTACGAAAATGGCACGCAAATAAAACGTGGAAATAACGTCAGTTTTTCCAAAATATTCACAAAATTTATTTTTCATATACAACCCATTACCATGCTAGTAATAATAGTACTATTATTTGGGATGCACAATTATCACAATTACATGTAAAATAAAATGAAAATAGCGTAGCGCGTATCGTTTTATTTAATCCAGTTGTTAGTAGGGTAAACAATAAAATGTACGTTTAGTTAAGTCTGGATAAGAATAAGACTGAAATTAAAGAAAATTATTCCTAAAATCAACTTAATTTGCGACAAGAAATAAGCTCACCCACAAAAACCTAGTAACCAGTCTCTTTAATTATACTAGTAATTGTACTTATTTCTTTGTTGCCCAAAATATTTATATTTATAGTAATATTATAAAGAGGAAAACTTTGTTTGTTTGTTTGATTGTAATGAATAGGCTCAAAAACTACTGGAACGATTTTAAAAATTCTTTTACCATTCGGAAGCTACATTATCCACGAGTAACAAAGGCGATATTTTATATGAGATATATTTGATAAATAGATTTTGAGGCGGTACAAAGTTTGCCGGGTCAGCTAGTCGTGTTATAAAGTGTCGTTTTATGAGCGTGGGTTTTAAATGAAATATAGGTAAGTTTTAAATAAATTTTTCAATATAACATTGAGCGATCCTGTCCTACCACATCTCGGTTAAATTTAGGTTAGAAATGAAACGAACCAAAATTTAACCCAGTCCATTGGGAAACGACATTCACGGACACGAACGACAAGTGATTACCCTAAAAATATTTTCTTGTTAATATTAATGGTCCTTAGGTGTTTGCGCAAATTCGGGTACTTAATCATTACGATGTATTACGTAACATATATATATATATATATATATATATATATGTCCCACCATAAATGTAGGTACTCTACCTTAATACACTAAATTACCTACAGGTAAGGTAATTTAAGGTACCTAATATAGAATTAAACTTTTAACGAAGACTTAAAGGTAAATTTGCAATGCTTATATTCGCATGCTAGCGACTTCGGTACACATTTTAAAGGTGGTAGAACCCCTTGTGGTTTGCCGCCGGAGGCACCAACGACACGGTTTTTTTCTAGCTAATAATAAAAATGTTAATCAGTTCTGGGCTTTGGTTCTAATTTAAGCTTCAGACGTGTCAACTCTGTCCCTGTAGTTCCGGGACCAGAATAGGGCTACGGTATCCCCTGCCCGTCGTAAGAGGCGACTAAATGGAGGCTTCCGGGCTTGCGGGTAGCAAGAGTGTGGTGTTAGTGCGGTGCGAGTCCTACATAATCCTGTGTCGCTTCCACGGCACCGAGTACCTTTTGAAGGTTTCTCCCTCGTTAAAAAAAATAAAAAGACGTAGCAACGCATCTGAGACTCTCAAAACTCTTAAAGTTAATTACAGAAGTAATTTAAGTGGACAACATGCTCGATTGCTTCTTCATAATTATAAAAAAAAACCTTCAGTATAAAACACACCACGCATGAAATGATATGCTACTTTATTAACCTGCTTGCTCATGTGTTGTACCTCATTGACTGTGTAGGTACGTACAAAATTTGAAAATGTTGTTAATCGATTTCCATATGTTTAGCACGCGATTCGGTACTTAGGAGCATAATATTGTGATAAAAATTTAATCATGTGAAACAAATACTAACAATAAGTAGGTAATTGTATACCTATCTGGTATTGTACTCATTTTAATATTTTAATGTACATTTTTGTTATTACTTTACCTACTGAAAAGTTTTTATTATGAAAATTTAAATCGTCTAAAGTAATAATAGCAATACAAATAAGGAAAACAATAACGCTTTAAAAAAAAGTCGTTAATTTGACACCTTGTCATTTAAGTTTCCAACAAAAAAGCGGCCATTTTACGTTTTAAGCAAAAGTAAGTATTAAAAATCTAAAAAGTTTAAGAAATAAAACAAATTAAAATGTTTTTCCCACCTCCCACCTCCAATACGAAACGACAGAAATTTTGTTGTTTTATTTCAAACGTAAAACGTTTCGAGTTTCCCGCCAATCTGGATCTTTTCCGCGGCCATTTAAGTTTAAATTGCTGTGATGTTTTGACAGGCACATTATGAGATTGCTTCGTGCGAATACATAATTTCAGTAAACCTTAAAATTTGAAGTGATGGGCACGAGAGAACAGTCCATTAAACTTATCAAACAAGGCTCTCGTGTCTATAATAATGAATAATATGGTAATGGAAGATGGCGTCGGGTTGGGCGTTGGCTGTTAAGTCATAAATAAGCATTGCAACGTAATGTATTAGACTACAGTAGCACTACCATGAGTTTACAAAAGTATTACTCGCTAGCGACTGCGTAAAATAAATGTATGAAAAATTGTACAGCGCCTCTAGTGGTTACTCGTAGAACTAAAATCCGTAGTGGCGTAACTCGAAACGTAAAAAACCTATCGAAATCAAATCGCTAGCGAATGTCATTATGATCTATTGCCATAATACAAATTCGGTCCCATGAGTCATTAATTTGACAGACGTTGTCAAGAAATACCGTAACGATAGTAGTTATGTTATTCACTAGCAAAATGACAATAGTTTTCTATTTACAATTTCTATAGTGGCGTTTCTATGCCAACTCATGGTAGTGCTACAGGTATGTAGTCTAATACGTTAGCGGAAGTTTCAATATCTTCAATTTAATAATGAATTGTAAAAAAAAAATGAGTGATAGTATAATAGGTTGATATAAAAATTATAATATACGAGTATGTTTGACGACCCGCGTGGCGGAGCGGTCACCATACCGGTCTGCCGCGCAGAGGGTCCCGGGTTCGATCCCCGGCCAGACCGATATCTAAATAATGAATATAGGATTCTGTTTCTGGGTCTAGGTGTTTGTGTACTTGTCTCTGTGTGTGTCCATGGCACCCACGATACAGGGAATCCTAGTGTGGGGCTGTGAGTGTAGAAAGCGTATAGTGTATATATATGCTTTGGTATATGTATCAAACATAAAAATTTTTGGTAGTTGCCTGGTAGTAAAGATACTAGTTCTCTTACTCTTGACTCAAACACACATAAAACGGTACAGTTCCATCCACCACATCGAATCAACTTCAAGGAAGACAATTCTAGTTGAAGTTTGTAAACATAAAATTTAACTCCCCTTTATTTCTACTATGACTTAAAGCAAATCGAATAGTTTACCGCTGACCACTACCAGTACCTTTACCATGAGTTTTCAAAACATCCCACAATTTTACGTTACGTTTACTCAATCCATTATTCTGTTCCGTTTGCTTAGTAGACTGAGTAAACGTAACAATAAGTAAGTGCTCAAGTCTTTTTTTCTGCCTCACATGTTCGCAAAAAATAGAGACAAACATAAAGCGCCATTTTGTCAATTTAGACATTTAATGTCACGTTGCTGACACTATAGTTCAGATACAATCCGCTAGGGGCGCTGATTGGAAATTGTATGGGCAAATACGTAAACAAATACCAAAACAGTCATAATTGTCGAAACGTAAAAACTCATGGTAAGGGTACTGGTGGCTCTGTTGTCTAGAATCGTGTTGCACCGTGTCGATAACGAATGCAGACGTGTTGGGTGTGGCGTGTAAGGCGGTGGTTTATTGCTCTATCAAACGCCACCGTACACTGAACTGGGAAATGAGTAATGTTTATGTTATCTACTGGGATGTACATAACAAGCAAATGTTTAATTTGCAGTTGACAGGTTGACATAGCAATATGTACGTGTGTATCGACTTATTACTGCTCCTAGGCAGTCTCCTCTCAGCCTCTCAGTTACCACGTTAACCAAGTACGAATTGATAAAGTTCACGCACCCTTGAAAACTTTTTATTTTGTTAAAGGACTCTCTGCTGTCGTTGCGATGTTATCTTTAATAGCAATTTTATTGTAAATTAATTTCTAATATGCATATAACTTGAAAGTAATCGAACCTCAGACCCCTAATTCCTAATAAATCGGTAACAGACTTTAATACAAGCTCAAGCTACCCAGCCACAAATAACCTTCATATTGTTTATTATTGAATCATGATCTAAAAAGCAACAATGGCCCTTCTTCTTTAACATTCCTCTACATTCAGGAACTCATACAATTTTAAGGGTTGACACGTGCATACTACCGTGCATATACTGAGATTTAAAATCGAATCATAAGTGTGAAAATTGAAATATTACCACAACATTAGCCTACAAAAATGTTGACATTATTTATATATTTCTTACGAATGGCAAGAGAAATTTAGATGTGATGGTATGCAGACGTTTCTTTATAGCCCCATCAAACACCAACGCGGCGAAGTGGAAAATGAGGAAAATCTCGCCTCTCGCCATCTGACTGACATTAGGGTAAACAAATATTGGGGGAAGAAGCGATAACTACAAAATGTTGTTCACCGTTTGTTATTATATTCTAGATAAATCTGTAATTTAAAAGAGGTACCACCACGGCACCGCCTCGCCTAGTCTTATTATGAAGAAGACCTTTAGCTTCGGTGATTATTGCAGCTGTATTTTACATAATTATAATAGTGATAGTGATTGCGCATTATTATGTACCTCAGATAAAATTTTAGATTCCCAGGTTTTTTGAATGTTTTTTTTTTAATTTATTTATTCATACAAATATATTTCTTATGGCAGATAATCTAATTCAGAGTAAGAGCACGTTGCAATACAATGATTTTTTTTAGAATTTAAAGTAGTAAATAAGAAGAACAAAAAAAATCGCCTAAATAAAAGGAAAAGAGAAAGTTTCCCACAATTTAGATGAATCCATCGGTACCTTACATGTTAAAATTCGTCAAGTCTTTAGGACTGAAAGACGTGTCAACATTATGTACGTCTTATTCTTACGCTCACATACATTGCTTCGAAAAACATTACCCTGAGAACTAAAATAGAAAATATAAATACAGTAACTACCGAGCGACTTAAAAAAACCTTGTACTCTTTAATTAAAGTTGTTTTCATTTTTAGCTCAAAGTGTGATTGTGGGACACCTATTTAAATCTGTTGGCTTTCATTACTTTTAGTTAATTTTGAACAATGTAAGAAAATATCTTACTTAACTCAGGTACAATATTTAGACTAAACAGCGACTTAAGACTAGATTATATTTAGTTTGTTTTGACGCTCTGTCAAAACTTTAAACACGATATTTAAACATTTCATTAAGTAACTGATAATGTCATGTCTTTAATTAATTACATTGTCTTAAAGTCTAAACAACAAATCTAGCTAGGGGCTAGTCTAAATAATAAAGGTTATGTTTTGTTTGATTTGATACGATAACAATTACTTTAAACAGTATTAAATCTTATAATAAATGTGCGTCTAGAGTCGAAGAATCCCCATTACAAACAAATTTTCTTAATATTTTTTGCAAAATTGCAGTAATGCCACAAAACGACACATGATTTCAAACAAACAACAATAAGTTTAAACGAAGTTCAGTATTGCGGTTATACAACTGACCCCGCATGCTCGTTTGCCCGAATATCCATATTATCCACACATATTATCATCCTTACACACTGATATCTCATAAAGATAGAAATAAAGCCTCGTAAATGGGGCATCTTTTTTCCGCTACCATAAACCGCGTTAAGAATAATGGTTCTAAAAACATTCGAATTATAAATAAATAAAGCAATTAGTATTCGCCCAATACCCACAGCTGCAAACAAATCAATTTAAGCACCCTACAAACGTTTAAAAAAATTAGATCAGTAAAACGTAATAAATCTTAAATAGGCACCGGCGGAATCGTTTAAAATACTAATATAAATCGTGAAAGCCTCATCGGCCCGTGGAATTTTCCATTAGACTTTATGGATTTCTCTCTTGTACGCACATTAAATTATAACCAAAGGGAAAACGGTACGGATTGAAATTTAATTTCGTTCGCTGTTTGGGAATAGAGTTTCTGTTATATTGCAGTTATTAAGTCCCACTTCACTCCAACCGTTTACGAATTCACAAACTTTTTGTCCTTATTCAGGAAGTGGAGAGCTTTTAAATTAAGAACTACTTAAATAATATGTCTGCTAATTGGTACAATTAATTTCCTTTTTAGCTCCACAATACCCTGTGATTTAAAATGAACGTTTAATTTAAATATGTAGATATTTTTTAAAAAGAAAGGTTTAGTTCATAAAATAATGAAGAAACTGCTATAGAAGAAAGAAATTGCTATAGTGAATGATATAGCCTTTTAATATGGTTCGATTAAACGTTAACTAATAAAAATTGACAATAATTTTTGGAGATTAATTATTCAAAACAATCTAATTAAAACAATAAAAGGTGAGTAAAAAGTGTCTACAGTAATTTTATATATATACTCGTATTATTCGCACAAACATTAAAATAACAAAACCAATCTTTCAACAAAAAAGCTCTGAAATGAGAGATTTGATTTGACAAAAGGTATTTAAATGAGTTTCAAAACTATACAAGCATCATCCAAAAAAACTGAAAACAATTTATAAACTTTCACAAACTCGATCGTGCTTAACAAAAGACATTAAAATAAAGTTTCCGAACTGAATGGTGAACAATGAGACCATATTTCGCACGACAGTACACAAACACCTGAAAACATAAAAAATGAAAGTACGAGTCGCCCTCTTGAATATAGGGTTCCGAAGATGATTTTTTATTTTTTATTTTAATTTATTCTTAGTCTTTTCTACCACAGCAGATATAAGTTCACACATTATGAACTTTTAAAGTCTCTATTAATTAAGGTTGAGTGCCATAGGGGCTCCATGTTTTATCCAATATCAGTTTTATTTAATGTTTAGTATCTGTTATTATGGCGGGTATAATGGTTCAAGGTCTATAATGATCTAAGAGACTCCTTAATTTTTAATCTATTTTGTATTTTTCGTTTTTTTTTTGTTATAACACCGCGACCGTAGTAATACATACTCTTTAAAATTACAACTGTCTATAAATTATGGTTCAAGACCTTTGACAGACAGACAACGACACCTTGGTAATAGGGTCTCCTTAATTTTTTGGACACGGAACCCTAAAAAGGTAAATCTGGCGCCAGAGTTTTGTATAACAAAAGACTTTATTTATTTAGGGAAGCACTCAGCATTAATTAGATTATGAATGGGCCACCGTTCCCTAAACAAGAACAAGCTGCCGTCTCATAATCTATGAAGACACCGTCATTACTGATATTTTGTTTTAAGCAATTTCCTTTGCGTATTAAAATGAGGAAAAAGCTTAGAAAAATAATGGAGCGACGCGACGCTGTTTGGTTATAGATATGTGTTTAATGGTAACATTTTCATATTCTAATTTATTTATTTAATATAAGCAGCGTTTCTGCGTTTTTCAAGCGTATGTGTTTTTTTATAATACAACAATAGCAGACGAATATGCAGGCCACCTGATGGTAAGTGGCTATTACTGCGCATGGACTGTAATCTATTCTAGACAAAATAGATTCCTACCTAAAGTCAACACAGATACGCCACTACCCTTGAAGACTAAGCTGTATGTCTCCCTTAAAACGTCCTTTAAACCAGAACACAGCAGCGCTTAACACTGCTGTTTGTTATGAGGCAGAAATAAGAGTGCCGCCGGAGTCGAAACACATAGTGTTCTAACCCCAAAAAAATCTTCTTCTTCTGTCTTCCTTACTACGCAATGCTCAACACCGCTGTTATTCGGCAAAAGTAGGTAAGAAAATGGTGCCTCCATCAAACCACAAAGAGCTCTACAGAACTAGCACTTACTTAATTTACCCAAACTTCATACCTTCTTGTATACAAGTATTTAATCATTTATTCGTGTATAATGTAATTAATACGGTATAGATACCTTGAATATTGGGTAGAGCTCGATAATTACACGTCTATTACTGACATGGCGGACCTTTGTTCTCCTGATCGCATAAAATGATAGGAGGATTACCGTACAATCCAACATCATCCATATTAATACACTGAACACCTATAACACTGGAGTTTAATCATTATACTGTAACGTACATTGTAAATAGGGGTTGGTATATTATACATTTCATATTGGGTGAATTTTGCTGTTTTGTTTTAAGAATTTGTTAAGACAAACTCACGGGAATACCGTTATTAATAATTAATCCATCCAATGTTTTGCCTACCGAAGATTGACATTTAAGAATTATAGAAGCAATTGTCAAATTTCGAAATTTATTTAAAAAATATAATTCGTTGTAATTCCAAGTTAACTGTCCTCAATAGATATTGTAGTGATGACATATGTCACTTGGCTGTAACAATTTAATGTCTAACTGCTGGGCATTGGTATCTTCTCATAATTAAGAAGGACGGAGCGAGGTAGGTATAGGTTAGCGGCTTAACGTTCTCCCCGAGAACTGAATATGAAAATTATCCACTTGTAGTTATCCATCTAACTGCCGATCATACCTGACGGTGCCTAACTTTGTAGATCAGTTGTGATCTACACAAACTAAGGGACTCAGCACGCCAGAGTATCACTTATCATCAGATAAATTCTATCACAGCAAGTGTGCTGTGTAAATCCTGATTCGCAGCTAAAATAGGGTTTGAAGGTTCAATTGAAATGTAGAATTATGTTACCGATATTTATTCTACCACAGCAAATATAAGTATCTGTAGCTAAAATAGAGTTTGAAGGTTCAATTTAAATGTAGAATTATGCTGCCGATATTTATTTTGCTAACTGAGCCCCCTAACACGAAGACAAAGGCGGTTAATTGATCGGTTACCCCTAAATCAATAGACCGACTGCGTGCCTCGACAACGGACGTGATACGAAATAATGATAGCCTTATACAATTGTGAAGGTTTTATCTGGCTTTTGCAGATACCCAAAATATTACGAAATATCAATTTAGACTAACGGTAAGAACATTGACATGTTATTTCTAAAATTGAAATGTTATTTCTGAAATAATTAACCGAATTAGTTTGATTTTGATTTTTTGTTTGTTTGTTTGCCTGTGTGTACCTATTCTATGTCATTGCCTGTAAATACTCATTCTATGTTAAACCTACTATCGGACCAATTTACATATGAACTGTCGTTGAATCCATTTAAATTGAAAAAGAAATATAGGCTTCACATATTCAGTCAATTACTTTTAAACTAGAGTATTGAAATGGGTTTCCAAAAAAATAACGGTATTATTAATAAAAGTGAAGTCATAATTATTAATTCCACAAATTACATGAAAATGATGAACAATAAAGCTACAACTATACATCTCATTTATGGAAATGTACAATAATTAACTTGATACACGTTTCAATACGTAACGTTTTAATGTTATATATATTACTCAGCTTTAAATGAGAAGCCGATATTAATTACCAATAATATAGGGATCTAGTTAAATAATGTTGAACAAAAGGCCTTAACATATAATTATCCCCCTCCCCATTCTACGTTACAATTACAATAGATCTCGTATTGCCTAGTACGAGTAGGTGGTGAAAATAGGCACGTATTATTTTACGCTGAATCATATGGCTCCGCTTAAATACACATTTATATTGAATAGAACGTAAAATTATTGACATAAAATCAACATAGTTTGTTATTCAAATGTGATTGAATTGTTCAAAAAGTACTATCTTTTTAAAGGTAGATATTATACATATTACAGCTCATTTGATGTTAAGTTACTGCTTATGACAAATACGTCAAGTATAAGAGTTTCTCCCGTATTGTACCCATTAACTCAAAACACAGCATCTTATACTGCTTATATACGGCAGAAATATGTATGTGTAAATAAAATATGTATATAGAAGATCATTTTAGTCTTCAGAACAGGCATCGCATCTATGATCGGTTCAATAGCACCACTGTTCTATTATGAAGTTAGATACAAATGTCCAAAGGCAACAGCGACCTCTTATTTAATGTTTAAAATTATATCCAATAATGATAGGTACCAAACGTTACTTAGCTTGCCGACTTATAAAAATATCGTGAGAGCTCACACATACATACCTTTTTTTTTGTTAACGAGGGGGAAACCTTCAAAAGGTACCCTATGCCGTGGGAGCTGCACGGGGTTATGTAGGATTCTTACCGCACTAAAACCCCAGTGGCCGGCCTCGGCGCTGCGTAGAGGACTCCGGGATCTCCAAAGGAACGCAACCGGAGTCCTTTTAGCGCGTTGCCCCATCGGGCTCCGCCCAGTTCTGGTGAGTTCGACGGTATGCGACCACACATATCGCCGTCCTTACCGGGGTCACTAGCCGGGCGGTTCGAGCTCCCACTCTTGCCGCCCGCAACCCCAGAAGCCCCTTTTAGTCGCCTCTTACGACAGGCAGGGGATACCGTATCCCTATTCTGGTCCCGGAACTACAGGAACACACACATTCATACTTAGCCTTTTAAAGATATAATCCCAGCGGAGAGCCAGGTCCCCATTTCGCTGCACGCATGAAAACGCTGACAAGATCTAGAGACCTAGATTCCGCTTACACCACATTAATATGCATCTATGTCAAGGCTTGCAGTACACATTACGGAAAATTACTACAGAAATTTACGGAAAGATTTTTTAAATAATAAATTATTTTATAAGCTACTGTAGAAGTTACAAGATCATGCCAGTCAGTAGTTATAGTTACAACACACAATTTCTAATTATCAATAATTAATTTACGTCACTTAGTAAATACTTTCTTATTTTATATTTTTGGAAAATTCAGTCTTGTTTTAAGTTACGAGGTGCGTTTTTAAGTCCGCGGAATGGCAGGGTTGGAGGGGGGATAGCGGGCTCGTTAAGGGCGGTACGTGTTAAGTGACTCATAAATAGTATAAATATAAAGTTTTATCACAATTGCATCATTAGTTTTAAAACTATCGACAATTAAACAACTCAATCCGGAAGAAAATTGGAAGTATGGAGAAAATCGAGCATCGCGCCGTTATAAAGTTCCTTACCAAGCAAGGAAAGTCTGTGCAAATCATAATGGAAGAGATGTCATCGGTTTACGGGGACTCTTGCCCTGGAAAAACGATGGTTTACAAGTGGAACAACCTTTTTAAGCAAGGCAGGGATTCACTTGAAGACGACCCACGACCAGGACGGTCTGTTGAGGTGACCATTCCGGAAACGATAGCGGAAGTCGAAAAATTAGTACTGGAAGATGCTCGGCTAAAGAAGAAACAGCTTGCAGAAATTGTTGGAGTATCGGATACAACCATTTTTAAAATTCTGCATGACCATGTTGGCATGACTAAGGTCAGCGCGCGGTGGGTGCCGAGAATGCTCACGCCGCCTCAGAAACAACAGCGCGTTGAATGTTCCCGTGCGTTTTTGAACCTCTGTGGAGAAGATAAGGATATTGTACTGAATCGAATTGTTACTGGAGATGAAACTTGGGTTCACCATTATGAACCTGAGTCTAAACAAGACTCCATGCAGTGGCATAAAAAGGGTACAGCACCTCCTAAAAAGTTTAAGGTGTCACAATCGGCCGGCAAACTCATGGCGACAGTCTTTTGGGATGCAGAAGGAATTTTGTTAATAGATTACAAAGATAAAGGTGTCTCTATAACCGGAGAATATTACGCAACAATCTTGGAGCGGTTAAAAGAAGCCATCAAAGAAAAAAGACGAGGAAAATTATCCAGAGGTGTCCTGCTGTTGCACGACAATGCGCCCGTACACAAGAGCCGTATTGCACTGGCTGCCCTGCATAAGGTGGGCTTTGATATTTTAAATCACCCACCCTATAGTCCAGACCTGGCTCCCAGCGATTATTATCTCTTTCCAAAAATGAAAAAAGAGCTTCGTGGAAAGAAATTTTCTACAGACGAAGAAGTAAAGGACGCAATTTCCTCGTATTTTTCCGACAAGGACAAAACATTTTTTTATGAGGGTTTAAATAAGTTAATACAAAGATCTGAAAAATGCATTCGTCTTGCAGGAGAATATGTAGAAAAAGAAAAATAATTTTGACATTTTATTTTCGCTCCTTGTCCCTCATTCCGCGAACTTAAAAACGTACCCTCGTATGTAACGTCATCTTTTTGCTTTTGTAATGGAAGTGTGATAAATCTTATATATAAAATTCTCGTATCACAATGTTAGTTACCGTACTCCTCCGAAACGGCTTTACCGATTTTCACCAAATTTTATATGCACATTCAGTAGGTCTGAGAATCGGCTACTATCTATTTTTCATACCCCTAAGTGATAAGAGTTGTTCATCCTTAACATTTTTTTTATTTATATGGCAACAACGTTTGCCGGGTCAGCTAGTTAGTAGATAAAGATGTATTTGTCCCTGTAGTTCCGGGACCAGAATAGGGCTACGGTATCCTCTGCCTGTCGTAAGAGGCGACTAAAAGGGGGCTTCCGGGGTTGCGGACGGCAAGAGTGGGAGCTCAAACCGCCCGGCCAGCGACCCCGGGAAGGACGGCGGTATGTGTGGTCGCATACCGTCGTGCACACCAGACGGTGTGGTGAGTAACAAGCTCACCTGGGCGGAGCCCGACGGGGCACAGCGCTAAGGGGACTCCGGTTGCGTTCCGTTGGAGATCCCGGAGTCCTCTACGCAGCGCCGAGGACGGCCACCGGGGGGGTTTTAGTGCGGTAAGAGTCCCACATAACCCCGTGTCGCTCCCACGGCACCGGGTACCTTTTGAAGGTTTCCCCCTCGTTAACAAAAAAAAAAAAAAAAGATAAAGATGTATTATTGTGAATGTTGATAATTATGGAAGAATATGTTACATTTTTGAAATCCCTTCCGAGCGTTTTAACAGTAATCTTAAACGTTTAGTGTTTTATTAGAAGGGAGTAGTAAGGCAAGCAGTATGAGATAGTACAAGGGGTTTTAAACCGTGTCTAGTTGCCATGGGGGTAGAACACAAATTCTATTTGAGGCTATTAATGTTTTATCTACTCTATTACTTACCCTTAGAAATAAATTAAACGCGATTATTTCGTGATATTCAATAACTAAGATATTATTTGCTTATGGTTTATATGATAATATATGAAAACAAAGAGAATCATGTTTTCTACGAAATCCCAACTAAACAATAATTTACCTGCAGCAGCACTCATACAAATAGTACCTTTGGGTCTACACCGCGCATACGGCTGTTTGCATCATTTATGTACAAAACACTAAGATTTACCTTAGTAAAAGCCTGGCTTACCGTAAAACATTCAAGTTCGAGAATTTCCGTAGGGTTGTGAAAAATATCGATTTTTTAAATATTTTTTTGTTGTAATCGATTATTAAAATAATAGAACTGATTTTTAATAAATGGATTGTTTTACAAAAAAGCAACTTACAATAATCTATTTATTTTTAAGAAATAAAAAATCTATTTAAATAATCGTTTATTTTATAATCGATTATTATATTATCGATTTTTACTCGTTCTCACATCCCTAAATTCCCGTCAGTGCGAGGTAACAATTTTCGCGCTCACTCAACCTTGAGTGAGGCGGGGGCGAGCGGGCATTAGCGGGGGAAAAATTAGATTTAACCCCGACACCGCCAGAGTTTCCACCTTCACATCTATGTCCCTTTTACCCCCTCCGCCCCTGCAGTTTATCCATTTTACATTTTCGCTCAGAAGATATTTTTTAATTTCAACCCAAAGTGAAATAGAAAGTGGTTATCCGGACTTTATTATTGAATTAAATTAATGGAAACACGTTTGTTTATTGTTTTAGTATGACTGGTGAGCTAAGGATGGGTTGCATCATGTAACTTTACATTAACATTTACAGAAGGCAAACCAAGGGTCAAATCCATGGTTAAAAAAATAATTCGGTGCACCATTTTAGTTGAGGTTGAAATTACATCATAACTAATACTTAACTTTAACCACTCGATTTTGATCGGTTAAAGTTACTGTATTTGTCAACTTCCCTTTCTGTCAATTTCAACTAAAAATTGCGGTGACAGCGACACAAATGACATTAATGACAAATCAATTGGTACAACACAGAATTCTTACCATCATACCGTCAAAGTTACTATTATATTTAACTTTAACGCAAACTTTAACCAGTTAAAATTATTTTTAAACTACTGTAAGTTAGAAGATCATGCCAGTCAGTAGTCATAATTACAACACACAATTTCTAATTATCAATAATTAATTTACGTCACTTATTAAATACTTTCCTATTTTATATTTTTGGACAATTCAGTCTTGCTTTAAGTTATGAAATGTCATCTGATTTTTGCTTTTGAAGTACTTTTGAAGTTACTATTATATTTAACTTTAACGCAAACTTTAACCGGGCTTTCGATGCAACACACCCTTAAGGTTGTAATTAATTATTGTTATGTTATGTAAATTTATTGCTGAAAAAAGTAAAGCTGAAGTCGGCAATTTGAAAGTAATTACATTTTCAAACTATTTAATTTAAATAAATGTCCCACAAATATCAAAACCGGTTTCGAAAAACGACATACATACTATGCCTGTACAGAAACATCTTAAAAAGGCTATTGATCGTTTACTAAAGAACTTTACAAATAGCAATATTTACAGTTTATTATTATTTAAATACTTTCATGTTCTTACCATATTACCATGAATATATAGTAAAATAATGTGAGAGCGCTAAATATTTTTGATTTTTATCGTGTCTAATAAAATCAACAATGCTTGTTCACATTCAGTCACTGAACTACAATATTACTCAACTTTTATGTAAATAAGGAATCGAACTACATTCCCTACGACTACGAGTCAAGTAATTGAGGAACCGTAATTTGAACAGTAATCTAACTTGTTAGGCCCCGGGAATTTAGCTCAGTGTTAACTTTCCACACTTACCCTTTCGGCTTAGTACTGGAGCTTAGCATACCAGTTTGCGGTTACAAATAAAAGCTTTAATGTTTAACTTTTACGAGTTTCGTGACTAATGAAACATACGAATTCCTTCTGGTTATTTTTAGTTAGAGATAAAACATTTCTTGTGCAAAAAAGAAGGAAGAAAAAACTGCTTAGTGTATGATAGGTATACGAATACACCACGAGGAGTTAGGGCAATAAATCGCCACGAGAATCAGTCATTATTAATCCCTTATCGTCTGCTGGGTACAGGTGTACTTGCAGAATACGAAGAGTTTAGGGCATAGTCCACCACGCTTGTCAAAGGCTGTACAGTAGACACACACTAACAAATTTTAATAAAGGCAAATTAAGAGTTAAATGGGATTTGAACTCCGGTCTTCCCAAAAAAGTTTTCTATAATAACATAAGTCTTAGAAAGTGCATACTGTGTTTTTTACCCAAGAAATAATCTAGATTACGTTTTTCACCCTTAAAACCAAGAACAGCGTTTTGTCGTAAATAATACTTAACTTTAGTATGAAAGGACATAACTTTTATATTAGAACGGTCCTAATCATAAACATTACTTGATTTGTGTCTTGAAAGCTGGAGTAAGCCTTCAGCTAAAGATAAATGTATATTTCTTTGACAAGACAAAACTTAATTGACTTCATTGGTGCTATTTACTTTTCGGATTCAATTAATACAATGTAGAAATGGTTTTGTCTTCTTTTTCGACGAATAACTGACAATTGCTACCACATGAATTATCAAAACAGCCAGATGTCATCAAGTTTTCTGTGCGGAGAAAATCATTTCAAAGTCAGAAAATCTTTAAAGTTGTACAACATAATCGCTTTCTCAAAGATAATTATGGTTATATTTGGTGGTAAAAATAAATAATAAGAAAGTAAAATAAAACATATTTTTTATGTGTTTATTCTGTTCTTATTATAACTGTACTACTACTGGGTTTAGTTTGTCGGCGACTGAAGGAGCTCTGTTTACACCTTTCTAAGGAGAAATCGAACTAAAATCCATCTCGAAACTTAACCTAAAATAAGGTGTCAGATTTCAAGTTCCATTTTCGGTTTGTACCTAAAATATTAGATGTCTGACTCAAGTTATTTAGAATAAGAATATTCAGATATTCCACTTATGTAAATGTGTGTTCATAACACATAAACATAGAATTCCTGTGTTATGAATGTAGAAAACTACAACTTTTCTTTTACTTACCTCAAATATGTTTTAAGGTCAATTTAGAATTCATACCGACGTATACCGTAGGGATACGGCAGACACGTGCCAGAACAGGCATCTCATTTATAATGTACATTATCTATGAGCTTATACAAATATACTGGAACGTTACTATCTAAATAATTATATTACGAGCTCACTGTAACTGTCCATCTGTAATCAACCTCAGATAGGATTAGATGTGATGTACCTGAAGTCGGCCACAGATGCGCCGCTACCTGTTAGGACTAGGCTCGAACGCCTCGGAAAATTATGTCTCCCTTACCACACCCTTCAAACCGGAACACAGCAGTGTTTAATACTACTGTTAATAAGCAGAAATAGTTGTGGCAGTAGTTCCGCCGGAGTCGAAACACAAAATGTTGTAACATCTTCGAAAATACATATGTATTATGAGCTTACTTTAACTGTTCGAGTAGTTTTGGATAGTTAACATGAAATTCTCGTATAATGTAATAGATATCGGTGTTTGAAATTCAAATTGATGACAACAGTAATTGGATTCTGTTTTACGTTACAACTTTTTAACACAAAAACTGATGCAGTATGTCTTTCTACATAATTTAATTAAAAAAGTTTTCGAACTTTTTTTTTATTTGAATCCTTTTTTTCATATAACATTGTTTTAATAATAATAAATTGATAAGAGTTTAAGTAAAGTATCTGTTCCATAGAGTCGGGGTTACATATGCCCATGGATAACTACTAACTACTTGCCATCAGATGGACTGGAAGCAAAAAAAATGCAATATTTAGAAAATATTTGCTATTTAATATGCACCTACAATACTAAGACTTATTTATTTTTTAATGAAGACGGTCTAATATTTAACGTTAATAACCTTAGTTATTCACATAATAACCGTCTTTAAAACCCTAAACTAACACGACTATTCCAAAACACTTGCGAGCTAAAGAGACATTATCACCCCGACGCCAGCACAACACGTCGTTCCGTTCCTTTGTTCCAACTAAAAGGGTTAACTCTAAACACCGGCACTTAACCCTCTACTGCGCTTAGCTCCGCGTTCCTTGAGGCCGTGAGATGACAAGTTGTTTACAAAGCGCCTCTTCCCGCAAAAACGCAACGCGCTTTACTCATTATGCTGTGTTCGCGTGGGGCGTCTTTTTAAAACGGTCATGAAAGGTGTAAACAAGGTTGGGGCTAGGGATTTCTAAGTCCAGTGTATTTTTTTGCGTTCGTCACGGATGTTATGGAGTACGGTTTCTGATTTTTTTTACATCATACACTGGTATAATGGTTTCAAGTTTTCGGTCAGATTTTTAAAAGAAACCTGATGTCTGCGAACCGAGGGCTTCAGAATAATAATTCTCGAGTTATGAATATCGCTCTCTCACGTTAAGGGTCTTGGGTACGATTTCCGTACATACGCCACTGTCTTTTTGATGAGATATGCGTATTAGAAATGTAGTATCTTCACACGCTTTAACAACGAAGGAAAACATGGCGAAGAAACCTATGTACTGGAAAGGTCTTTAAAAAAATCTTAACGCGTTCCTTTGTTCCAACTAAAAGGGTTAACTCTAAACACCGGCACTTAACCGTCTACTGCGCTTAGCTCCGCGTTCCTTGAGGCCGTGAGATGACAAGTTGTTTACAAAGCGCCTCTTCCCGCAAAAACGCAACGCGCTTTACTCATTATGCAGTGTTCGCGTGGGGCGTCTTTTTAAAACGGTCATGAAAGGTGTAAACAAGGTTGGGGCTAGGGATTTCTAAGTCCAGTTCATTTTTTTGCGTTCGTCACGGAAGTTATGGAATACGGTTTCTGATTTTTTTACATCATACACTGGTATAATGGTTTCAAGTTTTCGATCATTTTTTTAAAGGAAACTGTATGTCTGATATCCGAGGGCTTCAGAATAATGATTCTTGAGTTTGAATTTCACTCTCTCACGTTGAGAGTGTAAGGTTCGATTCCTAAACATACGACACTGACTTTTCAAGGTGATGTGCGTATTCGAAATAAATTATCTTGCACGTTTTAACAGCAAATGAAAACATGGCGTGGAAACCTGCGTACCAGAGAGGTCTCTAAAAAAATTCTTAACCTGTTTCTTTATTTCAGCTAAAAGGATTAACTCTAAACACTGGTACTTAACCCTTTACTGCACTTAGCTCCGCGTTCCTTGAGGCTGTGAGATGACAAGTTGTTTACAAAGCGCCTCTTCCCGCAAAAACGCAACGCGCTTTACTCATTATGCTGTGTTCGCGTGGGGCGTCTTTTTAAAACGGTCATGAAAGGTGTAAACAAGGCTGGGGCTAGGGATTTCTAAGTCCAGTGTATTTTTTGCTTTCGTCACGCAAGTTATGGAGTACGGTTTCTTGTTTTTTTTGACATCACATACTGGTGTAATGGTTTCAAGTTTTCGTTATTTAATTTTAGAGGTAACATTTAGTCTCAGATACGAGCTTGTGGATACATCTAATATATAAAATTCTCGTGTCACAGTTTTCGTTGCCATACTCCTCCGAAACGGCTTGACCGATTTTGATGAAATTTTTTGTGCTTATCCGGTATCTACGAGTATGAGAATCGGCCAACATCTATTTTTCATCCCCCTAAATGATAAGGGTTGTTCACCCTTAACATTTTTCGGGTCAGCTAGTAACTTATATAAAGAGCGATGATTTCCTCAGAAGTGGCAACATCAGAACTTCTTTATCAAATATACAATAGTGACCGTTAGGTAAGACCATCACATGGACATGCTCTTTTGTTACTGCAGTCTTATAAAAAGTTAAAGCACTTGTTATAGCAATATAGTCTGTATTTACAAGGTTAGCTTTTCACCACTTAACCCTTCATCGTGCTCCACGTTGCTTGAGGCTGTGACAAGTTTACATTGAGCCTCTTTCTCGAAAACGGAACACGCTTTGCTCATTATTCAGCTTCTGAGGCGAAGCGGCCTTTGAAAAGGGCTTCTAACTACATAAAGCCTTTTCATTAGATAGGTTTCATCTAAGTTAAGGTTCACTTAAGTTCTATGTAATTACTATATCTATCCTCATTTCGCCTAAGAAAGATCGAAATTTCACAATTTCATGAAATTATTTTAAAGCAACGATGGCCTAATAGTTAAGAAACTCGGCCTCTCGAACGAGGGGACCGAGGTTTAAATTCCAGGCACGCACCTCTGATTTTTCAAAGATATGTGCGTATTAGAAATAAATTATCACTTGCTCAACTGGTGAAGGAAAACATCATGAGGAAACCTGCATACCTGAGAGATTTATAAAAAAAATCTCAAAGGTATGTGAAGTTCATATGGCCAACGCGGTGGTCTTTGGCCTAATCCTTATCATTCTGAGAGGGGACCCGTGCCCAGCAGTGGAACAATAATAGGTTGATGATGATTAATATTCAATCTATCCTCATTTCATCGACCAAAGATGGAAAGTTCACAATTTCACGAAGTAATTGTGAAATGTCGATCTTTAGTAGGCAAAACATTAGATAGATCGCTTATTAATAGGGCGTATTAATACAAACAGCGGTATAGGATGGATTCACCGTGCCGCCTTTTGTTCCCATTAAAGGGTTAAACCCTTTGGTCGGTAATTCGACACGATAACATTCTAAACGGTATACCTACTTCTACATATAGATTTGTTACTCGAGGTCGTACTACAAGTATATACAAAATGGAAAATCGCTTTTCAAGGCAGTAGAATGTATCTAGCCTTGAAAATTCGTATAGGCTGTATAAATTAAAGACGATACCTATTTCTAAATTACTTCAGTCTGAACATTAGAGTAGATAGTATTAGATTTAAAAGCAGTGATAGCCTAGTGGTTAAGAAACTCGACCTCTTGATCGAGGAGTCCGAGCTTTAAATCCCAGGCCTCAAACCTCAATTTTTTTAAAGTTATTTGTGTATTAGAAATTAATTATCACTTGCTTAATAGTGCTTAACTTGCCAATTCGCAATCAATCTGCAAGGAGACCTATGCCCAGCAGTGGGGCATTGGTTGATGATGACGATGAGTAAGATAGATAGACTTAGGGCAAACAACTTAAGATTTCAATGACTAATCCAACGAAACCTTACATGTTAAAGCCATTGTTAAACTATTAACTGTCCGTTTGGACTGCAGGACGTAATCAGTAATCAGTATTTATTGCATAATACAGGTGTTTACAAGGTTTTTGGACGGTTTTACATTTCTCTGTAGTTACCCTGTGGCCATGCAATTTCTTAATTAAACTAAAACTTTATATATAAGACTAAAACAGGAGACAAGCATTACATTCTGCACTTAAGAAGTAACAGCTAACAGTTTAATGTCAACATAGGTTGTAAATAAGACAGTACCAAAGATTAAAACGTGACTACAAACATATCCATAAAAAAAGAAAATCTTTTTAAGTTTTTTATTTATAAATTATCCTTATTCAGTTTCGCGCTTATAAGGGCAAAACGAAGAGCTACTGAAGGTAAGAGCAAAACAAACTTACATTATGTTTGCATGTTTAAAAGTCCCTTCATTATTTTTTTGTGACGGGAACCTTTGACGCGCAAATGAACTCATAATTGTGTTGTGCTAAAAATTATACATAATTTTAAGGCTTTCGGGGTGCTAAGTCCTGTGTTAATAAAAGCCTACAAACTCTATTTGCTTTTTCTTTATAAATAAAATTTACTTGCCTAAATTAATAAAGAATGTACTGACATAAACATGTTTTTATTACCTTCAGAGGCGTAATCTTTTATGGACGTTATAAGTAATCATTTGTGCATGATATTTTCTGCTTTTAACCGACTTCAAAATGATGAGGGTCTTCATTCACTCCCTTTATAATAAACTTACATGTATGTACGTACTATTTCTTAAATCTATTGTATTTTTACACAATCGCGATAACATTATAATTTGCCTATACGAGTATGAATAGGTACAAGTAATTTAATTAAAAAATCGAAAACCCGACTGTACTAAAGAGGCTGAAGTAGAATTTCCAATAACGGTGAAATAGGCGTTTCATTTTTTTATCCAGAAAGCCAAATTCAAAGTTTCATAGTAGGTATTCATTTACGCTATATAAAGAACCTATGCGTAAAATTCCAGCACTCTAAAGTTCAGCGGTTTCCCTTTGCGTTTATCTCTGGTACAGCAACTTACTCATTTTGTCATCTCGATGTGTCATATATATATATATATATATATAGCTTTTTCTAACACCTATCTAAGGACACTCAGGTCATTGAGACGAATATAATGACACCTTAAATGTCGAAATTTAGCCAGCCGCAAACCAAACATACAAGATACGCGCGAAAAACATAACTTGGCAGTCGGGTAATAATAAGCATCGAATAAAGTTTGGAATAACTTTCTTATTTTTTTTCCTAATTGCTAATGTAATTTTTAAATTACCAGTTTCCTATATTTATGTAATTACCGTGTACGTACAAAATGGCGCTATAAAATAGTTGAAAAGTTCATATATACAAAACTAGCTGACCTGGCAAACTTTGTACCACCTCAAAATCAATTTATCAAATATATTTCATATAAAATATAGCCTATGTTAATCGTGGATAATGTAGCTTTCGAATGGTGAAAGAATTTTTAAAATCAGTCCAGTACTTTTGGAGCCTATTCATTACAACCAAACAAACAAACAAAGTTTTCCTCTTTATAATATTAGTGTAGATTATCAAAATAGGTAAAACGGGCTGAGAGTTTATTTAGAAAATGCCTTTATAAATTTTCAGAAGCGTTTCAAAAGGATTAGCTTAATGCGTATCTAAATTTAGGCAAAAGGCTTAAAGTTACATTAAACGTAACACTTAATGCTATTTTTAAGTAATGCTAAACCATTTTAATGCTTTAATGTAACGCACATGCTATATTTCGCGGCTCCGCCCGTCAATATAGTTTAATTTCTACGTGGTAACCATAATAGCATAATACCATATAATATAATATATACCATAATACGTTGTAACCATAATAGTAAAAAAAAATATGTAAAAAAAAATGTGTAATAAATTGTGAATTATAATAGGTACTAACGTAGTATATAAGTAATCTGTTACTAACACACATTATATGGGTCTTTAGTTGCCTGAAATAAAGAATTTTAATTAATTAATTTAATAATATATATATATGTTCTACTGCTCTGAAAACATTGATAAGTGTGATCTGATATTTCTTTATCGATAATAATATTTGATATCTCATTCGTGCGACCAGCACACGTTTGAAGATAATATACAGATAAAACAATTTCAAATCTGGTGACTTTTCATATAAAGTATTGAAAATATTGTATTATAAATTTAGCAAGATTGCCGAAATGATTATCTAAAACATGCGGGTAAACCCGCGTGTTTGACGTCGTGCGGCCACGCGTGCCACGACGTTTCCTATCGTTTTATATTTTTCACAGGTAGTTTCCAGCCATGTTTGCCACACGCACACGAGTCGCAAGGATTATTGATGCATGCGAGTAAGGCTCGCGTCCATAAACCCGCGTGACAAGAAAACCCTACAATCTGGTAACTTTCCGTAAAAAGGACTTAAAACTTCGTATTATAATTTTAGCAAGATTAGCGAAGTGCGTACCTTAAATAAGGGCTTAGCGCTTGGCATTAAACAAGGTATCACCTTGTTCGACTGGCGGGGATTACACACTCATTTAATTTCACGGTTCAAAGGATAGAACCCAAGAATAATGAGCCTCCTATTATTATTTATATAACGTAATCCGCCCTTTATCAGACCTTATTGGCTGACCTAAGCATTTATGCTTACCGTTTATGTGTTATAATGTTTGCTTGAACCCGCCCACGAATTTTCGGTGTTTTCGTGGAAACGATAAATGTTTTAAGGATAAAAATAACTTTAAAGAAGAAATTTGTGGTTTGTCCCTAGAGGCAACTCATCCACGCCTATTTCTGCTTTTTAACTGTGTGTTCTTTATTCTGAAAGACGTAGGATTTTGGCATTTTTGCCAACCTCAACTTAATTCCAAAATGAAACAGAAAAAAGTTACTTCAAATCCTATGATAAATTTATTATAGATATGTATAGATAGTACCTACAATTATGATAATTTCTAGCAATATGATTGAGGTCAAAATCAGCAAGATCTGAAATAGACATTAATTAAAGATAGACATTTCTGTCTCTTCATCAATATTAGAATTATAAATCTTAATCTTGTTATTGAGATGCCATGAAATCTTGAGAAATCTAAGCTTTTACATTGATAGATAAAGCTTTTATAAAAATATATCTAGCGAAATTCAAAGCTTCTTAGAACTTAATTCAGAACTCCCCAAAAATAAGTATTTCTGCGTCAAAACATCAGCAGAATTAAACCTTACTTTCTAGTACAGCACATGTGTTAGAACACGGCTGCAGTTAACACTGCTGTTATTAGATAGAAATACATAGGTATGGCGGTGGTGACTCCAGGAACCAAACAGGTTTCTTTCAACTTATTCATACCACTATTGTTACTATGGAAATATAACTCCATTTTGTATTAAAAAGCCGTATTCGCGTCTTAATCACTAATTATACGTAATAACCCTCCCTTCATAGATAAGTGGCGCCCTCTGACCCATTTCTTACGTCAAGTACGCGGCGTGAAGGATTGAGGAGGTATAATTACTGGCACAAGGCATAGAACTCGGCTCCCTGGAGAACACTTGCAATCAATCTCGGACGGGAGATTTGCTGTTGGAAGTGTTGAGCGGTTATGTGCTAGTGTAGTATAGAATATAGGACATTTACGGGAATAGATATAAATTACAGGTAGAGAACAAAAATTGTAACATGTCGTGTTGCACAAAGCCATATTTTAACCGACTTCCAAAAAGGAGATTTCTCAATTCGACCGTATATATGTTTTTTTTTTCTATACATTTGACAGGTACGGCCAGTGACCACGCTTTCGCGATACGGAAGATATGAATACATTTATAATCACGATGTGATTTTGTTTTGCCACGGAATATTGTAGTAGAAAAATAATACGCAAAGACACTCATAGTTTGGTAGTAAGAATTTTGGCATCTCACGGTAAGAATCTAGGGTTCATATCTGAAAGTTGTCTAAAAATATTATTCTTGGTAGAGCGCCATCATTGTATTTCTGCCTTGTAATAGCAATGCTCCCATTACTGTTTTTAAACCAAACCACTGAATAAATATCTAACTGGATTAATTATTAGGTACTTATTAGACATAGTATAGCAGTTTTTACTTCTTATAAATATGTTTTTTGTAAACCAGAAAAGCCTAGAACAACAGCAACGATTACGACGTAAAGCTGCGCTTGAGGTATTAACTTAAACTGCAACATTTAATTTTGAGTAGAAAGTGTTGTAATAATTACCATACTTGGACGTTGCCACGTTTCTTTGAAGTAGTAATTCCAATTTAAAAACGCAGTCTTAATTTTCCGCAAGCAGGCGTTGCTAAAAGAAAATACTGTAAGTCGGACTTAGGCTGACCACGCACTTTCGCTTAAACGACTGGTAGATTAAGCGATCAAGTAGCTAACGCGATTGAGGTATCAACTCTAATGTTGCTTAGCGTCTATTTGATAATTTATGTATACAGACGCATAGATATAATCGACCGCATTGTTGTTCGCTCCCTCAGGTTTGAGCGACTAACGTTAATAATCAATCTAAACCCATTTTGGCTCTGAAAGTTTGTAATTCGATAATTTTATTTTTTTACCTGAAATTCCATATAAAAATATCACTTACAAAATTAACGCCACTTATATCGCTCATCAGTCGCTCAAGCAACAAATTGGATCCCGGATCAGCAAGACAAAAGAGTGCCTTATACAACTGATCCGTATCTAACGTGATAAGGTGGTAGGTTACGCTACTATCGCCTCTGCAATAGTAGTCAACGTGTGGTCAGCTTTAAGATTCACATGCGCTGATTACAAACAGAAAACATCCAGTCTGAGTCGCAAAAAGATAGAAAGAATCTATTTTCTTTATAATTAAAAATACAGAGCATACCTCTTCCTTTTATGAAGCCGGTTAAAAAAGCTTTACGATCCGTTTGATGTAATGAACTTCGCCATTAAGAATCCTTAGCCGGTTAAGATAACAAAAATTAAAAAAGAGATGGGAAACCCTTTAATTAATTCCAAAAATTCTGGTTGCGAGTCTCCGTATTATAAAAACAATGTTATAGAAATATCTCTCTTACTGTAAAACTAACAAAAGACGTCGTTATTCTTAACATTCCCAATTCCCAATTCCCATTCCCAATTCTAACATTGGTAAAAATATAGCCTACCACACAATTTCAACGAATACAAGAACACTGCTATGTTATGGCATGTTAAAAACCTTACGAAAAAATGAGATATACATACACGCTAGAAAAACATAATCTTCATAAGAAAAATAATTTCGATTTGATTTTAGTTATAATGCCGCGATTTTAATCACTCATACGAACTCCTTCGCTTAGTAAGTTAGTCACATCTATATTACACTTGACCAAAATACATTCCAGAAGCTTACTATAAGTAAAATATTGCTACTGAAACGATAGATATCTTTTTTTAATATAGGGGTAGCAAACGAGCATTCAGTCCACCTGATGGTAAGGCCACTGCCGCCCATACACATCTGTAATCAACCACAGACAAGATTAGATATCCTACCTAAGGTCGGCTACAGTCGCGCCGCTAACCCTGAGGACTAAGCTGGAATACCTCGGACATGTATGTCTCCCATACCACACCCTTCAAACCAGAACACACCTTTCAAACCAGATCACAGCAGCGCTAATCACTGCTGTTATTAGGTAGAAATAGGTGTGGCGGTGGTGCCGCCGGAATCGTATCACAAAGGGTTCTACCACCTTCAAACCTTACCCAAAACCTATCGTAATACTTAATAATTCTTCATAGCCACTACATCCAAGTAATATACTCGTATATCCAATAACATCGAAAAACCAATATCGCGAACCCAAAAACCACTTTTCTATTTGCTTTTGGATCCTCTATGGGATAATTGTCTTTGTTTATATACAGCCGTATATTTACTTGAATGGTCCAAGCCGCCCACATGTCGATATTGACACGGGTGCGCCGGTAAATTCAGTATTTACGACCCTGTGAATAGAGATGGAGCAAATAGAATTATAACGGATTATTACGAGTACGTTCGAAAACTTATACATTATTTTGCGAAAGTGGTGTAAGCTGGCAGGGCAGTATTATGATGCCTGAAAATATACCGTTTTGAGCATTGAACAAAACCTTTTCAGTAACAGCAGCACAGCATTACATCCCGTGTTTGAGTGTTTGTGTGTTATTTTGTGTGTGTGTGTGTGTGTGTGTGTGTCCTTGACACTCTAAAGTCCTATTATAGTGGGGATATAAGAAGTTCATAAATTTAATGAGAATTTTAGATAAATAAATATATTTTACTAAATATACCAATTGGATATAAGACCATAAGTCTGCTTTAAATGATGCTTCGCTGACATGCAGCAGAATCTTTATAGACCTAAAACTTCAAATTCTTAAAAAACCTAACCTAAACCTGTAAACGAACTTAAAATGTAGAGCCCACTTTTAAGGAACAAATAATTCACCAAAGTAACGTTAGTCACTCATCAACTTCAAACCTTTTCGACTATGCCAATTAAACTAAATGTACCAATAACCCATAATTGTTTAGAACAACCCATCTCTATCTCAGGGTACATTCCAAAAGAACCCAAGTAATTATGTACATAGTTCGGGCCCCACACATAACTGTTCCTTGTGGAGTTGAACATAGTTTCCTCGGAAGATAGTGAGTAATTTCGACAAAGACGTACCATCTCGCTCGGTTTTTGTAGGTTATTGGAATACATGTGAGTAATGAAGTTTAACTGTTGAACTAATTGGAATATTATAATACAAAAGAATACAAATGTGTTTTGTAATATTATTATGACACTAATACTGTACTTTAAACTGAACTTTGTATTTCGTAATCGGGCGCACCACGCCATACCCATCTCTATCATATAGTAGCGCAGTTCAAAGTGTTCTAATTTGAACTACTACTAATTAATAACTACATTCCCACCATTTTTTTAAGTAATTATTTAAAGCCATTCCCATTCATTGTATTTTTTCTTCTTTTGATTATGTATTCTTCTTTTGATTTTTTCTTATATAGGTATTGCTAATCAAATAATGTGTTACTCAAAGATGCCTTATTCAAGTTAAGAATTATCGAACAATGAATTATGAATCAAGTAGGTGGGCTTATCTTTTGTCTACTAGTATTTTAGGCGACACTAAAGATGTCATACGAAAATAATAGATATTACTACAAAAATCACAGCACTCAAACCCTACATTGGACCACTGACACAGATTGCTAAGTACATCCCACAGCTCTTCCGACCATTATTTTCCTCTCAACAAAGATGCCCGTTCTCATCACAGATTCAGAGAAAACCTTTGTCACAGATAATTAACTGCAGTGGTAGAATTAATTCCCTTTCAAGACCCTTTTAGTCACAGCTGAGTATTTACTAATTTACTTTGTGTTTACGTGTTTACTTCTTAATGTTTCTACTGTTTTGTAATTGTTTTATAATTACTTTAAGCTCTTGTGAATATTGTAGGGAATTTAAGCTTTTTGCCAGCAACAAACTCCACAAAAGCTTCTATTTACATTTGTGTATACACAAGAGGGACAAACGATTGTTTTTATTTGGTGTTTTAGGGTTTTAAAATACAGGTGTCTATTTATCTACTAGAGCAAATAAAATATACAGTTATACTAGGAGTACATAAACCGTTTATTTATCTAAAATGTTGTCCAAAGAATAACCTCTTTCAAAGAAATCATTTACCACACCATTTACTCTTTCCACATAAATAGACTGATTATGCGAGACATATTCACACAGTCCTTCAGAGAAATGATATTTCATATCTGTCATCTCAGCTGCTTCTTCGGCCACTGCTGTTATTATTTTCATGGATATTAAAGCCTCAATCAAACCGAATACAGAGTATTCCACCAAATGTTTCTGAAATATGTTCCTTGGGTACACATCTTCTACGTTTAAATTGCAACATCGTAACACTGCACTCAATGTCCCGTAATATATGTTGAGAATACTATCATAATGTTTGGCAAGGAACTCGTGATCGGTTGACATGTACAAGAAATAAGAAAGATCAGTCACTGGGGACGCATAGCGTGCCAACTGATAGTCGATGAGAACCGCATCTACTGGTTTTGTCCCCTGGAAGTAATGGAAGTTTATAAGCAAAAAAATAATTAAAACATAATAAGAAAATTGGGAGAAGTAGTATACATTCATATACCTGATATTTAAAAAGTACGTTATTAATCCAACAGTCTGAGTGACAAATCGTACTGTAATTTTTATCTGGCGCCGTACATTTATTTAATACTGACAAAACATTGGGTTCAAACTCTTTTAATTTGTTTTTGGCAATAGGGTCTGAGACAACATCCACAGAAGTGTTAAAGTAGCAGACTAGAGTTGTAGATACGTTTTCGATATCACTATACAGAACATCGTTCTCGCATAGTTTCTTGATTTCCTCAAATTTATCTTGATGTTGCAGCTTTAAAACGAACGACAAAGCGTGCAATTTTGCCAAATTTCTTGCCACTAAAGAGGCATGTTCAAAATCCATTTTTTGAAACCTGTTGAGAAATTGCAGTCCTTCAATTCCTTGCATAACTATAGTTTCCTTATCATGATCGATGCTTGCTAATACAACGTTTGGAAATTTCATTTTCAAACCTTCTATTTTTAGATTATTTTGGATATTTAACAATTCTGGAACAATAATTGTATGGAATATGTACTCTCGTCTGTAGTACTCTCTGAAACACTTGCGATCCACTGGATTTGGATGCCACTTTACAATCAAACACATTTTTATTTTTCCACCATATTTCATTCCTTTAACTTTCACTTTTCGTATACCACCACAAAAATAATCAATATCATCATAACCGTAGCCAATATCAAATTCAATATTTTTCACATCAAGTATTTCAGCTGCTGTGTGAATTATGTTAATAAATTCTTGATGGACACGTGACACTTTTCTCATGGGCATTTTTGTACAACTTCATTTGACAGCATCGCCGTGAACACTGAAATTCTTATCATTATCTATTGTGTGATTGACATTATCAGGATTTAGTCACATCACTCTGCACCCAAACTCAATATGTTAGTCAGATTATATGATTTTGTAAATGTTTTTTATATCTTAAAGTTTAATAAGAAAACATAGAACAGTGTGAAAGTCACTTAAGTAAATTGAAATATTTAATATGTATAATTATTTAAATTTTTACGTTGTAGTGGACTTCGTATTTTCTAAAGACGTCGTAAGTAACAAGTACTTGTTCAACAACAATTGCTAATTGGTTAATTACGTATTAATAAAGGATTCACCTTATTTGATAAACATGATGAATTTCACAAACAATCCATAATATAATCGAAGGCCAGTAAATTAAAACTAAATAAAAATCAAGTAATGTCTGGCTATAGTCATGTATCAAAACAATCAGAATTGTGATATCAGATTTTCTATTATCAGCAATCTAACACTTGGCGTAGAACGAGCGTTGCATACAACGCTATCAGCCCGGAACAAGTCCTGTTCAGACGAATATGAGATAAACTAGTCCGAGCATACAATACCCTTTGTAACTTCGCTCAATGGCCGTCCAACCACTGCTATACTTGCATAGGTATGTACGTCATATGACTGGTTTCATGCATTCACCGACGCTTTGTCTGCCATTGTCGCGGACCTTCTGGTCACTGGGCCCAATCTTGAAATATGCATACTGCTGAATCGTTGAACGATCGCTTTAACTACGGATTCTATTGGAAATGGTAATAACAGACACGTAGCGTAGAATTTCAGATTTGCTCCCAATCGCAACTTTATATCCATTGTTATACTATTTTCTTTATATATGTGAGACCCATATGTTTCCTAACAACTATTTCAGTCCGCATACTCGAAATACGTAAAAGCTTAGTTTGTAATTGAGTTCGTTTCCCCTTACGCAAAATACCTCGTCGTCAGGTATGGTCGGTTGTTTGTTCGGAAAATTTTCGTTACTAGTTGACACGGGTCGCTTGCCTTTAGGCGATGTGAATTTATAACAAGTACACACGCCCATACTTCGATAAATATTTGCGCTTAGTACTTTACTTTGTATCAAAATTTTCCTATGAAGCCAATACAATTTGAAATACAATTTTGGGGACGCGGAAATAAGTCTAGACGTTCGGGAAATCAGGTTTCCGCAACATCAGAATTGATGCGAACACGGTAACTTTTTCAGCCCATATAAACTCAATTGGTTTTCTAAATACAAAGTTATCAATCAGATGGCAAGAAGAGTAAGATAACCTCAAAAAAGAGTTCGGATAACGACACTTTGCTATCACGGACCTCGATCACTCTACTTGATCTATAGTACGCGGTACTTTTGCTATAAAGCAATAGTCTTGGAAGGTGGTAGAACCCTTTTGGAAGGTGGTAGAACCCTTTGTGGTTCGACTCCGGCGGCACCACCGCCACCCCTATTTCTGCCTAATAACAGCAGTGTTAGGCGCTGCTGTGTTCCGGTTTGAAGGGTGTGGTAAGGGAGACAGACTTTCCCGAGGCGTTCCAGCTTAGTCCTCAGGGGTAGCGGCGCATATGTGGCCGACCTCAGGTAGGAATATCTAATCCTATCTGGGGTTGATTACAGATGTCCATGGGCGGCAGTAGCCACTTACCATCAGGTGGACTGCATGCTCGTCTGCTACTCTTACATTATAAAAAAAGTCTTCCGTAATCAAATAGCAGCCCGTTTTTAAATCTCCCATTGAGAATTTATAGCTCAAGCTTAGAGATTACTATCTTAATGTTTTAATACGTAGAAAACAATTTAGAGGACTGCTCCATGAGCTTGATTTACGGCGATATTACGGGGAACACGATCTGCATTCTCCTCGAATCACAATGCCGTAATCGCCTCCAAGGATCATATTGAAGGGATGTAATGAAACTTTACACATAGAATGAAGGGATCGAATAAACTGTTTTGTCATATTTTTTATATATAAAGGAGTAGTAGAAGAGCATGTAGTCCAACTAATGGTAAGTGGCTACTGCCGCGCATGGACATCTGTAATCAACACCAGACAGGATTAGATATTCCTACCTATGGTCGGCCACTGATGCGCCGCTACCCTTGAGGACTAAGCTGGAACGCCTCGGAAAAGTATGTCTCCTTTACCGCACCCTTCAAACCAGAACACAGCAGCGCTTAACACTGCTGTTATGAGACAGAAATAGGTGTGGCGGTGGTGCCGCTGGTGTCGAACCACAAAGGGTTCCAACTTCAAAAAGTAATGAAACTTTCTAAATAGAAGGAAGGGATCGAATAAACTGTTTTGTCGTAAATAAATTATGTTTTAATACCAACCCAATAGACGCTACTGAATGGTTTTATCACGTTCATAAATTTCCCTAAAAGCCTAAATTGTGTTGAACCGCGGAAATTCAAAGGGAAAGAATTCAAAAGATAAGGGACGCTTTAATAACTGTTTTGTGTTACATTATTCATCTTCGCGGGTCTGGATAATAAATCTGTACCATTCAAGCTTAGGTTTTAAAAATATTTCCGTCCGACGGCAGTAACGATGTAAAATATTTTTCTCATTTATCTCTTTAGGTTTAGAAAATATTACGAGTTTGTAGCTACATCCTACAGTTGCTGCAGAGTATAACTTATATTTTTCTGTAGGTAGTTAGGTCTGAAGTGCACACCAAAAATTACAATTATATAGGTGCAAGATGCATAAAATTGGATGACTGTTGATCATTGAATTACTCGATCGATTGAATTATTAATCGAAGGTGGTAGAACCCTTTGTGGTCGAAGGTGGTAGAACCCTTTGTGGTCGAAGGTGGTAGAACCCTTTGTGGTTCGACTCCGGCGGCACCACCGCCACACCTATTTCTACCTAATAACAGCAGTGTTAAGCGCTGCTGTGTTCCGGTTTGAAGGGTGTGGTAAGGGAGACAGACTTTTCCGAGGCATTCCAGCTTAGTCCTCAGGGGTAGCGGCGCATCTGTGGCCGACCTCAGGTAGGAATATCTAATCCTATCTGGGGTTGATTACAGATGTCCATGGGCGGCAGTAGCCACTTACCATCAGGTGGACTGCATGCTCGTCTGCTACTCTTATATTATAAAAAAAAAAAAAAAAAAAAAAAAAAACTTAAAAGTTATTTATGGAAAAACTCCTTTTACAACCTATATAATTATCTTATTCTCTTCTTTTAATAATGCTATATTAAATTATGTAATATTTTAATCGTATAATAGACTCTTGACTAAACATTGAACTCATAAACGTTTAATTTTTTTCATAGATACCCAACCGAGAAGCCGACGCTTCACGACGTATTAAAAAAGAGTAAATGAACTAATTCACAAAACATCTTAAATTATGTGAAAAAAAAAAATGTGAGCCGTCACGGGACGCCTGGCAGATGTGAAACATCGACATTATTTTGTAAAAGTAGGTAATATGCAGAAAAAAACATATTAATTTTTTAATGTTCATATTTATAACAAATAAGAAAAAACTTTCGTGCGCTGCACGCCATCAGCTGATTTTGAAATACAATTCTGTCAGTCTTAATAAATTTATTCTCTGAGAAGAATGACATTAAAATTAATTAATAATTTAAAAACATTGTATGCAATGATTTTTATGTGAATTTTAATCTACCAAGATAGTAGATTTTACATTTGCTGGCGCTCAAAACACGCCAAATATACGCGTGCTTAATGCACAGATAAATGCATACTTTAATTATAAAAAAATAATTAACTTACTGATGACTTGATGGTGTGTCATAGTGTGATTTTGCTTTCTTTGCAGAAGGCTGATCACTTTCACTCTCTAAATTATCACGGTCAGACATTTTATTATCAGAAAAATAAGCGGGCAATACTTAAAACATACAAAATACGTCAAGTGGTGTAAAACGAGTTAAAACGACTCCAGTCGCTCTCGCGCCGCGTAGTAATACACACGAATGTCACTGAACACGTTAAACGTCATTATTTTGAATTTTAAGCCTCAAAATGCCTTCTTGTGCAATGCATAAATGCAAAAATTATGCTCGAAAAAGAAACAAGATTCATGGAATCACCTATCACACGTAAATGAAGAGAAATTATTAAATTTTGTTTATTTTTCGTGTTCGATCCGCCATGATTACATGAGTAACCAGAAAGAGACAAAGTATGTTTTTGTCAATGAAAGTGATAAAGACGCAAAATGCATGACCATGCACTTTCATTGACAAAAACTTTCATTGTTGAATTGAACTGTCATAGATCAATGAAAAAATTTTCATTGATCTATGACCATAGATCAACAGAACAGAAGTGACATTTTATTGAAGCTCACGATGTTCATACGTGTATGTTATAGTTTAAGATCCCACTGCTTAATTTTTATATTAGTGTGTTTTAGTCAAAATATAACTTTTTATAGTTTATTTTAATAAAATAAAATCGATATATGGGAAATTCTGTATCCTAATCTCTAAATTTTCTTCGATATCTGTGGTAAATAATAAAAAATATTACCATAAAATTTATATAGGATAGTATACGGTATTTTAAAATTTCTTTAATTGAATAAATTAACCTAAACATAATTTAATAAACAATCTTTGTATAGCCAGAAATTAATCCTCAAAAAGACCACGGTAAGATTATATAAAATTCGCATGTCACGATGTTAGTTACTGTACTCCTGCGAAACGCTCTTACTGATTTTCATCAAAATTTATATGCATATTCAGTAAGTCTGAGAATTGGCTACTATCTATCTATTTTTCATATCTCTTAAGTGATAAGGGTTGTTCACCCTTAACATTTTTTTTATTTATATGGCAACACAATGTTTGCTGGGTCAGCTAGTACATTTATAAAATGTACACAACTTTGCAATTAATGGTCGTGTGTAAAATAAAACTGAAAATAATAAACATAAATTAGTAAAGATACTTCGCCGCCTTGAAATTGAATGAAGCCACAAACGGCTTATTAGTAAGTTTTTTTTGAATTCTTGACAAATAAAAACATTTTTAGATAAAATTTACAAATAAATTACTAATACTGCGTAATTTACATAATAGATAAATAATTATTTCAAATATTTTAGGGACATTTTAGCACGGAGACGTGGCAAAACTTTTTTACGCAATTATTTCAATTCTCAAAACTGGGTACATTTTCTTGTTAGGAGTGAGTAATCTTTACTAATATACGATAATAAATATAAACAATTTTTAAATCGTATATTTTAAACCAGTCGATACATCTGTATAGATACATTCTTTCATCAAATAGGGAATATGCATGTGATTTAGATTTGCTTGTTATTTTTTTCCTCGGTACATTACGGTCCTGAAATTACATCTAAACCATTATTTTTTCTTTATTTCGTGTTAAATTGTTTAAAACTTTAATCAAAAATCGTAAATTATGCGCGCGAAATTCAAATTTGAAAAACGCATTCCCATTGGTCGAATCGAAAAATGACGTCACATAGCGTGTTACGATGTTTATCGGCGTCGATATTCAAACTGTTTGAGAGAAAATTTGTTTTTGTCTATATTCCTACAGTGTTATTTATTACCTAGTGCGATTTTTCTAGATAGTATTATTAGGAATAATCAAGAACAATGATTGAAAGTAGTTTTGTCAAAGCACAATCGGACTATTTACCTAAAATATGCAAAATGAATAAACTGTTTTTTATGCATAGGTCAATTCGGAAATATTTAACTGATCATAACTTATTATGTTAATATTCTTTTTTTTTTTCTTTTTTTTTTCTTTTTTTTATAATATAGCAGACGAGCATACAGTCCGCCCATGGACATCTGTAAGCAACCCCAGATAGGATTAGATATTCCTACCTAAGGTCGGCCACAGATGCGCCGCTACCCCTGAGGACTAAGCTGGAACGCCTCGGAAAAGTCTGTCTCCTACCACACCCTTCAATCCGGAACACAGCATCACCTAACACTGCTGTTATTAGGTAGAAATAGGTGTGGCGGTGGTGCCTCCGGAGTCGAACCACAAAGGGTTCTACCACCTTCAACCTATCACCTATCTTCACCTATCTTTATAATATTATAATAGATTATAATGCATTTTGTGTGTTTCAAATGATAGTGTTTGTTGTAGAAGTCGATAAGTACCTAACGAAGTAGATGATCAATGCAATATTTTAAAATCATTTACCTAAAATTATTGTTTGTTACAGTAAATACAAATGTTAATGCGATTTTGGAGATACTATATCTGTTTCCTATAGTCTTGCACCACATTTTTCGTATTTTCGCATCTTTTGCAAAAGAAAAAAACACTATATAATGTATTTATAGTACTGGTTTTGCACAATAACTCTAGGAAATATTTATAAAGTGGTTATTTAGCCTTTTCCATGATGTAAATAGCGATGAAACCTGAAAACGTTTAATAATACCTTTATGTGCATACAGTTATCATCAATATTAATACAAATCACGCTACGTGACGTCATTCAAAGAGCGCGTAAAATGGCGGCGTTCAAATGTGTCAAATTTTATTGATACTTTAAATAATTTTTAAAAAAATATTTCAAACACTAATAAAATTGTTTATATTTTTTACTATGTTAAAACGATGTGATAAGTGGTTTAAAATAATAAAATAAAAATGTGCATATTCCCTATTATATATTTATATAATAATAATTTATTTAGTTAAACTGTACTATAACATTTCTACGTAAACGATGTACTAAAACTATAATCGACAGTTCTGGACATTTTTTACCTTCTGTTCCATTATTTCATTGTCTTTGACAAGCATGAGTATCAATGAGAAATATACGTCCATACGTCCCGTTTTTAACGGGACAGTCCCTTTTTTCGATGCTTCGTGCCGTTGTCTCCGAAATGAACCGTTGCCATTGTCAATTAAGTAACAGTAAATATTATAATTGTGAAAAAAACATGGGGTGCTCCATTTATCAGTTTTCATAAAGCGCCCCACATTTTTTGCACAATTATACTATTTACTTTTCCTTAAATGATTCCTAGATTGAAAATTATTTTCTACTTTTTAGTTAATTTTATCATAAAAGCGTGTTTTTTATTATTTCTAACTATATTTTTTCAAGTAAAAAGTATTTGACATAAAAAATCAATGTCCCGTTTTGACTGAAGTAATCATTGGTCACTATATTCCATGGTCAATATTTACGTTTGCGTACACTTGAAACGCAAGGTCAAACACTAGTTGTCTTTTTTTATCACATTGTTCTAATAGCTCTGTCCCTTATAGAACATTTGTCTATGTAGTTAAAGGTAATCGTCGCCACGCCAGAAATCTTTTTTACGTGCGGCTATAGATGTTTCACATCAATAATAGAAAAAGATAAAGGTTGTACGAGTATAATCTCATAATAGCGTGAAAAGAATTCAGATAACTGCATAAAGAGATAGCGAGCGCAATAGAGTCATTTCGAAATCAGACTTACGGAATGCTTTGAAACAATCATTTAGAAAAATTCTTTAGGACAAGATAATTGTCGAGTCACTTTTTCGTAAAAAGACTTTCCGAGAGGGATCCTTTTAAACTTGCAGTACCGTACAAAGGCTTATTCAAGGCTTGTAAACTCCTGAAATGGCTATATTTTAGCCTTTTTAACAGTATTTAGTACGGGATATTTTAGTAACAATAAGCTTTATGTTACTTCAATTGTTAAGGTAAAGTGAGATGAAATTGCTACTTATTTATAAGATAACGTTATTATGCAAATTTGTTTCATCTTCGTATATATAATAAATACATATTATTAGTACCTTCCCTTAATATAAATATAATATACCAATTCAATTTAAGCCTTTTTCGTAAATTGTAATTTGTTACAGCATGTACACATTATAATGCACCGTTTAACAAACACAGATTTGATTAATTCTTAAAACTCGGGAATTACTAGAGTTATAAACAGCAAAAACATATTGCGTTTTCTATTATAATGAAAACATACTGAGACGAACTCATACAGACAAGCACTTTACCCGTTGTGGATTTAAAGATTACTAACTCATTATAAGTCTCGTAGTTATTACCTATTCAAATCATAGATTAGTAAAGATTACTAACTCCTAACTAGAAAATGTACCCAGTTTTGAGAATTGAAATAGTTGCGTAAAAAAGTTTTGCCACGTCTCCGTGCTAAAATATCCCTAAAATATTTGAAATAATTATTTATTTATTATGTACATTCATGTAAATTACGCAGTATTAGTTATTTATTCGTAAATTTTCTCTAAAAATGTTTTTATTTGTCAAGAATTCAAAAAAAGAACTTACGATAATAAGCCATTTGTGGCTTCATTCAATGTCAAGGCGGCGAAGTATCTTTACTAATCTATGATTCAAATATTCAATATTTTGTGACGGTAAAAATAAGTTCATCGGACTATCATCGTGCTTAACGAACGATTGCACAGTAAAATCCTTAAAAATTACAAAAAAAATCACTCTATAATTCTTAAATAGACAACGCATCCTATCTTTAAAGACTCCACTCGAACATCTCAAAAATAATAGAATAACGACCCAGTTTTTTCAACCCTCACCTACGTTTGCATTGGGCACGTCGTGTTTGGGGTGCATTAGGCCGGGTAGAGGGGTGCGTATCGATTGGCGCCCGCACCCCCGCACGATATTACTCTCTGCACTTCCAACTCACCCTTTCATTACGATTGCAATGTTACGCTCCGATCATTGTTTAGATAGTACAGCGTTCAATAGTGATGTTTGTTGCTTCAAACCACTACAATTAATGCTATGTTTTGTATCACCAGTTGTATATCGACAACCGTATTACAACGATCAGTATCGGGTTTACTCTTAGAGGATTTCGGATGTTGAATTTAGACTTTTATTCACTATCTGGGTTCTGCGTACTTATTTTGGGATGTGTCTATAGTATCCATATATCTGGAAATTCCTAGAGTATAGAAGTCAATTGAAGAGTATAAAAAATCAGGATTATATATATAAATATATATAATTTAATGTACATATGTTACTAGCTGGAATACCTTAGAAGCTACCCAAAATAAACTACCTTTCTTAACTTTTTGCGCATTATGGAGAACATTATAGTTAACTTGTAATTATAATAAAAACAAAAACCAGATTTCTTTAAAATATAGCCTATGATCACTCCCCAATTTAGACGCATCCGACGACACCTCATATGTTGAAATTCGTCAAGTCGTTTGGACTATAGGAGGTGCCAAAGAATGAAACATACGTACATACATATGCTCGAATAACATTACCCTCCACAGTCGAGTAAAAAGCAGATGGAGCAAAGTAAGCCTAAAATAAATACAAAATACACATGTAATATTTATTTAAAATTATGAGAGTGGCGGTTTGTTTACCTCAAATCTATATTTATTTTGTTTTATGTGCATTTCGTTAGTCTATTAAAATACAACATTGAATTAAAATGGCGTGTACGTTTCAAATGGCATGCAAATACTTCTCGATGCAGCAATATATCAAACCGGACTCTAATATTTATAACCTTTCGTAGGTAGTAAAGATCATCGTAGTATCGTAGTAAAGATCGTAGTAAAGATCGTAGGTAGTCAAGAACACGTGACAATCATTTGAAAGTGCTACTTCATTAAATTAAAAATTTCATTTGTAATTGAATAATGTAATTATATGTTCATTAATTTTAATAGCACGTTGAAAGGTTTAAATTAATACGTCAAATATCTTTACATCGTCTATATTTTGAAGAATAAAATCAGAAGACTATGACTTTTTCGTAACGAGAAACCTTGCGAAAAGTTAATGACCTTAAAAATCTCGAAAGATACTACTTTTAATAACATATTTAGATTGTTTTATTTCGAACCTCAACAATTACTTAAAATAGTAAGTAATAGAAATGTATTCAATTCGCTACGAAACGTTATAAAAAATATTTTTTCAATATTAAATCATTTTCATTTATTAAAAATATTAACAGGGCTATTTAACAAAATTACTAAAACGTGCTGAGTAATAACAGTAAAGAGTATAGATAGAAACGACTTGATGACAGCATAATGGCGGACATAACTCTTTTTTGAGCGGGCTTAGTGACACAAATGCAAAAAATCTCTTCGAAATGAAAGGGGAAGAGTTCGGGCGGATTTTTTTATTGTACCCTATATTCAATCGAGCGCTGCGGTGGCTGCAATCCGAATGAAAGTTCGAATACATTTTCTGTATCAGGTATCGTTATTTGTTTGAACTAGTACCAAACTGTGGTTAGAACGAAATTCGTGGTTTGTTGAGGCTGCGGCAATAAAATTGTGTTAGTTTTGATACGAAGATATTAGATTTTGAATAATTCCTAAATAACTAACATAACATTGTCGTGATGATGATCATTTGTTCAACTATAATATAATTAATAATTATAGGTAGGTATGAGGTAGGTACAATAAATAAATTAATCAAAGTAATAACATAAAATATTTTTTAACCGACTTCAAAAAGGAGGTGGTTCTCAATTCGGCCGCTCATATTAGACACGCTGTTTACATCGTTATCCAATGAAATATATTGATTGCCGACTTCAGAAATATGTAGCTACTAAACCAACAATTATTTTAATTATTTTTTACTTTGTAGTGACATAGAAGTCGGTTGTATTTTTTTGTTATTTTTTTTTTACACTCATGTCTTCATTGTGGTAAGATATTGGATTTACCAAAGACACGTACCTACTCAAACTCTGACTTAGAACTCTTGTTTGATTATGCGCGCATTGAATATTGCAAGTTTTTTTTTTTTTTTATTTTTTTTTTTTATAATATAGGAGTAGCAGACGAGCATGCAGTCCACTTGATGGTAAGTGGCTACTGCCGCCCATGGACATCTGTAATCAACCCCAGATAGGATTAGATATACCTACCTGAGGTCGGCCACAGATGCGCTGCTACCCCTGAGGACTAAGCTGGAATGCCTCGGAAAAGTATGTCTCCCTTACCACACCCTTCAAAACGGAACACAGCAGCGCTTAACACTGATGTTATTAGGCAGAAATAGGTGTGGCGGTGGTGCCGCCGGAGTCGAACCACAAAGGGTTCTACCACCTTTAAAAGTTTAAAGTTGAAGCAATGTATCACGGAGAGTTACCACAAAATAATATAGGCATTTTTTTTTTTATCAGCCACACGAAAAACAATAAAACTTTCAAGTTATAACAAAATAACGCTAATTTACCACTTTTAACATATAATTTAAAAAAAATGTACATTACTTAAATACGTACTTTCATAAAATACTCTGTAATTAAATACACATCTTTACAACGTCACTATAGATCTATTATAAATCTGTGACATTTAAATACTAGGCACGTGATTTTGAACATATTTTATTCCAACCCTATTGGAGAACTTCGTTAGTGCTGCGGGATTCGCGGCTCGCCATGACTGCAAATGAAGGTACATGTTCGCCTCTATTTCGAATTGTCTTTATTTCAAAGCTACGAAATCAATAACTTTAAGTTTTAATAATTGTACAGTGTATTCCATATGTTTTCTATGTAGGTAGCATAAGTGACGTAAGTTAAATGGTCTATTCGATCTGTCTTTTCTATGTAGGTAACATTTAAAAGTTTAATGCTAAACAGTATGTAACCTTAGTATGAGTTTTTACGTTTTTACAACAATGACTGTTTTTGTATTTATTTACGTATTTCCAATACAGTCCGCTGGGGGCACTGACTGGAAATGTATGACCAAATACGAAAACAAACACAAAAACAGTAATTTTTGCAAAAACGTAATAACTCATGCTAAGGGTACAGATAACTGCTTAAATTCGAAAACATAGCGGTTATAATAATTCCATTATTACCTAAATAGACAAAGAAAACAAATTCGTTGTCTTTGGTATTGAAATAACTGATATCAAAATCAAACTCAAAGTCAAATTCGACGTCCTTGAAATGTTCAGCTAAAACAAAAAGTTTTAAGCCTGTTTTGTTTTTTGTTTTTATCAATGTAGTGTCTGCTTGTTCATCCGGACTTATCTTGAAAATAGTTCACTCTATTTAACTTGTCTTAAGGAAAGTTACAACCGTGCCCAGGGAGTAACATTGCCTTGCTTTTGTACCCTGAAAATACAAAGTAAAACATAAATGTAGTCCACCCGGGGTAGGTAAATAGAGGCTTGCACAAATACCTACAACTCTTTCATGTACCTTAAACATAACTTACACGTTTATTTAAAAAATATTTTAGTAAGTACGAGTCAGAGTGAGTTAAGTCAGAGTAAATAAGTAAGTACGAGTCTTTGCATTTGGCGAGTTCAATATTGTACCACAATGAGGATATGAGTGTGAAAAAATATTTTAATATTACTTTAGTTTCTCAATTACTCTATTTATTCTACCTATTATAGCATATGTAGTTCATTACTAATAATTAATTACAAAAGAAAACTAAAATAAATTATTTTTTCTGAATCTATACGAACAGATCTTAAACGTATTTAATTTTATGAGGAACTTTATTGTTTATATTACTAGACGGGCATAGATACACTATATTCATAATATACTTCCTAACACTTTATCTACCTCTTTTACGGTATACTTTGTGTTAATATAAACTTCCTTGGAATATAAACGTTGTACATATTTCTTTATGAAAATTCGGTTCATTTTACCTTAGTTTCAGCGGTTACACGATACAATTGCCTTATCCATCATCTGTCTGTCAGCTATTAACCCGAATATCCGTTGAGACATGCCTTGTCATTTCCATTCTAAAGTTCGTTAGGTTAGTCTGTGACCGCAGAGCTCGCAATTTTTCGTATGACCAGCTAATGAAGCTCGCTCGTCGTCATAATTAGCTTTGCGACGTCACTTCTCAGTGTTGCCGGAGAATTGCACTGCACCTGCCTTTATGGCACTAACTCATAACCTACTCCGGAGATGACATGCCTCGCTCGTTTTGAACTTGTGCATTTCTTTCGTAAGTATACATTAGCTACCTACATTTTACACAAATTGCCTTAATGTACACCTTGAATTGCATATCGTACAAGTTATTATAAAATAAAATTGTTTAAGTAATTGATAGTAACAATTCAGCGAAGATAGAAATATTTTCACAATAACGTTAAAATTATTTTATCGAAATATCGTGAAATACTTTTTACGAACTTGTATTAATTGGGATATTGATAAATTGGCATGGCCAATTTTCGTCAATTTGCATTAAAGACTTCAATTGTTCTCCATGGATAATTCGAAAATAAATATTCAATTTATTAATGACAAGAAAATGACACCAAATGTAAATAAAAACAAGATTAAAACAGTTTCCTATTAAATACAAAAGGAGTAGAGTCGAGTAGGAGTAGATAATACATCTATTTTAAAATCTTCGAAGTTCTAGAGTTAAACCTTATTACCAATTCTGCTGATGAAGTTAAGGATCACTTGCTTTAAAGGATAAAAATAAAGAAAGTTCGTCTATAAGGTCAGTATAAACTTCACCGAGCATTTCAATAAATAACCTCAACTGACCTCAATTTTCTGTTTGACTCCACCGAAAACCTTTAAAACTTTCAACAACAAAATCGGAATTTCAATCAAGATTACACATTCCCATCACGGAGTAAATGTTACTTGAAAGTTAAATCGTCTCGAACCACATTGCAAGCAATAAAATCGAACGAACATAGCTCTATTTCGCTAAGAACTATTTTAAATAGTTTTGATGGAGAAATAGTTATTAAAACCCACAGCCAAGCCTGGTTGCTCTTACAAAATCCTACTGTTATTAATAATAAGTAGCAAAGGAGCATACAGTCCATCTGATGGTAAGTTGTGGTAAGTAGTAATAAGCTACTATCCCTGAAGACTCAGTAGTAGTTACTTGTACCTATATGTGAATTTCGATTATCACACCTTTCAAACCCAAACACAGCATCTCTTCATGTGTCTTTGGAGCAGCTAGTACCTACAAGTCCAGGGCCCAGACTCTACCACCTTCATTTATAAAATGTTAGATAAATAGACCTATGTCATAACAATAGACTCATAGTCCTGACGAAAAGTTGTAAGAATTACATAAAAAATCACAAGTATTTAAGGCAAATCCATTATTCATGTAATTTGACACGATCAATCATTATTTCCGTGACCGATTACATTATAAGTGAAACTAAAATGCTTCCTGCTACATTATTAGCCATACCTTGCTTTGCATGAACATTGCAGAAATATAACACAGATATACTTAACTAGGGACTATAAAAGAATTCAAAATATTCATAAAGAAATAAGTATTGAAATCATGGCATTTATGCGACGGTCCCATAAGTGTAAGTAGAGAAAATTATATGGCGACGAACTACAAATATAACAGGAGAGCTACCGAGGAGTTTCACCATTACATTGCAACGCTTTATGTGAATTCAGTGTCTTACCATACCCTCTAAAAGGGTAATGAGCAACAAAAATATAACAGCAGTTAATCCGCGAAAACTTCTCGCCCCTGTATGGTTAATGCGAATTAGGTATGATTGCGCAGTAGTCCGTGTTTTCATACGATTGAACTCCGCGCGAAACATTCCATTTGCGCGACGCATAATCAACATTCAATCATTGAATACGTCATTACTTCTTAACTATAATTGATGTTTTCCAGTTTACTTTATCGCACGTTTTACAAATAAGTTCCTGCTTACCTAATGGACCTAGACTTTTCTAAAAAGCATCTTTTCAACTAATATTCAAGGCAAGCACGACAGTCGGAAATCGTAAATCAGTCTTCATTTTCACCCAGGCACAAAAGACGCTAAAAAGCTTTCTGCTACATAATTAGCGTAACTTTAACGTTGCATAAAACATTGTTACGAGAAAATGATACAATTATTCCGCTAACAGCTATTAACCTAAATATCAAGTGAAAATGTTTGCTTTATTTTAAAAACGATGAGGTCAGTTCCCGGTTTCATCGCTCAGTAAACGATGCGCATTACGTTGCAGGAAAATGACATCACTGATTCATTTTATTATTGACCTGAATTTCAGTGGCGAGTTATTTTATTTTGCTTTTTACGTTAATGGACATCGAGTCAGATATTGTGGGATGAAATCGAAGCTTTATTGGAGTGGTGTTATGTTTACGAACGTAATGTTAATGTCACTGCACATAATTGGTTGCAAGTTTTTATTTTTTCCATTGCTGGGCACGGATCTCTCTTTACAAGTTGTAGTAGTGATGAATCATCAGCAAACAAAATTAAATCTTCTAATTTAGTATGAATAAAGACGAGTATGTTATCAATCTATACACAGAATACTATGCGAATATTACTAATGTTTCTCTAATCACAAGTAGATCCGAGGTTCTAAACTGTAAAAAAACCCATCAGACAACATGCACATAACAAAGGTATGTGAAGCTATAACAAAAATCAGAGTATTTGCTTTTTAATTTTACATATTATTAATGAAAATTGTTTACCCACATTCAGAATATTTTCAGGTAACAGTACACAGCAAATTTAAATAAACAAAACCTGCACTTACTTTATAACATTTTATTCAAAATTCGAACCGTCACTCAATCAGAATAAAACGCCATCAATTCATAATCCTATCGTTTCCGCACCACAAATGCAGCTAACTCCGCGCTATTGTGTAAAGATGCGGGTTATCACATACAATTGCGAACAATACGTGTTCCAATTGAGGTGAAGTGCTTAGTTCCGCATATAAATGTACCAATTACCTACAGTTTCTGTCCACGGAAGACGGGCGATAACTCTGACACTCAGTATGTACATATATTTACATTGAGCAACAAAAACAACAGAATTGGAGTTCTTTATTTAGAGATGAAAGAGAACAGAATTAAAAAGTCTCATACAATATACATGAAGGAGATACGTACGTTCTTTTATTGAAATTATAGTTCTTTTGGCGCGTAATTTACTTCAGGCAAAAGTTTGCGCGTTTATACTGCCAGAATATTTTCGCACAGATAAATAGATTAATCAAAACAAGTAATTAATTAAAAAAATCAAAAACCCGACTGCACCAAAAAGGCTGAAGTAGAATTTCCAAAAGCAGTGAAATAGGCATTTCGTTATTTTTATCCAGAAAGCCACATATAAAGTTGCATAGTAGGTGTCTGCTTCAAAAACAAAAGATGTTCAAACAATATTACCCTATTTTATCCTCGTAGTGCTCATTTACGCTATATAAAGAACCTAAAAAATTTGTAAAATTCCAGCACGCTTAAGTTCAGCGGTTTCCCTTTGCGTCGATCTCTGGTACAGCGACTCACTCATTTAGTCAGACAGTCATCTTGATGTGTATATAGAGTATATATGTACTAACTGACCCGGCAAACGTTGTGTTGCCAAATAAATAAAAAAATGTTAAGGGTGAACAACCCTTATCACTTAGGGGTAAAAAAATATAGATAGTGACCGATTCTCAGACCTACTGAATATGTATATAAAATTAGGTGAAAATCGGTGAAGCCGTTTCGGAGGAGTACGGTAACTAACACGAAAATTTAAATATATAAGATATATAATATAACGTATGTGTAATCTCCTCTTAATTTCCTGTATTTTGACACCCTACTCGATAGGTTTGGTTAACTTTTTTTAAAACGTGTTACTACTCGTATTTCGCGAAAAAATCCACCATTTACGGTCTATAAAATATATAACTTCAGTAAATCAAAGTTTCGGTCATTATTTTATCGCGTTAGAGGTAGTATTTCATTATTTTTATCTAACAAGCCTGATGCAAAATTTCATAGTGTTTGCTTCAAAATTGACGATTGTTCAAATGAACTTTAAACCCTTATTTTACCTTCTACGAGGTTGATTTTTCGGAGGGGGGTAAATAAGTACGTCTTTGTTGCTATCCAGAAAGCCAAATACAAAATTTTATAGTAGTTGCTTCAAAATGAAAGGATTTCAAAAAAACTGTTTTCCCCTATTTTACCCTCTTAAGGGTAGAATTTCCAAAAGGCCTTTCTTAGTACTTATTCACACTATATAGAGAACCTATGTGCAAAATTTCAGAACTGTAAGGTCCTTGGTTTAGGCTGTACATTGATTTCTGAAAAATGAAAAAGTCATTTAGTTAGTCAGTCAGTCAGTCACCTTGCTGTTTTATATATATACAAATATGTTTTTATAATCTCCGTTTAATTTCCTTTCATTTGATACCCTACTCGATAGGTTCGGTTAACTTTTTTTTTAAATGTGTTACTATTTCGCGCCAAAAATCCGCCATTTTGTTTTTTTTTTACTAACACCTATCTAAGGACACTCGGGTCATTGAGACAAATATAATGACACCTTAACTGTTGAAATTCATCCAGCCGTTTGTTAGATCGGATCAAATAAAGAAAGACAAACATACAAGATACGCGCGAAAAACATAACCCTTCCTTGGCAGTCGGGTAATAATATAGTCTTAAAAATTGTGGTAAAAAGCAAACATAATAATAGCTAAATATTGATGAGTATACAAAATGTTAAATGAGAACCAACCACGTACATTATTTTTCGAAAATAACACTCATTTAAATCTATTTTTTTTTGTATTAGCATCAATATAAGTGGTTTTTAAATAGAAATTGAAGAGTAATAAAGACGTATTTATTTTTCATTTATACTAACCTATCTATGGAATATATTATCCCCTTGATAAATGTTATTACAACAACAACGTACAACATATTTGAAATTCTAAAATTTCAATTTGTTATTTTGTATTAAAACTAAAAATAAAAGTTTACCAGTACCTAGAATGGAATGTTTCATTAAATACAACATTCATTTCATCGGAATCTGATTTTACAAATAAATAACATTTGTAATAATTTCCCGAATAACTCGCAGAAACGGCAGTATTGGAATACCTTCAAAAATCCATAGACAACAATTTGTGTAAACACAGATAATTAACCGGTAGAATACCTTGTTATTAAGCGTTTGTAAATAAATCTCTAATCAAGCGATGCTACCAAATAGCCGTGTTTAGCAAATTTACAAAGCGATTCCTCTAATTATCAACGCAAATTAGGCGACCCGATTTTGGAGCATCTGAATTTCTAAATTAGACGCTCATCGATACGGGCACGTAATAGGGTGATAAGGGATGAAACCCTAAATTACTGTATTACATTTAAAACAGGAAACCGTTCTGCTTTTTACTTTCTACGATACCGATTATAGACACGCCTCTTTCTCTCCACCTTTGGTTTGTCGTTTCATATTTTAGAATTAAATTGTCTTTGTCTTATTTACTCATAGATTAGTAAAGATACTTCGCCGCCTTGAAATTGAATGAAGCCACAAACAGCTTATTTTAGTAAGTTATTTTTTTGAATTCTTGACAAATAAAAACATTTTTAGAGAAAATTTACGAATAAATAACTAATACTGCGTAATTTACGTAATAAATAAATAATTATATCAAATATTTTAGGGACATTTTAGCAACAAGAACAAGAATTCAAAAAAAGAACTTACTAATAAGCCGTTTGTGGCTTCATTCAATTTCAAGGCGGCGAAGTATCTATACTAATCTATGGGTGGAAAAGGCAACTGGATTTTCGTTAAAGAACTCAAGCCCAAATAAATGTAAGGATGTAAGGAATAAGAAGAAACCATAGAAAATTGTGAAAGTTGCTGAACAATTAGAAGCAAAGGCGAAGTCTTTGAAACCAGCTCTTGTCACTTCTCGAGCAAAAGTTCGAATATTGGAGACCGCATCTAAGGAAATAATTGAATGAAACTCTCCCAAAGTGTAACCTCTTCAATTTTAAAATTAAAAAGTTGGTCGGGTAATATTTTTTCGGAATTGACAATTTTTCATAATGAATTAATTCATTCGACTTTCAAATTTTAATAAGTGATAAGTTTTACTAATACTAGAAAGAATTATACATATAAAACTAGCTGACCGGCAAACGTTGTGTTGCTATATAAAAAATTACTTAAGGGTATGAAAAATAGATAGTAGCCGATTCTCAGACCTACTGAATATGCATATAAAATCTGGAGAAAAGGTAAGCGGTAAAGCCGTTTCGGAGTACGGTAACTAACATTGTGACACGGGAATTTTATATATAAGATATTATTACTATACTTATATGACCCTACACTACGATTTCCCGTGAAGTACACAGACATACGCATAGACACGCACAATATACATAAACACCCAGACCCAACACAGAAATCTAAACTCATATATTTGACTGACCGGGGTTCAAACCTAAAACTCTGTACACATCAGTATGGCGTCTGTTTTGCGTCGCGTATCATCAAAATAATTTACTTAAAGTCGAAGTTTCCCATATTTACTACAAGATCTCGGAGACCACACATGATTTAATATTAAATCGAGGTGCTTTATATTACCTCCGGATAGAACAATTTCACTGCTATATTTCTTAACGCTACGTGTAACATAGACCAGTGTTTCTCAAAGTAATGTAAGCATCCCCCTTGGTGTACGCTACTGGCGGCTGGTTAGCTAAATCCAATTAAAAAAAATAGAAAAGGGAAATTGCTTTTAGAAAGTACTCAATTTACGAAAAGACGTAATAATTGCTTTTATTAATTTGATAACAATTATTTGGTCTTTGTGACTATTTCGTTTGTAACAAAATTCAATAAAACATATTTGTTCTATGTATGCCTTTTAATATAGACGGCTTCACCGTTGTTTTCTAAACCTTATACGGGTACAAAGAGGTGTAGCTGTAGGTACATACAAAGTACAGTAGTAAATCTATATCTTTGAGAAACACTGTCATAGACCAAGCCTGACCTGAGTGTTTCGTATCTAACTTTTGTATTCTTTCGTGGCAAGAAACCTTTGCTTATTTTTCCGAGACGAAGTATGCAATCCTTTGAACACTGCGGTTTGGTCATTAACGTAGCTGTTCTGAGAGCGATATTCTTGTTTGTTTACTTAGTCGATCGTTATGTTGAAAAACAAAAATAAAGGGTACAGGGTTAATCACCGTTATGTAGTACTAAAACCCCGTGGTTAGTATAAGACATAAATTGTATAAAGCAATGCCTTCAGACAGGATCTATAAGGCATTTTGTAAGGTTGTAATGATTTTGTACACTTGTAAAATTATATAAGAAGGAATGAAACTTGCAGTAAGTCTGAAGCTACGTGGTTAGCACCGAAATATTCGTCAAAAAATCGAACGTGATTACACATGCATTACCAATTCTTAAGACTAGATTCTTCAT